>VZQC01002950.1:2274798-2505639 GCA_009823505.1 Rhizomys pruinosus
TATCTAATTGCTTGTGCTTCATTAGTAGGATTGAAAGGTTATTCCTGGACAAACTGTCAGCCCATGAAAGAAAAAAGCCAGAATTGACCAGAATCCAAGACAACAGCACCAGAGAAAGTAGACTGTTTTGCTTCTCATCCACCTGTGCCCCTTTTCTAAGCCTAGGGAACAATCTGGGGAAGAGGAGGCATGGTAGAATGTAAGGGCTGCGATTGGGGTGAACGGTGAAACTACAGCAATATAGTCTGGACACTCATTTGATCAACTTGATTGAACATCCAAGCCCCCCCCTGCTGGATAGTGGGACCCATGGGCTGTGTGGGTTTGGACACAACTGCTTGCAAATTGGTTTTACATGAAGGATGCTTGTACTCATAAATTATTACTTATTGTTAAAAAATGAAAAAAAAACTGAGTGAAAGATGCAGGGCAGTTATGGCAGAATGCATGATCTGGGATGGTGTGGGGTGGGCTGGGGGGAAGGGAAAGGGAAATATGCCTGAACTGAATTGGAAAATGATGTATGAAATACACAAAGCATCAATAAAAAAATGAAAAGAAAAAAAAGAAAAAGAAAATTCATCATAAGCACAACTATTACAAATACTTTGTTCCCCACTATTTAAACAATTTTGAGAGTACACTTACCTCCCTTTCATTACATATTTAAGAATCCTGTTTGTTCTAAGTTATTCTGACATCAAGACTGATTAGACGAGAAAGAACCTGGTACTGGATTCACATAGAGATTTCAGTCACTGGTTTGATAAATGCATTCACTTGGGGACCAATCAATTTTAGCTTTAAATTCCAGTTTTGGGCTTACTGTTAAACCATAGGATTTTCAGTAGCAGATCATAAAATAAAGATGTATGTGAGGTAGTTTATTGGAGCATGTGATCCCTCCAGTGGGGGTTGTGGGGTGGGCGTGAAACAGGAAGAAGGGAAACCCAGTAGAAGGAAGTGTTAACTGTTGTAGCCAGTCATTGCTACATTCAGGGACCTCTGAGGGACTGTATGGAAGGCAGGTGAGATTTAACAGTAAGGAACAAAGGCCTTTCTCCATGAGCTCTCATCTCCATTGGCAGAGTTGCTTCATGGTATACTGACATCCTTATGATCTTAAAGAAAGCCAGGAAGCACTTGAGGTGACTATCAGAAAGTAGAAAGCCCAAGAAGATGCAAGGTAGTACACAAAGGATGCTTTCTATACAATGACCGCCATCAAATTACTCATTTCTTTTGGCTGGAGAGCAGGATCAGAGGTGAAGAGTGCTCATCACTCTTGCAAAGAACCCAAGTTTGGTTCCCAGCATCCATATATGATGGCTCACAACCTCCTGTAACCACAGCTGCAGGGGATCTGATGCCTTCTTCTGGCCTCCCTGAATACCTGCACTCAGGGGCACATACCAACACATAGACATACATACACATATAGTTAAAATGAAAATCTCTAAAACATTAGTTAATTCCTTGAAACCTCAGTCTCCCCATCAGTAATCTGGGATGACATTAGTGCTTCTCTTTTGGAGATGGTGGAATGAAGTTAACTTTATAAAACCTATAGCAAGATGCCCAGCACACATGCATGCTAATGAACGGTGATTCCCCTATTAGTTCTGACGTCAGGACTACACACCTGGGGGAACATTGTCTGATCACTAAGTAGCAACAATCAAGGAAATTAATAGTGTGGATGACAATATAATCATTTGAGAATGTAACCTGGTGCTTCTAAGTCAGTCCTGTTCCATGGCCATGCATTCCTTTAACTTCATACTGGACACATCTATACTGGTTAAACATCCTAAAAATCCTCATATCCAAATGCTCCCTAATGTGACAGTCTTTAAGCTGTGCTCAAAAAGTTTGTCTTTGAGGGCATTCAGATTTCAAAGTAGTTAAAGTAGTTAATGAAGGTATAACTGTGGACATGCAAACCTAGACCAAAAATGCAAACAGAAACTAAAATGATGGGAAGCAATATACATCTTTCAATAATAACTTTAAATATTAATTGACTGAATTCCCCAATCAAGAGACACAGACTGATAGATGAGATTAAGAAACAAAATCCATCTTTTTGTTGTCTGCAAGGAACCCATCTCACCTTCAAGGACAGGCACTATAATAAGGTGAAAGGGTGAAAAAAAGTATTCCAAGCAAATGGCACTAAGAAGCTATTCCAATGTCAGACAAAACAGATGATGAAGAGAGTCACTTCATTCTTACCAGATTTCAAAAATTTAGGAAAATCTCTGCAAACATTCTGAAGTTCTAAAACTTCAGAAATGTCTGGGCCCTCCCATTTCCAGTAAGACACACTCAACCTGTACAGAGGACATGCGGGCTGCCAACATGGAAAAATCTGAAGATTTCAACAAAATCCAGCCTTGCAGCTTCTTCTTTCTACCCTGCTCCCAGACTGACCTTCTCCCTGCAGGCTGGAGTTGAATAGTGGTGACCCTTTCAAATGGAACATGTCCACCCCAATTTACTGCTGTCCTTTCCAAGTCCCCCTTTGCTCATTCGCAATCCATCTGGTCATTTGCATGTGGAAGTCCTGGACTGGAAGGAACATAGAGAAGCAGGGTCCCTGGGCATTCTGCCAGAACGGAGGGGAAGAAAACACAGGAAACGATGAGGCTTTGTTTTTCATGAGAAGGCTGAAGAGCCACCCTGAAACCCTGTGGAACTCAGTGTCTCTGTGATGGAGAGCTAAGTGGATCCCGCTGAGGTGACAGTGTGTGGTGCCAGCAAGCCTGGCTATTACCAACCTGCCGCTGAGGTCACCCCAGCTGCTCCCAGCGCCTGCAACTCTGTTTATTTCATTCTGGTTCTTAGCAGAGATTTATTTTTATGAACAGTGAACATTTTTTGTAACATTCCCTCATTTAACCTTCATTATCAAAGTCTCTGCCCAAAGCCCATAGAAGGACCATTATTGCCCATATAACATTTTCCAACATAAACCATTTAAGGCATTTTTCCCTATTTTTATTTATTTCTCTTCTGTTCCATTTCATTTGAAATGTGCATGGGGGAGCATGTGTCTTGTTTTTATGTTGTCTCATACAGACCATAAGCTCTAATGGTGAGGGGAGCCTACTGGGGAGGCTAATAAGCAATGGAGACATTCATCAAAAGGAACAAACAACCAGGGTATGCTGGCCTCTTAAGAAAGTACTGGAAAGGAGTTCTGTGTGACGAAGAAACTAAAGGGAGATCAACCAGCTTCTTTGTCTCCTCTGATAGTCAAGAAATGACGAATATCTACAACAATAAAGCTACGAAGATTAGAGGCCTCATCTTGTCCTAGGACAACTCAAATGATCTATTAATAAGCAGGCATTCTGTGGATGGCACCAACAAAATGTGTACCCCAAAATCTCAGTACCTAGAAACAGGGTATGTACAAAGAACAGAGAGAGGGGCAGGAGCCTTGACATTTCCTTCCTACTTTTGAGTAATCAGGATGAAGTCCTGCAAATCCACAGAAGTCACTATCCCACATGTACTCTGCTCTAGGAAGGACTATGTGAGACCTAAAAGAGCAAAGTTGCAAAGTTGTTGACAATGATCTCAGCAAAACTACCAATTTACCAAGGTTGCAGAGCACAAGGATTTAGGAAACCTCATGTTGGAAAAGAAATGATAGATGAATGTACAAGTCACCAAGGTATTTCTAGAGTCCTTCAGAAGTAGAGCCTCAGATTTGGACCTTAGTGTAAATGACAGACATTGGGACACAATCTAACAAATGGGGGGAGAGAGAGAGAGAGATAAGAGTGAGATAGAGAAAGGAAGGTTGGGTGCTATGGGGGGGGGCGAATTCTCAGGTAAACTGTCAAAAACACAGGACTATGAGAGCCGGCATCCAGCATAAGCCTGGGAATTATGCAACCGCAAAGGTGGGGCTAATGGAGAGGGAACTGGGAGAGGGAAGTGAGAATTTGTGTCAGTCATTGCTGAGGGGTTGCAGGAGGACAGGGCCATGATTTACCAGATGTTTCTGCTCTGCAACATGTGTGGACAAAGTAGTCCAAAGCGAAAGAAAGCCCTGGAGCTAAGACATGTAGATTCCAGAAGTTGGCAGTCAGGCCAGCTGCACAGAAACAGTAGAGCCTGGGGCTTTATGGCAGTGCACCAACAGGACCTCATCTTAGGGTAGAAATCAGTTGGCTGTTCTTTCCTAAGAAAAGGGCCTAAGCAACTCTAAAATGCTGAATTGCAGGATTGATTGTAGCCATTTTACATGGTGTGCTTCCCTGTACATTTCTCTGGAGCTGAATTTAAAGCGCCGGTAATACACATGGGAACCAGAGAGAAGTAGGAGGCAGTTGGGCATGATAGGGTTAATGATTCTTAGATCAAAAATTAGGATACCATCTTGAAATGCATTCACCCAGAAAGCCTAACTTTGCTTATAAAGATCAACTAAGTCTTTTTTTTTTTTTCTGTATGTGTATGAATGTACTGTCTGCATGCAAGTCTGTGCACCCGTGTCGTGCAATGCCGCGGAGTTCAGAAGAGTGTGTCGGATTCCCCTGGAACTTGAGTTCTCCTAGAATTGGAGCTTCAGACGGTTCTCAGCCGCCATGTGGGTGCTGGGGATCGAACCCGGGTCCTCTGTAAGAGCGGTTCAGCGCTCTTAACCGCTAGGCCATCTCTCCAGCCCCTCAACTAAGTCTTTATCCCTACAATCTCCACCAGTGGTAGATGACTGGCCACCATTGGTGTACCTCCCTGAGGCTGTGGTTTCATGGAGAAGTGGTTATGAAGCACTGGCCAAGTGCTTCTCCCTCTGTATGGCGATGACAGGAATACAAACATGGATGTACCAAAGCAGGCTATAGAAAGGGAAGCAGCTGCATCAGTCAGTTCTTGGACTAAAAGATAATGTATAAAATACACAAATCATCAATAAAAGTATTTTAAGAACATGCAAAAAAAAAAAAAACAAAAACAAAAAAAAGAAAGGGAAGCAACTTGTTTCCACATCCAGCAACTGAGTCCTGTACCAGCCTCCCCCTGTCTAAACCTCCTCCCCACCCAGTAAAGCTGATTACATCTGCCTCCATTCTCCTCAGCATCTCTTGGTTTTGGAACTGTCTTAATAGCTGACATAAAGATAGATCCCCAAAACACTTCTGTAACAGGCCCAAGGCTTGTTCAGAGTAAGATCTCAAATTCCCAAGAACTTGCCTGTGAAATGAAGCCCCGTGAATCCACACTGGGCTCTGTACCAGAGCACAGGATCTCCCAGGGACAGGTTCATCTTCTCATTTCTTAAAATGTGTTCTGGGAAATTAGGTCTCGTCTCTGTTTTTTCCCTTCCTTTCCTTTTTTTTTTTCCATTCCATAGAGCACCACTATCGTTGCTTCTAAATGAAGCTCATGAATTGCTTTTGATTGCAAAGGATGGAGCATTTAAAGCGGTAAAGTCTGGAGACAGGGGAAAATAAAAAAAAAAAGAGAATCCACATGATCCAATAATGAACTCAAACAAGGTAAAGGAAAGGCCTCTGGAAGTGCTGCTGGGGAGGGACGTATCCACAGGCCTATGTGTTCAACCTCAGGGTAACAACCAGCATTTGCCTCTGGCTGTGTACTAGATCAAGTAATTTATAATTAAGGTCCACCTCTTATATACAACACTGGATGCCTTGCGCTTGCGCTAGTTTTCCTTAAAAAAAAAAAATACTTTGTTTAGCATCTTTTAACATTGCTGTTTCATACAGAATGGAGAAAGGATGCCCTTTGCATTCCCCCAATCAAGCCTAAAACAAATATCACACCTCCTAGGGTTCTCTGAGTCTTGGCACCCACTTCTGGCAGGAGATTGTCCTCTAACAAGAGACATTGCCATAGCTAAGTGGTTGCGAGAATCAGTATGGAAACATCTGTTGTGTTAGAGTTTAATGTTGGCTGGAAGAAATAAAATCTAATTTTACTGACAGGATATGTATTGAGAATGGTTCTCAGTGTTTTATATCTTATTCACACCTAAAAGTAACTGTCGATGCTCCTATTTTACAGATTAGAAAACTGACCACGTCTTCTTTTTTTCCTATGCAGAAGAAAGGCTAAAACCACCTCTTCTACGTCTGCCACATGCTGTTAAAAAGACATGCATAGCTGCTACTGAGTCCCTCAGCCCTCCGTCATGCTAACAAATGCCTCAGATAATCAATTTATCAAAAGAAAGTATTTCTGTCGGCTCAGTTTAGGAGGCTTCATCTCATGATTGTTGGCTCATAGTTTGGGGTAAGGCAGCATATCGTGGTGGGAATACACAGCAGAATGACACCATGTGCCTCACAGCTGGGAACTCTGAGAGAAAAAGATGATGAGACTAGGCACCAGTTACTGCGAGGGGACATCCCCACTGACGTGCCTATCTGGTCCTCTCATCACACCAAGGCAAGAGGCACGCTTCTGACATACAGCAACTTGGAGGCCATCTTAGATCCAAACTACAACACATACTAAGTATTATTGAACCCCTCAAGTATAAGATAGGCACTGCAGATTCAAAATTTAAGAGAAACAAGAGGCTGGAGAGAAGGTTCAGTGATTAAGAGCGCTTGCTACCCCTGCAGATGATCCAGCTGTGTTTCCCAGCACCAATGTCAGGCAGTTTATAACTGCCTCTAACTCAGGTTTTGCTGGGTCTGAAGCCCTCTTTTGTCTTCTCTGGTCACCTGCACATGAGTAGTTCGCATTACATGCATTCAGGCTTAGACACATTCACAAGAAATAAAACAAATAAATCTTTTAAAACTATGAGCAACAGCCCTTCGAGGGCAGTCCAACAGACTACCAGAATCACGCAGGCTATGGACACAGCCCTTGATTCCCTCCAAGAGCTCGAGGGTAAGACACTATTGCTGAAAACAGAATAGTTCAGACAGGACTTGGAGCAGTGGAGCTGCAACTGACCTGGAAGCCTCTTCCCTGAAGTCTAGCACATGGTTTTGGAGAACACTATGCAAGCTGCTAAGGAGAACATCAATTGATGGTCTGAGCCTGGCTTTAAGGCCTAATAGCCACAAAAATGATGGGCACAGCAAAGGGCAGTAGTAGCACTTTTTCTGTAATTTTTTAACATTATTATTGAAGTTTTGTGTATTTCATACATCGTTTCTCCTTCCAATCTAGACTCATCTCCCCTTCCATGTCCCCCACCCCACCCGAGTTGATGCACCCTGCCATCCCTGCCCTGTACCTTTTTCTGATTCTTTTCAAACTTTTTCAAAGCAGAGGATTATTGTCCTTGGGGTAACTTTACTGTCTCAGTCCGTTCCCTGTCCTTGTTCCTCTGCTGTTGTTCCCTCCACTCCATATTGCTTCAACATATGCATATATATATTTATATTTACATTTAAACATATATTATAAATATATATTTATGTTTATATAAATATATTTATATATATTTATATAAACATAAATATATATAAATATATATTTATAATATATATTATATATAATATAATATATATTTATAATATATATAAATATATATTTATATTTAAATATATTATAAATATATATATTTAACATAGGTGTGACATATATACATATATATATGTCACACCTATGTTAAACTTATATCATCTGTACACAAACTGTCATTTCCATATCATATTTCAGGATTCACATTTTTTTCTTTTTAAATTTATATTACTCTAAAATATTCCTACATATCCTCCACCCATATCCCAAAATTACAAAGTCTAAATAAGTGGTAGGTTAATTCTAGAGCCTGTTAAGGGATTTATATTATAAAAGCACAGCTGCTTTCAGGGAAAGGGGTATATAACATTGATCTTGCTCAGTTTGCCTTATAACTCAGTGCTGGGTGCTAGCATCCACAGATGAGGGATAGCATTCATTGTTTGCTTTTCTGGGACTGTGTTACTTCACTTAGCATAATATCTTCTAGTTCCATCCATTTACCTGCAAAGTTCATGATGCCATCTTTCTTTACAGCTGCATAGGACTCCATTGTGCAGATGAACCACATTTTTTCTATCCACTCATTGATTGAGGGGTATTTGGGTTGGTTCCAGCTCTTCACTATTGTGAAGAGAGCTACAACGAACATGGCTATGTATTTATCTCTGTGGTAAGATGAGTCTTGTGGGTTTGTACCCAGGAGTGGTATGGCTGGGTCTGGTGGTAGGCTCATTTTGAGTCTTTTCAGGGATTCTTCATACTGCTTTCCATCATGGTTGTACCAGTTTACATTTCCACCAGCAGTGGAGGACTGTTCCCTTTTCCCCACAACCTCTCCAGCACTTGGTATGATTTGTTTTCTTGATCCTAGCCAGTCATATCAGAGTGAGATGATATCTTAAGGTGGTTTTAATTTGCATTTCCTTAGTTATTAGCGATGTTGAACATTTTTAAGATGTTTTTCAGCCATCTTTATTTCCTCATTTGTGAAGTCTCTGTTCAGGTCTTTGCTCCATCTTTTGAGTGAGTCATTTGATTTCTTCTTTGTTTGTTGAGTAGTTTATATATTCTGGAAGTTAATGCTCTGTCAGATGTATCACTAGTGAAGGTTTCCTCCCACTCTGTGGGATTTCTTTTCACTTCTCTGATTATTTCTTTTGATGTACTTCTGAAGCTTTTGAGTTTAATGAGGTCCCACTTGTCAACTGTCAACCTCACTTCCTGTGCAGCTGCTGTCTGATTTAGAAAGTCTTCTCCTATGCCTATGTCTTGTAGGTTGTTACCAACGTTTTCTTCTATCACCTTCAGAGTTTTGGGTTTCACATTGAGGTCTTTGATCCATTTGGAGTTGATTTTTGTACAGGGTGAGAGGTAGGGGTTTAGTTTTATTCTTCTACAAGTGGTGATCCAGTTTTGCCAACACCATTTGCTGAAGATGCTGTCTTTTCTCTATTGTGTCTTCTTGGCCCCTTTGTCAAATGTGAGGTGGCTGAAATTGTATGCTTGAGTTTGGATCTTCAGTTTTGTTCCATTGGTCAACAGGTCTGCTTTTGTGCCAGTACCAGACTGTTTTTATGACTAAAGCCCTGTAACATAGTTTGAACTCTGGTATAGTGATCCCCCCTGTATTGCACTTTTCACTGAGGGTTGCTTTGGCTATTGGGGGTCTTTTCTTTTTCCATATGAATTTAAGGATTTTTTTACCAAGTCTGTGAAGAAACTCATGGGGATTTTAATTAGGATTGCATTGAATCCATATATTAATTTGGGTAGAATAGACATTTTTACTATATTAATTTTTCCACAATCCATGAGCATGGGAGGTATTTCCATCTTCTGATGTCTTCTTCAATCTCCTTTTTCAGGGGTTTAAAATTTTTGTTGTAGAGATCTTTGATGTCTTTGTTTAGGTTTGTTCCTGGGTATTTTATTGTTTTTCATTCTATTGTGAGTAGTAGGACATTTATCTTTGGGATAATCAATAGTTACCTAATTGGACTTAAAGCCCACTCATTGGGAAGGAACTCATGTGCAGTACTGTAAATGTAGCCAAATACACATGGCTGGAGAGATCATAGATCTTAGAGAAAACCCCAAGGCTTTCCCATCTCTAGACAAATGTAATTTCTTAATATGTACTAATTATGGATCCTTGTATTTATAGACAAGTACACAAGTCACCACACATCAAAGAAGCTTCTTTTGCAGCAGAAGGAGACTTTTGTGAGGTTTCACAGCTGGTCACATACAGAGAATGTCTGTGAAATGCCCAAACCTAAGTGACACATTTACAGTGGAACCTCTATACCTAAGGCTTATGGAACCTAGACAATGGATAGAGAGCATACTGATGCATCTTTCAACTGTCATCAACAAAGCTTATTCTTGCAACAGAGGGCAATAAACACAAAGGGCCACAAATGGCCAAAGCATAGAGAATAAGAATCTGCAGAATGTGGGTCCCTGGACAGCACACTCATATTAAACTTCACCCACCCAGGGATCAGGGACCATATTGAAAGAGGGGGCAGGAAGATTGTAAGAGCCATGGGGGGGGTGCATAACCACATGGATACAGCGTGTTACTGGCTCCTGGGACCATACGCATATGAATTTCAGCAGTGGTGACAGCAGGCAGAAGATCCATGAAAACACAAGCAGACAAAAATCCAGCACAGACTGAGGAAATGAGCAGCAGGCCCCAATCATAGCTAAAGAACTATTGGGCAGTTGATTACTGCTGGGTGAGGAAGAGCTGATCTTTAAGGGAGTGATTCTGGATAGTCTGAGTAGACTCCAGTGGGCATCAAAGAATACTAACTTGACTTGATAGGCCTTAACATAAATAGGAGAATGCACGAAATCAAGTGAGGAGGGTATGGGGGGATGCCAAGGGGGAAATATGTTGACTAAGATGTTGTGTATGAGATACACAAAAATTAAAGTAAAAGTGAATCAAGAAAAAAAAAATAAAAGAAACCGAAAATACACTCAGACATACTAGTATTAAGGCATGAATAGTACCTCTGGGAATGACTATATTTTGGGAACATCCTCAAGCCAAATACTACCAGTGCTCCATACAAAAGAAAGTTCAGAAATTAAAATAGTGGCATTACCAATTTAATTCTTACCCAATCTTGACATGTGTTTGAGGTTAAGATATACAAAGGGCAATTCACAGGTTCTTAGAATATGCATGGTACACATGGATCAATTGTTTATGTTTAAAGAAGTCGATGGGAATGAAATGAGTTTAAAAACAGAATAATGAAAATTTAACTTTTTCTTAACTTGGCATGAGTATTCATTTTAGAATTCTGAATGATGGGTTATAAATAGGGTATATTAAATAAACATATACAACCACTTACAGACCTTACTGACATAATGATGTTATCCCGAGTCTTGCATTAGAGAATAGTATGTCATTATTTGGATCATATCATAATAAAATCTCAACATACAAAAGAAATGCTTTTCTTAACATGTAAAAAGCTTTTATAAGTCAATAATAACAAAGATCATAAACAGTACAACAAAACAATACAATACAATAGTAACATAAATAATACTAGCATATAACCCAATAGAAAATGGGCAGAAGGTGTGAAAAGATTTTTCTCAGTAAATGAAAAACTACTTTGGCTTATAGATGTATGGCAAAATGTATGATCTCCGATAAGTGAATAAGACAACATATTAACCTATCTGATAAAGGTTGAAGGATCTTTTCCTGAAATATGAATTCCACTGGATGTGAGATCATAGTAAACATTTCAGGAAGGTGTGAGTCAGTTGTGATTGTCTTCACAAAGCACATAATTGTTTTACATAGTTCTTTTATGCTTAGGGTGTGATTTTTTTCCCACTTTGGCCTCTTCATAATCTCCCTCCAACAACAATGTTGGCTATGTCTGCACAGAATTCCTAACCAACATAGTTGAAAATAAATTTTTGGAAGTTATGTATGTAGCTACACATGATCGTCCAAACACGTGATCACAAAAATCCTTAAGTTCTTAGATTTAAATGTTTTATTTCCAGGTATCAACATTCTTTGAAAGCAGAAAGGGCTAGGAAGTCATTTCAATAAGTCTGGTTCAAAGGGTTATTTTGTTTAGGTTTGGGATTTTGTTTGTTTTGAAACAGGATCCTAGTACATACCCCTGACTGGTCTGTTACTTGCTATATAACCTAGGCTGGCTTTAAATTCCCTGCTAGGATTAAAGGCATGAGTCACAACACCAAGCTGCTTCTGGGTTTAGATCATTTTTAATTGTTATTTTATCATTTAAAATATTTGGATTATCTTAGCTGGGCATCTAAGGCTGTGGCACACGCCTTTAATCCCAGCACCCCGGAGGCAGAGGCAGGCAGATCTCTGTGAGTTCAGGGACAGCCTGGTCTACATATCGAGTTCCAGGCCAGCTGGGGTTATAGGGAGACCCTGTCTCAAAAAAAAAATATATATATATATATATATATATATTATGATATATATATATATATATATTATGGTTATATAATATATACGTATTATCTTAATCAATGGAACTTTTAAATTCAAAGATTTATTTTTAATTTGATTATACACATGCATGTGTGTGTCTGTACACCTAAGAGTGAAGTTGTCTGTGGAGGCCAGATGGGGTGTCCGATCCTATAGAGCTGGAGTTACAGGCAATTGTAAACCACCCACAGTGAGCACTAGGAACTAAACTTGGGTCCTTTGTAACAGTGGTACATATTCTTATCCAGCGAGCTATCACTCCAGTCCTGGCCTCTGGTACCTTTTAAAACATGGTTGATACCATCTATTATTTTGATTATTCCTCCATGATAAACATGAGCTCCTGGAATAGAGTCCATGTTTATGGCAGAGGAACAATCAAAATAATAGAGATGGTATCAACCATGTTCACCCATCACTAAACTGAGTAGGCTTCAGATAACACATAACAGAAGAAAGTACTATGTGGACAAAAATAACATGGTTTCTGAAACACACTGGAAAAGTAAGGCCTAATATTTAGAAATGTACAGAAATGGCTTTGTTTCTGTAATGCAACCCAAGCTTATCTACAGGAATTTGAAGCCTATGTTCCTCTAACTACAGAAAGAACAGCAACAGCAACAACAAAGTAGCCCAGTGTCTAATTTAATTCAAAGTCCCAAACTAAATGTGCTCTGAGAAACACATAGCGTGCAATCAACGTAATCCAGGATCTACTCTACTATATGGGGTATAAGAAAAGCATATTCAGCAGTAAACAGAACAGTCACCACCAGATTCAAAACTGAAACTGGTGTTGTAACTGTCTGACAGAATTTAAAAGCACAATGATTAGTGCACTCAAGGCTCTAAATGTCGAGGTGGATAACAGAAGATCAGTTGTACAAATTCAACAGAGAGATGGAAACTCTATGGAAGAATTAAGTGAAGATGCTATAGTGAAAAACCAGTGATAGCAACAAGGAATATCATCAATAGACTCGTAAGCAAAACTCAGCACAGCTGAGGAAAGAATCGATGAACTTAAATCCAGGTCAACAGAAACACAGAGAAGTCAAAAAAGAGAGCCAATCATCTAGGAGCTGTGAGACATGATTCATTTTAACAGGCCCATCATTGAAACCCTCAAGGAGTAAGAAGAAAAACTGGAGAGAGAAGTCTAAAATGGCTGAAAATTAAAAGCAAACAAAAACGTCATCTGAGCACTTAACATTTAATCTACAGAAAACAAAGGAAAGACAATGGAGATGGAGTTGAGTTGAGAGAGTGCTTGTCTCACATGCAGGAAGTGCTGGATTTGATACCAGCACAATACAAACAAGGTATGGTGGTGCAGATCTATAGTAATGAGGAAGTGGACACAGGAGGATCATTGCAAGTTTGAAACCAGCACAAACCCCGTCATTATAAAAAAGGGATGGGAGGCAGATGTGATGGCTCCATGATTAAGCCTGACAACCTATTTGATCCCACGGTACACACACACATATAGATGCACACACCATCGACAAACAGAAAATAAATAAATAAATATGAATAAATAAAAATTTAAAGGCAAAGAGAAAATTTTGGAGACAGAAAAAAGAGACATCGCTATAGAGGGACAGAGCTATGTCATAAGTTTATCTTTAATCCTATTGGTAAAAAGACAAAGGAATTATGTCTTTAAAGCTTTGGTGGAAAAAAGAAATGACTGATTAGCCGGGCGTGGTGGTGCACGCCTTTAATCCTAGCACTTGGGAGGCAGAGGCAGGCGGATCTTTGTGAGTTCAAGGCCAGCCTGGTCTACAGAGTGAGTTCCAGGACAGCTGGGGCTACAGGGAGAACCTGTCTTGAAAAATAAATAAATAAATAAATAAATAAATAAATAAATAAATAAATAAAAAACTCATTAATCTCAGTCTCTACCTCAAGAAAGCAGGAATACCTGCTTGCTTTCAACACAAACACCTGATCTAGGTCTTACTTTAGGTTACTTAACATAGAAAAAAGAAACATTCCAAAGACTGGATCAATTAAATAATCTGTAATCATTACTTATAGAAATAATTTGTATATAAAAACAAATCTGGGAGGGGGAGGCTGGAGAGATGGTTCCTCTGTTAAGAGCACTGACTGCTCTTGCAGAGGACCAGGGTTTTATTCCCAGCACCCATATGGTGGCTAACAACCATCTGTAACTGTAGTTCCAGACACTCATAATTGAACTAGGTACTAGGCATGGTGAGTTATGGCTTAAATCATAAAGGAGCATGTGTATAGGTCATATGCAAATGCTAAGTAAATGCCATTTACCTAAGTAACATTGGGGTCTTCAGATGTCAGTATGCAAGGGAGTTTCTGGAATGAATCTCCCAGGACTGTTAGAGACCACTGCAATGTCAGGACCACTCGTGGTGATGTGTCCTAACTGTAGACTCAGAGATTTGATAAAGGTTTTGTACAGACAAATACTTTGAATCTTCCCCCAAACCTCATAAAATCAATACTATTTTTTCAATCCTTCCTTAGACATTAAACAAAACTAGAGGGATTACGTGAGTTTCTCAGTCAGAAATGATTAAAAAGGTCACAATTTTAATCCAAGACTGCTAGACTACAGAACCAAACTCTTGCCTCTCCTGTCAGACAACCAACCACCAAGGCTTTTAAAGCCCCAAGGGTATAGGAAAATAAATTTAAATCTGTTTGTGAGTAAACTCTCAAGTTGGGGGGTCGCCATCTTCATCTTCTCACTCAGGAGGATGGCCACCCTATCAGATGGTTCTAATCATGGCAGGGGTCTCCCATCCAGGACAGATATTCCTCTCTGGGATTCCTATTGGAACCACCAAGTTTATGTTTTAATGCAATTATACAGTTCCCACTCACCCACAGATCCTCTGTTTCCTTCATTTGCTTCCAATAAAGAGACATTATTTGCTTGGGAGCTTTCCAGAGTAACATGAATCCGTCCTTCAAAAACTAGTCCCTGCATCTGGAAAATTGAATGATGCTTTGGTGTTTGTTTAGCAAGAGACTGGGTTTGTGGAAACAGCATTGTTATTTTATTATCTTTAATGCTTTTAAACCATATTAAACAGATTTTATTAGCAAAGACGTCTTTTTTTACCATTCCTCCATTCTTTTGTAAATGAACAACCCGGTTTCTCCTCAAACTGGTTGCCTCTAGAGCCCTCCACCACGCACTGATTTGACCACTTAACTGAATTAACCAGATGGTCCATCTGTACCTTTCTGCCCTCTTCCAGAAAAAAACAGGTGTTACTTTTAGTATAATGGGAAGATTGGCCCTCTTATAAAATTAAATTACACACACACACACACACACACACCAGAATCCAGCTCTATCATATAAATAAAAAGGCATACATTATCAGTCAATGGACAAAAGAGAGGTGTGTCACATCCCTAATCCATACACCAGAGGCTGCTTGTTGCCCGAGTTCTTGCCATTATTGCTCTCTGTTCTTCACATCGATAAATGCTGTACATAGGGAAGCTCGTAGTGCCAGCATGTGAGAGTTTTGGTAATCATCTTATTCACAGCCCAGGATACCATGCCATTCCTCACACCCCAGGAAAGATTCTGAGCCGTGGGAAAGCTAAATGCAGCTGATGTCTGGTAGTCACTTCTGTTTCTCTGTATTGAATAAGGAAAATGAAAATGTGCTTCAAGGATAAGTCTTCTCTATTTCAAAAGTTTAAAAAAATACATTAATAATTGTCCCAAAATCAGATATGGAACACAACACAATAAGCTTTATCAATAAACCAAGGGATAGACAAAAACGTTTCCAGTGAATTTATTCCTCTCAATTGATGTTTTGTGTATATATGTATACATATACATATTTTTGTGTGTATACACGTGTGCAGGTGTCTGTATGCACATGCATGTAGAGGTCAATAATGGGAGTCCTTCAGTCGTTGTTCACCTTATTTTTTTGAGACAGGGAGTTATACAGAATCTGGAGCTCTCTGATCCTGCTAGGCTGACTGGCCAGCAAGACCCAGGCATATTCTTTTCTCTGCATTTACAGAGCTAATATTACAGGGGCATGCTACTGTAGCTGGAGATCTGACCTCAGGTTCTCTTGCACGTGTGGTAAGCACTTCACTGCTCTCATTTAGATCCAGAACAGGAGTGTGGTGGTGCACACCTTTAATCCCAGCACTGGAGAGGCAGAGGCAGGTGGATCTTTGTGAGTTCAAGGCCAGCCTGGTCTACATAGTAAGTTCCAGTACAGCTGGAGCTACAGGGAGACCCTGCCTCAAAAAGACCAAAAAAAAAAAAAAAAATTTTTGTATAAGTAATGCAATTATACAGTTCCCACTCACCCACAGATCCTCTGTTTCCTTCATTTGCTTCCAATAAAGAGACATTATTTGCTTGGGAGCTTTCCAGAGTAACATGAATCCGTCCTTCAAAAACTAGTCCCTGCATCTGGAAAATTGAATGATGCTTTGGTGTTTGTTTAGCAAGAGACTGGGTTTGTGGAAACAGCATTGTTATTTTATTATCTTTAATGCTTTTAAACCATATTAAACAGATTTTATTAGCAAAGACGTCTTTTTTTACCATTCCTCCATTCTTTTGTAAATGAACAACCCGGTTTCTCCTCAAACTGGTTGCCTCTAGAGCCCTCCACCACGCACTGATTTGACCACTTAACTGAATTAACCAGATGGTCCATCTGTACCTTTCTGCCCTCTTCCAGAAAAAAACAGGTGTTACTTTTAGTATAATGGGAAGATTGGCCCTCTTATAAAATTAAATTACACACACACACACCACACACACCACACCAGAATCCAGCTCTATCATATAAATAAAAAGGCATACATTATCAGTCAATGGACAAAAGAGAGGTGTGTCACATCCCTAATCCATACACCAGAGGCTGCTTGTTGCCCGAGTTCTTGCCATTATTGCTCTCTGTTCTTCACATCGATAAATGCTGTACATAGGGAAGCTCATAGTGCCAGCATGTGAGAGTTTTGGTAATCATCTTATTCACAGCCCAGGATACCATGCCATTCCTCACACCCCAGGAAAGATTCTGAGCCGTGGGAAAGCTAAATGCAGCTGATGTCTGGTAGTCACTTCTGTTTCCCTGTATTGAATAAGGAAAATGAAAATGTGCTTCAAGGATAAGTCTTCTCTATTTCAAAAGTTTTTAAAAAAATACATTAATAATTGTCCAAAATCAGATATGGAACACAACACAATAAGCTTTATCAATAAACCAAGGGATAGACAAAAACGTTTCCAGTGAATTTATTCCTCTCAATTGATGTTTTGTGTATATATGTATACATAACACTATTTTTGTGTGTATACACGTGTGCAGGTGTCTGTATGCACATGCATGTAGAGGTCAATAATGGGAGTCCTTCAGTCGTTGTTCACCTTATTTTTTTACGACAGGGAGTTATACAGAATCTGGAGCTCTCTGATCCTGCTAGGCTGACTGGCCAGAAAACCAGGCATATTCTTTTCTCTGCATTTACAGAGCTAATATTCAGGGGCATGCTACTGTAGCTGGAGATCTGACCTCAGGTTCTCTTGCACGTGTGGTAAGCACTTCACTGCTCTCATTTAGATCCAGAACAGGAGTGTGGTGGTGCACCACTTAACCTCCCAGCACTGGAGAGGCAGAGGCAGGTGGATCTTTGTGAGTTCAAGGCCAGCCTGGTCTACATTGTAAGTTCCAGACAGCTGGAGCTACAGGGAGACCGCTCTCAAAAAGACCAAAAAAAAAANAAGAACAAAAAAAAAAAAAAAAAAGATAGTTCCAGAACAGGAGAGACCAACAAATAGAGCAAGAACATTTTTTTAAATGTGAAGTCTGGTGAGGGGTGGTGTATGAACAGACAACGAATAGTGAGTGGAGGTGACAAAGCATCTGTGACTGTAAAGAGATTAGTATCACTAAATAGAAGCCTTTTGCTCAGAACTGGGACAATAAAAAAGATATCCTAAGGGTAAAACCTCCTCTAACAAAGCTCCAATTTGCCCAAGGAAAAAGAGAATCTTAACCAAAATATATGCGTGGAAACACACTTGATACTCTAAAAACTTTATCTCTTTTTTTTTAAAAAAAGAAAACTTTATCTCTTTTAGCTCATCATGTCTAACTTTCGACAACCACAACAAAACAATTACAAGGCATCCTGAAAGGAAAATGAGCTTTGAAGGAACGAATCAAAACCCAGAACCAGAAATGTATACAGCAGAGATTTGAGAAATATCAGACTAGAGAATTAAACTGACTATGATTAACATGCTGAGAACCCTAACAGAAAAGCACACAACTTTGAGAAGAATGGTGTGTAATATCAACAAAGAAATGGAGATAGAAATTTTAAGTGTTTCAAATTTTTCAAAAGGAAACACTAGACATCAAAAACATTGGCTATAGCAGGGGGAAACATCAGTAAGTGGGAAGATACAGAGATACCAACTTCCCTGGCTGAAAAACCAAGGGAAAGAATACTTTAAGGAGAATAAGGAAGAAGCATAGGACAAGTAGAAAAGGAATTATATGCATATGTAATAGGAATAATCAAAGACGAAGAAAGGAACAAAATAAAAATGATAAGCAAAAATAATAATGTGCAATGTCAAACCACAGTTCCAAGAAGCTGAGAGGAACCTAACTAAGAGGAAAAAACTACCAACAAGCAGAGATTGAGTGAGTTTGTATTCAAACTGAAGAAAATAAAATAGGAAAGCTTGCAAGAAATCAAAGTAGNAGATGATTAAAGTTAAGAAATATATTTGATTTGTTTTCCTTTATTTCATCGCAAATTCTCTTCCTTTATTACTGAAAAATTTCTTTTGACATTTTTTTAAGATAAGTTGAATAATGACAGTTTTCCTCAGTTTTGCTTATCTGGGAAATTTTCTTCCTTCCCCCTTTCATTAGAAAGGATATGTGGTTCTCAACAGTGTGTGTTCTTTCAACATTTACTTATTTTTTCCCACTCTCTTCTTTTTTAATTAAAATTTTTTTTTATTTTTTTTTTTTTTTGCTCTATCTAGATTCCACATCCATTTCTAATCCATTTTATAATTAATATATATAAATAATTATATATATTATATATATATATATATATATATATAGAGAGAGAGAGAGAGAGAGAGAGAGAGAGAGAGACCTATAGTGGCTGGTTATGTTCCAAATGGCCTTCGTGTGGGTTTGCCCACTGAATCTGGCTGGCTTAACTTACAGAATCTCCCCATTAGAGGAGCCTGAGTCTTCCATTCCCAGCAGCCTTTGGCCATCATCAGTCCCTCAGGTACAGTTGGAGACCAGCCCTTTCTTTCTTGCATGTTTTCTAAGAGGATTCTGTTGTAAAAAAACAACAGAATCCTTTTTTTTTTTTTTTTTTTTTTTTTGCTTTCTCTGCTGTTAGGTGGTGTCCCTTGTCCAGTCAGAAACTGGGGTCCTGCTGTGTGGTTTGCTTGTCCTCTGGATCCCGTGGAGCATGGTAGGCAGGAGGTAGGAGTGAGGGGCATGCCGAGCCACAGCCAGGCGCTTAGAAATCGCTGTCAATACCTTTTGGTAGGTAATCCATATTGGATATCAATAAGGACAATGGGGGAATATTTAAAGAGAAAGAGAGTATATATATATATATATATATATATATAATATAATTTTTATATATATTAATCTATACATTGAGATTAGAAATGGGTTGCAGATATGGGAGGAGATCTAGATATGATCAAAATATATCACGTGAAATATGTAAAAAATTAAATTTTAATTAAAAAGAGAAGAGAGTGGGATAAAATAAGTAAATGTTGAAAGAACACACACTGTTGAGAACCACATATCCTTTCTAATGAAAGGGGGAAGGAAGAAAATTTCCCAGATAAGCAAAACTGAGGAAACTGTCATTATCCAACTTATCTTAAAAAAATGTCAAAAGAAATTTTTCAGTAATAAAGGAAGAGAATTTGCGATGAAATAAAGGAAAACAAAATCAAATATATTTCTTAACTTTAATTCATCTAACATATAACAGTGTGTTAAATAACAGTGGTATCTATTGCATGATTATACCTTGTGGATCAGTGAACAACCATAGTTATAAAGAAAGAATTTATGTGTGTATGTAAATATGTACACACACTATAATAGCTGCAAATAAATTAATTAAATATGTATACTGAAAACACTAAAAAAATTTAAAAGAATTTTAATTCCTGTTTTAGTTTTTACATTTTTTTTTATAATTTTATTTATTTCCGTATGTGTTTGAGTGTACTGTCTGCATGCAAGTTTGTGCACCCGTGTCGTGCAATGCCGCGGAGGTCAGAAGAGGGCGTCGGATTCCCCTGGAACTGGAGTTCTCCTGGAATTGGAGTTTCAGACGGTTCTCAGCCGCCATGTGGGTGCTGGGGATCGAACCCGGGTCCTCTGTAAAAGCGGTGGCGCTCTTAACCGCTAGGCCAATGTAGCTTTTACATTTTTAAATTTTATTTTATATGTATGAGTCTTATGCCTGCATGTATGTAAGGTGCATCCATGTCATGCAGTGCCCACAGTGGACAGAAGAGGGCATTAGATCCTCTGCTAATGGAGTTGTGGGTGGTTGTTGATCATGTGGGTACTGGGATTCAAACCTGGCTCTTCTGCAAAAATAGCTAGTGCTCTTGACAACTAACCTTGGTCAAGAGGACACTAACGAATCTCTAACTCTCATTAAGGAAGCTCCCTCATGCAACAGAGAGCCAGGATCTGAAAGGTTGTCAATGGCCAAACCATGGAGAGTAGGACTCTGCACAGCGTGGGTCCATGCACAGGTCTCCTACATTAAGCTTCATTCACCCACGACTCAGGGAACATTGTGGAAGAGGGGGCAGAAAAACTGTAAAAGCCAGGGAGGTGATGCATGACCATATGGAAATAGAATCTTACAAGCTCCTGGGACCCTGCCCATGTGAACCTATAGCAATGGTGTCAGGATGCACAAGACCCATGCAAACTCAACCAAACAAAAACCCAGCAAGGAACTGGGGGAATGGGCAGCAGAACCCAATCTTAGTTGAAGAAATATTGGTAGCTGATTACTGCTGGGTGGCAAGGAAGGGCTGGTCTTCTAAAAGGGAGGGACTCTAGATAGGTTGAATAGAGTTCAGTGGATGAACTTGCACGGAGGAATGTCTGGGGACACTAATTTGACACAATAGGACTTAACGCAAATGACAGAATGTATGAATTCCAGTGGGGGCTTTGGGAGGGGCCAGTGGAGGAGGGGGTATAAAGGTGATAAAGATTGATTGAAATGCTATGTATGGGCCGGGCGTGGTGGCGCACGCCTTTAATCCTAGCACTTGGGAGGCAGAGACATGCGGATCTCTGTGAGTTCGAGGCCAGCCTGGTCTACAGAGTGAGTTCCAGGACAGCCAGAGCTACAGGGAGACCCTGTCTCAAAAAAGACCAAAAAAAAAAAAAAAATAAAAATAAAAATAAATGTATTTGGAGCTGGAGAGATAGCCTAACGGTTCAGAGTGCCTTCTGCTCTTGCAGAGGACCCGGGTTCAGTCCCCAGCACCCACATGGCAGCTGAGAACCGTCTTTAACTCCAGTTCCAGGGGAATCCGACACCCTCTTCTGACCTCCGCAGCATTGCACGACACAGATGCACAAACCTACATGCAGACAGTACATTGATACACATAAAAATGAATAAATAAAATTAAAAAATATTATAAAAAAAAAATAAACGGAGCCTCACTCTGTAGCCCATATCCTCCTGGAATGTGTTCTGTAGCCCTGGCTGACCTTGAATATGACAATCCTCTTGCTTCGGTTTTTCCAGTGCTTGGATTACAGTGAGCTACCATGTCCAGTATGATGAATCAATAATAATTTTAAGAGTTTTTAAATTTTTTTTATTTTATGTATACGAATGTACTGTCTGCATGTAGGTTTTTGTACCCTATCGTGCATGCCGCGGAGGTCAGAAGAGGGTGTCAGATTCCCCTGGAACTGGAGTTCCCTGGAATTGTGAGTTACAGAGGTTTCCAGCCGCCAGGTGGGTGCTGGGATCGACCCGGGTCTCTGCAAGAGCAGTGTGCTCTTAACCGCTAGGCCATCTCTCCAGCCCCAAGAGTTTAAAATAATAAAAAATAATGGTGCCTGGAAAGATGGTTCAGTGGCTAAAAGCATTGGACACTTGGCTGGGTGTGGTGGCACACACCTTTAGTCCACACTTGGAAGGCAAGCAGGTGGATCTTTGTGAGTTCAAGGCCAGCCTGTCTACAGAGTGATTTTCTAGGACAGCTGGGGCTATCAGTGAGACCCTGCCTGGAAAAGACAAAAAAAAAAAAAAAAAAAAAAAAGCAATTGGACACTCTTGCAGAGGACATGAGTTCAGCTCCCAGCACCTAGATAGTGGCTAACAACCATTATAACTCCAGTTCCAGGACATCTTACCATCTCTTCTGTCCTCTGTGGGCACTGCATCCATGGGTGCACTTATATACATCCAGGCAATACACTCATGAATATAAAATAAAAATAAATAAATAACAGTGTTATAAACAAGTATAATTGATATATTATGGAGAAAAGAAGCTTAAATTATAAAATGTTTCAGTAGAGCCAGTGAAAGTAGAAAAGAAACAGAAAATAAAAACAAAACTATTAAGGGCAATGACTGCCTAGGAGCTACAACTATAGTCAATATCTTTGTATCCATAACAATAGTCCCTTCAAATGTGAATGGTCTAAATATATAAATTAAAAGACAGAGACTATCATGGTAGACTATAAAAACAAAACTAAATTACTTATCTACAAAAGTAATTTTAAACATGATTTAAGACACATCAAAAGTCAAAGGATGGAGTTAAAACATACCATATCAATACTAATCAAAAGAAAACAGAGGTCACTTTACAAACACACCCAACTTACAACAGCATGACTTACGATTTTTTTTTTTTTTTTTTTTGGTGTTTTTGAGACGGTCTCCCTGTAGCCCCAGCTGTCCTGGAGCTCACTCTGTAGACCAGGCTGGCCTTGAACTCATAGAGATCCACCTGCCTCTGCCTCCCAAGTGCTAGGATTAAAGGCATGTGCCATCACACAAGGCCTTATTTTTTATTATAATTTTTACTTTAAGATGACATGAAAACACACCCATGCAGAACATTCTGGCTTTCACTTATATATACTAACCAATTGATTACATGAGATATGCAGTCTTTATGGTAAAATGTGCTTTCGTTAGATGATTTTTCTCAATTATAGGGCAATACCAATGTTCTGAGCACACTGAAGACAGACAAAGCTAAGCATGTTAAATATATTTTTAACTTTGGTTATTTTCAAAAACAGTCCATAGTAAGTTGAGGAGGATCAGTATTGATTTCGAGCATAGAACACTCAGGAAAAGAAAAATCACGAGAAAAAAAAGAAGATATTGCATATGAGTAAAGGGGTCATCTCTTAAGCAAGATGTAGTAATTTTTAATGTGTATATGACTAACAACATAAGATCAATATGTATGAATGAAAAACTGATAGAATGGCAAGAAAAACAGATGAACCCCTCATAGTTAGAGACTTCAACTCCCCTCCAGTAATTGACAGATCCAGCAGGCAGAAAATCTGCCAGGGTCCCATTGAACCAAACACCACCATCAATCAACAGGGCCTAATTGACATTTATAGAACACTTCATCCAACAGCAACAGAATATGCATTCTTCTCAAGCTCACATGGAACAGTCACCAAGATAGACTATGTTATGAGACACAAAACATATCCCACTGAATATAAAAGGAAAGAAAGAACGCTCCCTGATCAGAATGGAATTAAGCTAGAAATCAATAACAGAAAGATAGCTGGGAAAGCTCAAGGTATTTACTGACATTAAACAACACTCCCTAAATAACACATGGGTCAAAACAAGAAGCAATGAGAGAAAAATTACCATATTCAAAATGGAATGAAAATATAGCTTATCAAAAATTTGTGGCATGTTTTTTATACATTTTTTTTAATTTTTTATTTATTTCTGTATGTGTATGAATGTACTGTCTGCATGCAGGTCTGTGCACCCGTGTCGTGCAACGCCGCGGAGTTCAGAAGAGGGTCTCGGATTCCCCTGGAACTGGAGTTCTCCTGGAATTGGAGTTTCAGACGGTTCTCAGCTGCCATGTGGGTGCTGGGGATCGAACCCGGGTTCTCTGTAAGAGCGGTCGGCGCTCTTAACCGCTAGGCCATCTCTCCAGCCCTTGTGGCATGTTTTGAAGATAGTGTTTATAGTGAAATTTATAGACTACTATATTATAGAAAAACAAAACCCTAAAATCAATAATCTGATTTTTTAACATTAGAAAACTAGAAAAAGAAGAGAAAAATTCAAAGCCAAATAATTTTTCTCCATCCTGGAAGCTGAACTCACAACCACACACATGCTAGGTAAGAAGGAAACTTTAGAGAGGGAAGTACTGAACTTATAAACAGAAAAATAAAAACAAAAGCCATAAAAACTGGTTCTCCAGGCTGGGTGTGGTGGCATGAAACTTTAATCCTAGCACTGGGGTGGGGGGGGTGGCAGAGGCAGGCAGATCTTTGTGAGTTCAAGGCCAGCTTGGTCTACAGAGCAAGTTCCAGGACAGCTGGGGCTACAGGGAGATCCTGTCTTGAAAAGACAAAAAAAACACTTGTTTTTGGAAAGAGAGGTAGGTAGTAGTCATAAGCTTCTGGCCCAGTAAATCAAGAAAAGAATGAAATTAAAGCCTCCTATATCAGAAATATGAATTATTAGCAAATCTCATATGATAAAATACAGAAGAATCATTGACCTAACCATCGAGAATTTATTACAGATAGGCAAAACAGGTTTAGCATTAGAAAAATCAGTTGTTGTTAATTAATCAAAAGCAACAAATTAAGGGAAAAAAAACAATATAACAATCTTATAGGTGGATACAGAAAATGCATTTTATAAAACCTAGCACCAATGCATAATAAAACTCACAGAAAACCAAAACAAGAAGGGGAATTTCCAATGAATATGTATACAAACACAACCCTGCCCTCAACTGACTGTGGATAGAGAAAAAGTGGTACATCTATACAGTGGAATTCTATGCAGCGGTAAAGAAAGACGACATCATGAGCTTTGCAGGTAAATGGCTGGAGCTAGAAGATATCATGCTGAATGAAGTAACACAGTCCCAGAAAAACAAACGACGAATGGTATCCCTCATCTGTGGATGCTAGCACCAATTACCAAATTGTATGGCAAACTAAGTAATGTCAATGTGATCTGAAAACAATGTGCTCTTATATTGTGAATCCCTTGAAATATAATAAATAAATAAATAAACATAACCCTGAAGCTATCATCATACATGCCATAATTTTCTAGATCCTTTTGTCTGGGAACAAAGGAAGGATCTTCTCTTCATTTTTCTTGTCTGTATGAATTACCATGACAAAAAGCCTTAGACTGGGTAACTAATAAACAACAGAAGCTTGCTTCACAGACACCCAGAACTTGGAAAGTCCAAGATCAAGGTGTTAGCAGAGTCAGGGTCTGGTGCTGGCTCTGTTTCATAGATGAAAGTCACAAGACAGAAGGGGAAGGAAAAGAACTAATTCCATTCATGAGGTCAGAGCCCTTATAAGCTAGTCACTTCCCAAATGGCCCATTTCATTGCTTTTGCAGTTGAGATTGAGTTTCAGCATGGTTATGAAGGCATATTCATCCAACAGCATTACGGCCATTCCAGGTAGATAATACAACAAGACAGGAAAAGTAAGAGTAATGTAGGTCGGGAAATAAAATGATTCTTTTTCTTTTTGAAATGAAGTTACTTTTAATGTAGAACCCCATACATACACACACACACACACACACACACACACACACATACACACACACACACACACACACACGCACACGCACACAAATACAATCTAAGGACTATAAAGCAATTGTAGGAAAGCTGCAGAACATGTGATAAAATTAAAAAGATCCTCCAGTAAAGCACAAGAAACAACTAGAATTTAAAGTTTACCATTTAAATATCACCTAAAAATGAACTACCTAGGCACAAATATACTAAAGCACATACAGGATCTATACAAAACTTTTTTTTTTTTTGGTATTTTTGAGACAGGGTCTCCCTTTAAGTCCCAGCTAGCCTGGAGCTCACTCTGCAGACCAGGTTGGCCTTGAATTCACCTGCCTCTGCCTCCCGAGTGCTGGGATTAAGGGTGTGTGCCACCACAAGCTGCATAGAAACTTTAAAACTAATTAAAACATCAAATAATGCCTAAATAACTAGAGAGATCATCTATACTTGTGGATATAAAGTCTTTTTAAATTTTTAAATTTTTATTTTATATGTATGAGTGTTATGCCTACATGTATGTAAGTGTACCCAGCCTACATGTATCTAAGTGTACCCATGTCATGCAGTACCTGTGGAGGACAGAGGAGGACATTGTATTGCCTGGAACTGGGGTTAGAAAGGTTGTTAACCACTATGTGGGTGCTAGGATTCAAACCCAGGTCTTCTGCAAGAGCAGCCAGTGTTCTTAGCTGCTGAGCCATTTCCCCAGCCCAGAAACTTGGTATTTTTTAAGATGTTTATTCTCAAGGTAATATAGAGATTCAACCCAATCCCTATAAGTTGCTAACAAGTTATTTTTGTAGATATCAACAAATTTACTCTAAGGTTTATGTAGAAAAACAAGACCTAAAATAATCAACATGCATGCAAAAATTGTTAGAGAACACTATACAAATTCAAGACAATATAAATCTAGAGTGATAAAAAATGGTGTTGTTTTGTGGAAAAAATGAACAGATCAATGAATATCCCTAAAATATAACCACAAAAATATGTTCAACAACTTTGAAATAGGAGCACAGATAGTTCAATAAAAAGGGATACTTTAAATATTATTTTTATTTAATATATCTGACTGTTTTGCCTGCATATATGTTAAGAGCACCCATGTGTGCAATACCCAAAGAGTCCAGAAGAGAGCGGTGGATCCCTTGGAACTGGAGTTGTAGCTATTTGTTAGCCAGCATGTGGGTACTAGGAACTGAACACCAATCCTTCACAAGAGCAGCCAGCATTCTTAAACACCGAGCCAGCCATCCATCTCTCTCCAACCCTCCTACCCCTACACAAAGGATTTTTTTTTAACAATTAGTGCTAGATCAACCTGACACACAAGGCTCCTACAAAGAAATTTAAACAGGAGACATACATTTCAGAAAAACACATTCAAAATGGGTCATACCCCTAAAAGTAAAATGCAAAACTGGAAAATGTGTAGAAAAAAAAGCAGCAGAAAATTAGGCGACCTTGGGTTCGATGGAGTTTTTGGACTAACATAAAAATTGTAATCGATGTGAAAAAACAAAGTTGGTAAAATTTGACTTAATTCAAATTAAATTTTTCTGCCCTATATTTAAAAATAAAGGCAAGTTGGGCCAGGCATGGTAGCACATGCCTTTAATCTCAGCACTCAGGAGGCAGAGGCAAGCAGATCACTGTGAGTTCAAGGACAGCCTGGTTTCCATAGTGAGTTCCAGGCCAGCGGAGGCTACAGAAAACCATGTCTAAAAAGACCAAATAAATAAAGAAATTAATTAATTAATTAAATCAAAACATGGAAGAAATATATGTGAGACATTTAATAAAGCATTCATGTCAAAATTATACAAAGTTTTAAAACAGAACAATGAAAAAAACTAACCAAATCAAATTAAAACACAAATAAACCATTTGAATAGTTCCCCAAAGAAGATATGTAAACGTAAATAAGTATATGAAAAGATGTTCCACGTGGTATATCATAATATAATTGCTAATTAAAACAATAAAATACTATCATATGACTAAAAAAAACATTTTAATGACAACAGAAAGTAATGACGAGGATGTAAACCAAGCCTCAAGCCTCTCAGTCTTTGCTGATGGGGCTCCAAGATACTGCAGACACTATGGAAAACAGCTCAGCATTCTCTTACAAAACAAAACATAGTCTTATACATAATTCAGCAATTGCATATTCTTTAAGGGTGTGACACTGGGTAGGTTCATATCTTAGTTACTTTTCTGTTGCTGTGATAAAACACTGATCAAGTGAACTTATAAAAGCAAGAGGTTTTGAGTTTATGGTTCCAGAGGAATTAGAATCTGTCATGTGGAGGAGGCATGGTGGCAGAGGGGGCTGGAGCAGGTGCAGAAGCTCAGCCTTCACGTCTTGAAGCAGAGTGACTGGAGATCAGGCTAGGATTAAGAACTGTCTAAGCTCACCTCCAGTGATGGGCTTCCTCCAGCATGGTCACACCTCTAAGACCTCCCGAAACAGCGCCATCAACTGGGGACAAAAATCTCCAAATACTTGGAGCCTAAGGGAGAACATTCACATTCAGCCCACCACAGTTGACCTCACTCCAGGGGGTGGACACACTCAAGAGGATTTAAGGAACATAAATTAGACTCAGTAGGTCTTAAAAAATAATAGAGGGCATGAAGTGAGGGCGAGATTGGGAGGAGGATCAGAGAGGAGATGGAGGAGGGGGTCTGAATATAGTCAGAACACATTGTGTGAAATTCTCAAAGAATCAATGAAAATATTACCTTAAAAATATCATAAAAAAGGTTTTATATATTTTTAGATGGAAATATCCATTAGGTACATTTAGGAGAGAAAACAAGAACACAACAGCATATAAAATAGGCTGCTTTTTACATAAAGATGGAAATAAATAAGAGAACAGCCATATTCGCTTAATGATACATGAAAAGCCTGAGAAACTAATATCAGGGTTAAGTTATTTGAACAGTTGGTAATGAAACTGACCAGATGAAAGAGACTTAGAGGGAAAATACATAGCTGTGTGTCATGTGATTACGGCATCATATTCTTACTTCTTAAATCCTTCAGAAGGTGTGTCCATGCTATAGAGAGCATTAAATATGACTGCCTCGGAATCATAGCTTCATTTAATGCTCTAATAACATTACCACCTAGGAATTCTTGTCCACATGTGGTGGGTAACCAATAATTTACAGGCTAAAGAGGGAGGATTGCTGCAAGCTTTCGGCCAGCCCAGGCTATAAAGTGTGAGCTGGTTACAGGAAAAACTAAAGAAAGAAGGAAAAAGCAAGAAACTATTTTATGGGCTGGTGAAATGGCCCAGTGGTTAAGAGCATGTACTACTCTTGCAGAGGGCCTGGGTTCAGTTCCCAGCACCCACATGGTGGCTCATACCCACCTATAACTCCAGTTCCAGGGGATCTAATTCCTTCACCTGGCCCCCCTGTGCACCAGATACACATAAGTCATTCAGGCACCTATGCATACACGTGATTCTTTTAAATATTCTTTCATGTATCCATAGCATGCACAAAGCCACTGCAAAGTTATCTAGTCTAGGATCCCATGTGTGTGAGATGGTTAGTGCTAATCACCAGCATGACAAAAGCTACAGCCACGTTGGAGACAGGTCTCTGAGCATGCCTGTGGGGATTATCAGGATAGGGTCATCTTCACTGTGAGCGGAACTGTTCCCAGGGCTGGAATCCCAGATGGTATCAATGGAGACTGTCAACTGAGCCCCTCTACTTCCTGACTTCAAATTTGCTGTAACTGGGTGTTCCAAGTTCCTATTGCCTTCAACTGTACCTTGAACTGTGAGTTAAGATAAACCTTTCTCTCATTAAGTTGCTTCTGACAAGGTATTTTATCATAAGAAGAACAACAACAACAAAAAACTAGGGCAGTGACAGAAAACTATTTGGTTGTTAGCCTTAGCCTTTAATGGCTGCACTATCCCTCCAGCCCAGAAAACTATTTGGAAGCCTCCTAAATTTGTATTAACATGAGACTAGGTGTGCTGGCTGGATTTTGTCAACTTGACAAAAATTAGAGTCACTCAGAAAGAAGAAACCTCAACTGGTGAATTTCCTCCATCAGACTGGCCTCATGGGCACGTCTCTGGGGCATTTTCTTGGTTGTTAATTGGCGTGAAAGGGCCCAGCCCTCTGTGGTGGCACCTCCCCAGAGTGGGACAAGTAGCTGAACAAGCCGGAGGCAGCAAGCCAGTAAGCAGCATTCCTCCGTGGTCTGCCCTGACTTCTCTCAGCAGTGGATTATGACCTGGCAGCTGGAAGACCAAATAAATCTTTTCTTCCCCAAGTTTTCCTTGGTCAGTGTTTCGTCACAGCCACAGAAAGCCAACCAGGACACACGTCCAAGAGTGTGGCAATGCAGACACACTAGAAACTGTAGTCATCGATGGAGGGTAGAGGGATGGGAAGTGACCCGGGAGGAATTAGGGGGGGAGAGCAAGGGCCTAAGCATGACTGAAACACACTGCATGTATGTACAGCAGTCACAAAGAATTGGGGGCTGGAGAGATGGCTCAGTAGTTAAGAGTACTGAATGTTCTTGTAGAGGATATGGGTTCAATTCCCAGCATCCACGTGGCAGCTAACAACCCATCGCTCCAATTCCAGGGCATCTGACCCCCTCTTCTGACCTCAGGCACTGTATGACACTGGTGAACTAACATACATGCAGGTAGTAGGCTCATACACATAAAATAAAAATAATTAATAAAATATTAAAAAATAAAAGAAAATCACAAAAATGTATTAATACATTCTATTTAAAAAAGCAAAGTAAAAAAACAAAGAACAAAATCAACTTACAATATTGATGGTAAAAATATCCATTATAAATGGCTAAGGAAAAAATACATTGCAGAGAAACTGGGCAGAAAACTTTTAACTACAACATGATCTTGTTTGTCAGTGCAATAAAGAAAGATCTGGAAGGATATACAGCAAACAAGAAACAGTGCCTACCTCAGGGGGAGTATGTGGGATTTTAAGAGACAGAGGGGAGAGGCAAACTTATTCTTCCTACTTCCTATTGCTTGACTTTTCCCCCCACAACTCTGATGTATTATTTTTTTACACAGGAATAAAAATATAAGGATTTTTAAAAACCCAGTGGAGTGTTTGCATGCAGAAGCAGCAGCCATCTTGAGGGCTGTTAGGCATTACCCCTGCTCACTCCCTTCAGACCAGGAAGGGCTGAAGGAACCTCAGTGTTCTCTGTAGTGTTGTTAATCAGGGCATTGAATCTAACTTGCCATACCCTGTAATTGGATCCTTCCAGTAAAGCTGCCTCAATAAAATGTCCCAAGTGCCACAGCCAAGTGTTTAGGAGACACAGAGGACCCTGATGGCAGTTCTGGGGGCTGGAGATAGAGGCCTGAGTTTAGGGCTTGAATCTAATATGCTGTAGGAGGCATGCATTAAAGTTCCAGTGAGCTTAACTAGCAGCAGAGGAACAGGTCTGCATTTTTCATGCAGACTTAGAGAGACTAGTCTGCACCACTCAGGATCCCCGGTGAGCAGTTTTCTGTGTCTTCGGTTACAGCACAATTTCAGAAGTATTAATTCGAGGAGACTTGCCTCTAACTACAAGAAGAAAGAGGGAACATTAGCTGTGGTTTCTCCAGCAGGCATTCACAACTGCTAATCATAAATATATCTCAAGAAGGAAGTGACTGCGGATAATGAGCCTCCCGGTCCCACCTCATGTGACACCAAAATGATCAGCAAAGAGAGGCCTATTGCTTCCTGCTCGTTTGGTCTACAAGTTGCTTTCATCTGCTCTTCCTCTTCTGTCTTCTCCCATAAGCCCTTGTGATTGACGCATGAAATAAACTTTTCACCTCAATCATTTCTTAAAGATTTCAAAACTCACAAGCTCAATCCTGGATGTGGTCTTTTAAGTCAAGCCAGCTTGGAGCCACAGACTGCCAGTGTCCAAACTAGTCTGTCTCAGCTGCTGTTATTTATACAGAGAGAATGGAGGACTTGGAGCATAAAATCTCCCCAAAGAGTCAGTCAGAGTCAAGATCTGAACCCTGGGCTCCCAAAACCCCAATTTCTGGAGCCTATATGTACATTCACTCATAACCTTGTTCATTTCTTTATTCAACAAATCCTATGCACAGGAGGAGGGTGGTATTATAATTGATAGTGCTGATCTTGGAAACAAATTGCTTAGGAGTGCATCATGGCTCAGTGCTTGTCAGCTGTGCAACCTTTATAGAGTCTCATGACTTCCCGTATCTCTGTTTCACTATACGTATGAGAATAATGTCAGCACCTACCTCTAGAATGGCTGGGAAGACTAAGGGAGGTAATGTGCAGGCAGCCTATGAAGAAGGTGTGTAGAATAATGACAGCTATGGTTTCTGTGCTATTTTATGACCATGTACCAAGAATTATGCTGTCAACTTGGACTATAATGATGGCTAAAAACAGCCAGGAGTTTAGCCCCATAATGTTTCTAGTCTGGAGGAAGATGGGTGAGAGAGATTTAGCTGAATCAGTGTGATCACAGAGGACTGTTTATAGAGGAATTAGTCCATTCCTAAATAGAAGATAGTTAACTAATAAAAATGGAAAGATTCTTTTCAGAGAATAAGAATATGCAGAGGTTCTAGAGCTGATGATGTTTGCTGGGGTTTTTTTTTTTTGGGGGGGGGATGATTCATGGTTGCTGGGGATTGATCTCAAGGCCAGTATCTGCTAGGCAGGTGCTCTATAATTGAGACAAATGTCCATCCAAATTTCAATTTCCATTTGGTTTGTTTTTTTGTCAGTGCTACGTATCAAACCAAACCCAGGACTTCTAGTAAGCTGCATTCCCAGCTCTATACCTGTACTTTGGAACCACAGCACGGATGGAACAGACTAGGAAGAGACTGAGTTCTGTTCACATTATATCTCCAGGGGTTTATCACCACCCTACAGCCATTAGAAAGCCATTGAGAAGCTTCCAGCAAAGGAATGCAACAACCTGAATTCTACTTGGGAAATATTTCTCTGGCTTCTAAGGGAAAAACAGATTAAAAGAATATTCCTTATCAAATACCTAGTGTCTCTCTTTATTGACACACATGCCATTGTAAATACAATGAAACATGGGTCTCAGAGAAGAATGTGATGATCTTCATGGTGAGATGTGTGGACACACTGGTGGTAGGCAAGGTTGAGGAGAATGCATATTTCACTCTTTGCTGACAGAGAGTTGAATAGCCCATCCTCATCTCCTCAGTACTCGACAACAACAGGAATAATGTATAGAAAGCAATGGAAATTATTCAGGAAGCCTATGGAAAATAGGGAATTGGGTAGACATGGGGGATAAAAAGCCAGGCTTAAAATGAACAGAGTCTAGGAAACTCCAAATCGTCTCAGTATTACAGCTGGCAGAGAAATGTACTTTGGTAAAATTTTAATAGCTGTAAGCCATAAACAGCAGATACGCACAAGAGCATCTTTCCACAGTTCCAGCATCTTCTCTCCTTGCCTATTTTTCTCTGCCATCGCCATCCCAACTGTTCCCAACACACTCCTCAGATCTGATGGTTTCTACAACATCTTCTGATTCCATGTCAATTGGTCCATCCTCCTTAATGACACTGTGTAGGGTATGTTGGTACTCGACCCACCCAAGCTTCTAACTTCATTCTGCTTTCTGTTTGCCACATTTAGATTTTCTTTCAATTATGTGTGTGTGTATCTGTCTATCTGTCTGTCAACATGAGTGAAGATGCCCACAGAAGCTGGAAGAGGGTCTCAGATCCTGTGGTTGTAAGCAGCCCTATGCGGGTTCTAGGAACTGAGCTTGGATCTTCTGCAAGACCATCACATGCTGTTAACTACTGAGCCACCTCTCTAGACAATGCATTTAGATTTTTAAAGGCAGTAGCTTAACTTTTGACTAATTTTACTGGTGGAGTAAAAGAAAAAAAGCTTTGGGGCTACATGAAATATACTAGATTCTAATTTCTGCTTACAGTTTTGTGATTTTAAAGATTATGGGTCTCAGTGTCTTCATCCATGGAACGTGACAACAGACATCGCAGGACAACCAGAAGAGCAACCGTGAAAACCCTCTTTAGGCATGGCTTCTCTATCAGAGCTGGGTTTCACAATCTCCTGCCATGTTGTCCTGAAGGGCAGCTGCTCCAGATCTAGCCAGTAAAAATATTAGAGACAGACCCCACATAGCTATGCTCCTAGGAAGTCCCGAAGGGCCCAAAAGAGTATCTGTGATGGAAAAACTCGGCCAGTCTTCTGCCGCCCAGCAGTTCTGATGTCACTAAAGTCCGGATGTCATACTCAACCCCTACTCCCTTTCCATTCATGAGCATCTCCAAACCATCCTTTGCTGAACGTCTCAAACATACATGTCAACAGTCCTACCTGAATCCCTCAGGTGTCTCTTATTACCTTCCTGACCCCCCTTCTTTTTGGAGACAGATCTCTCCCTGACCAAAAACACTCACTAATTTCTCTAGGCTACACAATCAGTAATCCCCTGGGGTCCACTTGCTTCTGCCCCACCCCCCCCCCCCAGTGCTGAGAGGATAGGCCTGGGCTACTTTGTCGGCCTTTCTTTTTTCTGAGCGTTAGGGATGGAACTCAGGCCCAGGTCACCACTGACCCATGTTCCCACCTGTGCTTGCTCTCTGACCTCTGGCTCACATTTCTGGTTCTCTAACATATCAGACCCCTCTTTCCTGAGGTTCTCTGCCTTTGCTGACCTTCCTGTCCGTGTCCCTCACCAGACCCTTCAATGCTACTTTGCCTGCACCCCCAGTTTCAGGGATGCCATTTACAGTGACTTCCTTCACACCTGTCATGCTCCACCTGGGTTACCTGATTTTCTCTGCTTTAACACACTCACAGAGATTAGTAATGAATTTATTATTTGTGTTCAACTTCCTGGGGTAGAATATAAGTTCTGTGAAAGAGGTATATTTCCGATGCAGCTAACTGCTTTGTACCTAGTGCTGACAGATTGTCTAGTACATGCTAGAGGCTTAGGAAATTAATAGACTAAATAGAGAAATACACGTGTCACTCTGTATAGCAAAGAGGCACACATTTTCCCATTCTCTGACACTTCAGCTAAGGTGTGAAATGCCAGAGTTTCTTTGATTCGTCCTCCAATCGCTGAACTGAAAATACTGATATTCATAGCCAAGTAGTATCAGGTGACCATAGGCTCAGAAAGGTACCATAAATTGCTTAATACGTTTTCTTCTGGGGCTTAGGCAATGAACTTGATATTTACTGTTTGGCAAAGTGTTTCTGTTTTACTTTGTTGGTAGGTGTAAGTTGATTTTTGCAGCCAAAAACACCTCTTTCTGGCTGGCTCCCCTGTCTTTCCTCCTTTTACTAGCTTACCCTAGAGAAGTATAACCAAGCTGAGGTGAGTTATGAGCAGGGAAATGGGCCTTAATGAGTAGAAAATCCATGGAATTCATTTGATGTTAGCACATTAACACTCTTTGCCAAGTCTTCCAAATTTCAACTTTTCCCCACAAAGAAATAAAAATAGCAGAGGAAGACATACCTCCTTCAAAACCACCATCTTGGAGTGACATAGACAATTTGATACTTTATTTTTTTGCTTTCCACAAAAAAGTCTCAAAAGCAGTCAGCCATCATTAAGGCGCCCCTGGCCTGTGCACGTGTCAATAGGCCCCACTGGAATGGTACAGCACCTGGGAGCTCAGATCAGTGTCAGGTGGACTTGGTGCTGTGGCTCACCAGAGATTTATCTGGGACAGGGAACTCAGCCCCCTCCATCTCAGATGCCTCATCAATAAATCAAGAGCAACAATACCACCTGTACTCTATAGGGACCACTGTGGGGATAAAATGTGATGAAAGCCTAGTGTCTAGCATAGGTTTGGCATAGAGTAGCCATCTTTTGTATGACGACTGCAGGGTAAATGACTCAAATACATGGCATTTCACTTTCTCTTTTTTTCTTCTCCATTTTCCACAAAGTCCTTCCAGGCTCTGCTCCCCTTTGAGAACACTCAATGAAGGTCTTGGTTTGGACAGAAAAATAGGTCCAAGTCTGGTTGTGATTGAGTTTGAGCCTAGTCTTCTGAAAACTAACCACTATTTTTATAGTAGAAATGTCCTAATGTACAGTAGGATACAGTCTCACACTCAGCAGATGGAGATAATCACACCTTGTAGGCTAACCGGGGGACCCAAATATCCTCCAGAGTCTGTTTCCTACTAGGTCTTCTGAAAGGTTCTAGACATAGTATAATAAGTAAGATATGGATCCTGCCTAGAGTCTTCATGGGGATACCTCATTCTTCAATCCTGACACTCACCAGTGAAAACCTAAATAGGTCCCAGCCCTGCTATACCTCCCATTTTCACTTTTATAAGGCACAGAAACTGCTATCTGGATCACACAGGGTGAGTGACAAATGAAAGAAAACATCTTTTTAAAATTTTATTATTTATTATTTTTTATGTGTATGAATGTACTGTCTGCATGTAGGTTGGTGCACCCATGTCATGCAATGCCACAGAGGCCAGAAGAGGGCATCAGATTCCCCTGGAATTGGAGTTAAAGATGGTTTTTAGCCACCATGTGGGTGCTGGGAATCATACCCAAGTCCTCTGCAAGGGCAGTTAGTGCTCTTAACCACTGAGCCATCTCTCCAGCCCCTGCCCTCCACATCTATATGCTGGCTCACAAGCCAAAGGCACCAGAACAATCACCCAGATGGGTGATATTCAATCATGAACCCACTTAGTAGATCCAGAGGCTGTACAGAGGGGAGTCTATACCCTGCCAGCTTCTAGAGCTGGAGGCAGAGCTCTTCTTTCCTCTGGGACTACATGGGGGTGGGGGTGGGGGTGGGTGGGCACTGAGCAGCCCTCGAAAGCTAACTATACCCACAGAGACCTAGGAGAGAACTTCACACACAGCTGACTGTCCTATTGTTTTGAATAACATTGCCTGTGAGTGGATCAATTAGGACCAAGACTTAAGAAATACATTGTGTTTCAAAAGAATGAAAGATAAAAGATCCATACAGGAAAGAGATTTACTGTAAGAGCCCACAGGCTTTTCTTAGGAAAATTCCAATAGTTTCCTGCTGTTCGGACAAGGCATTTGTGGAACTTTTACAGGGGAAATGGCATGTTGCTTCATTCACTAATATGAACCTGTCATCTCATTACAATTGATCAGCGCTGGGTGACCAATAGCCTGTGGTCAGGGAGCTAACTCCTCCAGAATCAATTCTGACACGAAAATTCTCCTACCTTGCATCAGAGCCTTTCTAAAGGTTCCAGAAAATTCTCCAGCCAAGCTCTCTTCCTCTCTCTTCTCCCATAGGAGATGTGGGCACGGTGCACTATAGGAATGAAATAGGGAGAGAAATGTTTTCAACTCTGCTGGGAATGATCTCGAAGCCTGCCTTCATAAGGTAAATATATATGTTATGCGGTACTAGAAAATTTTGGTGGAGCCCGCAGGAAACAGAAACAATAGCTATCTTTGGAGCCTGAAGTGTTGCTCAGAGTCACTCACCACCCTGGCGCAGTGCCAAAATCACGCTCTCTCCTTACCATCTCAATTCCCCACCCTGGCTCCGCATCCCTGTATAATAAGCAGCCTAGAGTGCTGTCATTTAATACACATACCCAGCTCTCCCCAGAGCTTGGAAACTCTCTTCCAACTGTCTTCTTGATAGGCATCTAAGAAACAAATGAGGAGAAAGGATGTCTAAAGGCTCCATTAACACTGTTAGGTTAGAAATGCTGACAATAAGTCGATTCTTTTTGACATGACTGTCCTGGTAATGAAGGGACATTTCTACATGACTCTTCCTAATGTGAGATAAGATATGGATGGTCTCTGATTTTCTGACACATGTCCAGTATATCAAAGGGGTGGGGACTAGTATGAGAAAATGGCTTGTTTCAGTGACACATTAATAACAGCTCTGGTTAGGACATGAATGATAACGCCACCTTGTGCCTGAGTGTTCCGCCAGCTCACCTGGGAATGTAAGCTGGAATTCTTACAGGGGTGGGGGAGAAAGGCTAGCAGCCTCCACACAACACCCACGTGAAGTTCCCTCGCTTGCTCATAATCCCAGGAAGCCACATGGAGTAGAGGAATCGCTCCAGGTCTGGAATGCCACGTTCTTTCTGCCTCTGGCTGCGTTATGGGTGGTAATAATTAGGTAGGTCTGGTTCTGACCTGTCACAAAGAAAGGATCTGCTGGGATTGGTAGCAGAGCCCTTTAGCAGGCAGCAATTAAGCCATGTTGGAGAGGAGGTCGGCAGTACCGGGCAGGCAGTAGAATATCGAGAGTTAACCCATGGGAACTAAAAGGGAATAGAAGAGTTATCTAGTTATCTTTTTTCCAGTTACTAAATCTCCTTACAGAGCCCAAACTTCTGAGGAGGGCCACATTCAATAACTATATAAAACCCAGCCTCCAACTTCTCAGTTTCCTTCCTTTCCCACCTGCCTCTCTATTTCCACCAAACCCACCACTTTCGAAAGCATACTGTAATTTGCTATGGTGCTATCATAGCTTTCTCGAAGCCTTGGGGCATGTTTCTCATGTTCCAAATGCCTAGAAGAGTGTTGGTCCTCTAACAAATATTTGTGGAATAAACAAATGAAAAGAATTATGAAAAGTTAAATATTTCTCTTCTTGAAAACTGTAAAGTTAGCTGAGTCAACTTCTTTGGTCACTTAATCATGCTGAATGAATGAGAGACAAGAAAATATAAAAAATAAACCAGCAAGTTGGAAAATGGGAGCATTCTAGGGGAGGTTATTAACAGCTGAAGTCTGATAAGTTTGCCCTCTAAAAAGTTGTTCATGCATTCTCACGATCTAATTCCCTTCTCAATAATAATACAGACAGAAGACTAGTGGAAGCAACAATGACCAATGTTTATCAAGGCTGACAAAGTCCAATGCCCTGAGCAAAGCTATTCAGATATATTATCTCCATAAATTCACACAGCAACAAATTGGTGCATCTGTCACAACTACCATTTCTGCTTTACAGATGAGGAATCTTAGACATAGAGAGCCGGAATTCATTAGGGTAAGATGATGTTCAGCATTAAAACCAGGTTTTTCTGATTCTGAGCTGCTACTTCGGGTCCTATGACACAATACCTCCTGCCACCCTCTACCTGTCACTCTCTGTCCCTAATGTAGCTTAGATATGATCTGAGCATGTTCATGTAGTGGAAATTTGGTCCCCACCCACACCAGTGGCCCAGATAGACGGTGGACTGTTAGGAGGTAGAACCTAATAGAAAGCCCCAGGGGCATAACACTCAGATGGAATTAATGGAGTTCCCCCAGAATTAGATTAGTTCTCATGGGAGTAGGTTGTCATAAAGTACGTTTAGCTCCTCACCTACATCTACTGCTTCATCTCTCCCCATGTAACCCCTCTCTCCTGCACATGGTCAATTCCACTTCTCTGCCACACTGTGCTGCAGCCAAGGCTAGTCTCCCAGATGGAGGTACCCAGCCTTGGACTTTCAGCCTCTAAAACTGTAGGTTATACAAACTTCTTTTCTTTATACACATTTCTGCATCTGATATTCTGTTAAAGCAACACTAAAAGAAACTAAGACAAGTCTACCTTAAAGAAGGATACAAAGGAGTTATAATCCTAGGAAAGGGAACAGAGAGCCAGCTATGTAAACACCATTGCCCCCTTTCCTTTATCTGACACTGCCGATGTAACGAGGAGAGATTTATGATCCCAGAGATGCTTGTTTGAACGCTCTTTAATTGGGTTGATCTCAAAGGGTTAAGGAAAATGCTTCTTATGTGCTGAGTACCTGCGCCACCTTCTTTCTCATACTGGCTCCTGATTTAGTTAGTTATGCCACCCCGCAACTCAAGCCTCTTGGGCCAGATGGTGCCAGATGGTTGACTTACAATTTCTATAATCCAACTGCAGAGAGCTTGCCAAACTGCCCTCCTCAGAGCCCTACGATTTAGTTGAAGATGTTTCAGGTGCCTCTGAAGGATAGGGAGAGGAGGAGGAGCTATTTCTCACCCAGAACAGCTCTGACTTTACTTAACATCTTGAATTTCTGAACCAGGTTTGTTTCACCAGCCACATCGGTCATACAAGAGAAAAATAAGACCACAAGATAGAGAAATACAGTTTGCTAGAAAGAGACATTGGCCGACAGTTGTGGAAACTGAATCCTGGTTTCCCCTGCCACTGTCTCAAGTGTGACTTAAACCTTTTAGAACTGTTTTATTATCTGTACCATGAGAGAACTTTGCATGAGTGTTGGTCAATTAGTTCTGATAGATGTACTAGAGTAGTAGTCGTGATATGGGCAGTGGTATGGGAATTAGCTCCAGAGTTCTGATTCACAGTTGGTGACTACAGTTTACAATGATCTATCATGTGTTTTATGAGGAACAGTTGGGATTGAAGATGCCAAACAAAGCGAAGAGGCAAAAAGGTCAATTTTCCTACTTTGCTCATTATGCACTACATATGTGAACTGAATCCCAGGGTTCCATACATATACAATTAGAATGTCAAAACCAGAAAAATGAGGTTGGAAATATGGCTCATCGGTTAAGAGCATGTGAGAGGACCTGGTTTCTGTTTCCAGCACCCATCTCCAGTTCTAGATGTGACACCCTCTTCTGGCCTCCGTGGGCCCCTGCACTTGTGCAGATACCCGCACACATTCACAAGCATTCATGTCATTGAAAGAAAGATATTAAAAAAATAAAATCATTCTACCTTATTCTTTCAATCCTTTAAGCTATTTTGATACATCTTTATTGAATTTCTTTTGGCAAAGTTCCAGGTTTCTACTTATTTCCTTTCAACTTTACCTGGAAATTCACAGGAAAATTTAAAATATCAAACTGGATATTATTACACCTTATTTTTATATCTTATAATTCAGTTTATCTGCCTCTTGGAGGTGCGAGCTCTGGGCCTTTCTAATCATAAAGTCTTAGGTTTCTTCATCCATCATTACTTTCCTGATCCTGCATATACTTAGTATATTGCTCTATAACATGGACCATAACTAAACACATACAGAGAGAGAGAGAGAGAGAGAGAGAGAGAGAGAGAGAAATACATATTTATAACTAAAGATATATATATCTTTGATTTTATTGTTCTAGTGTGATAAACCCTTAATATCATACTGGTATAGTTTAAGGAGATGAAGTGAACCTTTTAAGGCATGGCTAAATTTAAAAACAGAAGTCTCCACTATCAAAAGTAAAGTTTTTTTATTTCATTTCAGCCCCTGGATTTCACTACTAACTCCTCTGTGATTTCTGAATTTCTAGTCACCGTCTGAATGTAATCTGCTGGGCCTGAATTCTCCACTGAAGAAGCTGTTGCAAAATGGATTCCTAGTCAGTTTCAGTACACATAGGCTTTGATGGCACATAGCAGAGGGAGAAGCACCGCGTGGTCTCCCTGAATAAAATGCCCAAGTGCTTGCTTCTCAGAAGAGCTTCCTGCTCCCATTCATGACCCCAAATTCCTTAAGGAGAGTTAGTGACAATATCTGACTTTCCTTGATTCCCCAAACACAATCGATGCCTCAGGGCCTGGGCCGATCTATAAATTGGGTGTTTGGAACAAAATTGCATAGATATCACTGACTAGAGTGGCCCTAATGAAATCGTACCTACTTGACCTGCTTACTTGAAAGGCGTTTAGGAAAAAGAAAATCCATTAATCAATTTGTTTCTTGAGGCAACTTGGCAACAGGGATCCTTGCAGATGATTGGGTACTTTTGCTAATGAGCAGGTTGGAATGAATCGTTAGTTGCATCAACTTAATTTAATTTTTAGGCTATTGATTTTCATTAGGAAGATTCAATGCAACTTTCCCACCTTCTTACAGACATCCTGTTCCTTTGGGGACATGCTCTGTTTCACAACTGTCCCAATGGAATAGTTCCAAAAGCCTCTCTCAATATGTTAACATCTGTGGCACCCAAAACTTCCCATTGTTACAGGAAACCCAGACAGAATTTCTGAGCTCCATACTGAAATCAATCCACCACTTAAAACAAAGTTCGTGCCCACTTTCTTATTTTGTCTCCACCCAAGAACATTTTAACTGAGCTCAGATCCATTCCTTCCTTTATCTCTTCTTCAGTAAATATCTTCTTTTTTTTTTTTATTTATTTCTGTATGTGTATGAATGTACTGTATGTGTATGAATGCATGCAAGTTTGTGCACCCGTGCCATGCAATGCTGCGGAGGTCAGAAGAGGGTGTCGGATTCCCCTGGAACTGGAGTTCTCCTGGAATTGGAGTTTCAGACGGTTCTCGGCCACCATGTGGGTGCTGGGGATCGAACCCGGGTCCTCTGTAAGAGCGGTCGGTGCTCTTAACCGTTAGGCCATCTCTCCAGCCCAATTCAGTAAATATCTTCTGTGCGTTCCTACAAGCACTATCCCAGATGCTGGAAGTACTTTTATAGATAAAATAACGTGGTTCTTGCCTTTTGGGAGAAGACAGATAATTAACAAATTAAAATATGATGACCTAATGTGGTAAATACTATAATCAAAAGAGAGAATGTAACAGAACTATAAGAGGGGACTGACTTATGTATTACCAGGAATAATAAAATACCCGTGGAGGTGGAGTATGGCTCTAAGTGTTTTACATGTACTTGCCTATTTAAATCTTTTCACAATCCCATGGGATAGAGAGAGTAACAGCTGACATGTTTATAATGATGAAAATGATACACAGAAAGCTTCAGGAATTTACCCAAGGTTCCACTCTTACAACAAGGCAAATTCAACGTTGATTGAAACACATCCATACTCAACCACTCAACCACCACACCATACCTCACACTAGAGACAGGCTGAGACCTGAAAGTTTGCAATGAGGCACTACAGAAGCAGGGTACCATGTTCACTAATGTTGGAACAGTGTGTGCTTATGGTAAAATGAGGCACAAGAAATCTGTTGGTGTTCAATAGGCAAGCAAGGAAGAAGCATGGAGTTAAGAGATGCATTTGATCTTGTGTGTCTGTATTATGAAAATAGCTTCAGTATTTTAATACTTTATTTATTGTTTTTTTTATTTTATGTGTATGAGTATATTGCCTTCCTGCATGTATGTGTGTATGGAAGTCACCCCCCACGGAGGTCAGAAGAGGATAACAGATCCTCTAGAACTGGGGTTTTTGTACCCCAGTTGTTAGCCACCAGGTGTGGGAACTGAACCCACTGAGCCATCTCTCCAGCCCCCATCTTCAGTATTTTACAGAAAACTACATGTCTCAGTCTTGAACTAGAGATTCTGAATGCCTCTCCACCCAGGTGGGGAGTTTTCATGAATGATCTCATTAAACCACAGATACCATAACAGTGATTTGGACTCTTTTTTTTTTTCCTCTATGTGTATGAATGTACTGCCTGCATGCAGGTCTGTGCACCCGTGTCGTGCAATGCCACAGAGGTCAGAAGAGGGTGTCGGATTCCCCTGGAACTGGAGTTAAAGACGGCTCTCAGCCGCCATGTGGGTGCTGGGGATCGAACCCGGGTCTTCTGCAAGAGCAGTCGGCACTCTTAACTGCTAGGCCATCTCTCCAGCCCCAGTGACTTGGACTCTTACCAGTACGTCTGGATCTTCTTTCTTCTTCTGCAGGAAAGCACTTTACCATTGGATTTGGTCTTGTAAGCCTAGTGTCCACTGATGACACCACCATTGAATTTCTTCAGGGCAAGACATAATCATATCTAGTTATAGAGCCTTAATCCCCCACACAGTACATGACACAGAGAAGTGTTCAATAAAGGAAGCGTAAGTGACAACCCAGTTAAGGAATGGCAGGTCCCTGTGCAGAGTATGCAATCAATAAACATTTGGGAAAGGAAGACAAGAAAACAGAGAAGGACTTGTTCACGTGTGAATGACAAGAGAGGGTGTAGGTCAAAGCAAAGAGTGTCCAGCAAGAGTAGCTGGAGTGTGAAATGAGTTCAAGGTAAACATCACCATCCACGAGCTGGAACCCGAGGGGTAGTCACTGGTTCTCAGTTTCCTTCTGCTCAGAGCTGTTTATGAACCTATTCAGCTGCTGGGCTTCCAGTGGGAGATGACTTCACACGTGTGCTATTTAAGAGCCTTAAAGGGTCTTAAATAGCACACGTGTGAAGTCATCTTCCCCTTAAAGAGCCTTCTTAAGGGGAAGAAGGGATACTGGGTAAGGATGCGGGGCCTCTGTTTATTCCACTCCTTATGCCAGGCTCCAAGTCTTCTCGGCTGATTCCCATTTGTCTTTCTCCTGTAGAATATTTCAGATTTATGGTGCCATCTGTTGAGGAGCTCAGGCCCAGGCTGCACAGTTCAGCCTGCTGCCCCTCTACCGTGCAAGGCACAGAGGAGGCCCTGAGCTATTGGTACAGCCGTCGTCTGCTCCAGGCTAAGCAGGCTCTAAAGAGTGATGGATGGGGACCCCAACCGGGCCACCTCCTCTCATGTCTGCATCTGGATGGTGGCACGCACATGATATCTGGTCCTCCCTGTTTGTCTGTGTCTTGTCTTGCAGGCTCTCATTCACATTACTGTAGTCTCCTGGCTCGGACCTGTAGTCTCCTGGCTCGGACTGGACTCCCTGGGTGTATGCCTCTCCATACCGTATACTAACTCCTCTGCATTCTGGAATTTTCCAAAACTGCTTTTGCCAGGGACTCTTGGGGGGCAGGAGGGGATGGCGGCTGCTGAACTCTGCAACTCTAAGGAATGCACTGTCACAAAATCACTGGAGGATAACTCAGATGACAAAAGGCATGATGTTTCAAGCACTCGGATGCTGCTCTGGAGTACTTGGGACTCATCCCTTCAACCCACTTTACCCAAGAAAGTGTCTTTATGTAGAAAGCAAGGCTGTCTGCCCATCTGGAATTGCATGGCAGGCTCCCCTGTAATCAATGTGCATGCCCTGGAAGGTGTGATCTAGCGTCCTCCTGTGACCCGGGCTGGCTGTAACCAGCGGAAGTGCAGGATTGATGAGCACAACCCGGCCCTGTCACTCAGTTGCATCTCCTCCTGCCTGAACAGCACAGTTCACCTTTCCAGAGAGCTTTTGTGTGCTGGTGTTTCCTCTAATTGGATCTCAGCAACCCTGGGACCCATACAGAGCAGGCGCTCATCACTCTGGTTCTCATTTGGCTGACACGATTCTGGGAGGACACATGATTTGCCCAAGGTCACACTTCTTTGAGTGGAATATCTTCCAACTCATAATCCAGAGTTTCTCCCTCAGTGTCAGAGTTTTACTCTGTCTCCTTTCTTCTCCATCATAAAACAACTGCCCTCCTTCCAATGTCATCCAGTTCATAACACCAAACTCAGTGTTGGAAGGGATCAGAGCACTGATACAGGAGTATTTACTAATTAACCATAATCCTTTCTGCACTAAGGTAGCATTGGAAGGCACAGTTTGCAGTGTGGAAAAAGCATGAACTAAACAATTGCCTAAAACACAGTAATAATAGCAGCTGACAGAGAAGAATTGTCAGTCCTAAGCCTAGGACATTCCTGCTTTCTGTGTGCTTAGTCCTTACAGGTACTCTATGTGGAGGCTAGCATTGCTTTTACCATTTTATAGACACAATAACTAGGGTACAGAGAGAGTGAGTGGTTTGTACAAGATTGCATAGTCAGGGCAAACAGAAATTGAGGCGGCATTTATTGAGACCAAAACCAGAAAAACTGAAAGTCAAGAACTCTGAAATCATAGTCCTCAGGACAAGACACAGTAAGTATAAAAGGTTCTTCTCTCCTACTGAGCATGGTGACACATGCCTTTAATCCTAGCACTCAGGAGGCAGAGGCAGGTGGATCTTCATGAGTTCAAGGCCAGCCTGGTCTACAGAGTGAGTTCCAGGACAGCTGGGGCTATAGGGAGACCCTGTCTCGAAGAGACCAAAAAACAAGTTCTTCTCAGTTCTTTAATTTTTTATTTCTTTTTAATTTTATGTGTTGTATGAGTATTTTGTCTGTGTTTACATAGGTATACCATGTACATGCAATGCCCCTGGAGGCCAGAAAAGGGTGTCAGATCCCTTGGAACCAAAGTTATACACTATTGTTAGCCACGATATGGATGCTGGGAATCAAACTCGGGTCCTCAGCAAAAGCAGTCATGCTCTTAACCTCTGAGCCATCTCTCCAGTTCCCTTCTCCATTCTTTAAAGTAGGCCCTGAGGAATCTTAATTAAGTCAGAGGGTATTAAAAGGACTTTTGCCCCAGGAAAGGTAAAGAAGGCTGCAGTTTAGCTCAGAGATAGATAGATAGATAGATAGATAGATAGATAGATAGATAATAGATAGATTGATTGATTGATTGATAGATAGCTTGCCCAAAGGAATTAGGAAAAGCAAGAGTTATTAGATGCCTTTTCATAATCAGATGAGTCTTACTGATTCTGTACTCTCTACTTGAACTTCCAGCCTATGGCCACTCTGCCTGTCACATATGAGTTTCTTACAGCTGTTGAATAATGATGCATGGACCCCGTCTCCATCCCATGACCTTTTAACATGTTACCTCAACCTACTTTCTGTTTTCAAGGTGAATTTTGCAACTTTGTTTATTGATATGCACAAAATATCATGGGGTTAATAAAAGCCATGAGATGTGATAAGAAAAAAAATAAAATAAAACAGAAAAACCAAAGAAGGCAAAATAAATGGCTCACTGCTAGGGAAAAACAATTAAACTTTTAGAATGTAACAAACTCATCTGAGAGTTTTAGTAGCAGTGGACATTAGATCCAACAGACCTGATTTCATGTAAGCTTAACTCTGAAACATGCCTGTGACCCTGAGAATTCTTAAACCTTGGTGTGCAAACCATGGTGCAGGAACCATGTTTCTGGACCCTATGGCACAGTAGGGAAGCAATTAGAAGGGCAACCAAGTAGGCCAAAAAGAAACCACTCAGAATTCCCAATGGTTTCTCCACATAAAAAGAATGGTTAGTCTGGTGCAATGTTTAATAGGCTCTCCTAAAACATACGCTTTCTATATCTCAGCTAAAATGTCACTTAATTGCTTCTTATTTTGTCCTTTTTTAAGTAGTAATGAAGACACAGTTCAATCCAACTGCTATGAGAGTATCTGAAAACACTATTGAAAACATTTACATGATCATACCCCATCTTTGCACACACCTTCTTATTTTTCAGATTTGCTTTAACATAAATACACACACACACACACACACACACACACACACACACACAAAGAAGATAGGCAGAACAGAAGCAGACAGACCTTATGTGTGACAGGTCTGAAAACCTATTTGGCTTTGTGTACTCAGTTTCCTTGGGGGAAAGGAATGATTCCAAAGTTGATGGACCACTGGTGACTCAGAAGTGAGGGAATATAAAACATCCTTCTAATGTGAGAAATTTAGCCAAGCAATTTAGATGCCCAGATTCAAAACACAGCATGGAATTTGTGGCCCTACCCATTAAGAGCCAAATGCCTAGTTATAAAGAAGGGAACTGGAGAGATTGATCATTAAGCAAGGTTACTCAAAATCCAATTTTGATGATTTAAGCATAAATGCATGAGCAAGCTGTGCATGAAATTTCCTTTAACATATGCCTAGGTTGAGAATATTAAAAAAAAAAAGATGAAGAGAGGGTGAAATGTGCTTTCCATTTCCTTCTCTAACATACTCAAGTGAAATATACCTTAAAACATCTAAAAGGCCAAATACATAACCAAAAGTTTACTTACCCCAAAGTAACTAAAAGCTGAAGAGAGAAACCTGGAAGAGGGAGGGAAAGAGAGAGAAAAGGAAAGAGGAAGGGAGGGTAGAAGGGAGGGAGGGAGGAAGGGAGGAAGGAAGGGAGGATGCAAGCCTCACTGAAATCTCCCCTTGCATCTTAAGGGCAGAGGGACCCTGACCCAATGTATTGTTCTTCTCTGTCATCACCACCAATCTGGATTTCAAGCTAGGAACCAGCATATTGTTTCCATTGAGTGAGATTAGCAAAATTTGTTTCCAAAAAAAAATTTAAAACTAGCCCCAAGTTTAAGTCTCCATCAGTCATGTCATAAAGAAGAGCAATCAAGTCCAAAGTTGGATGGCTTTGTTTGCATTTGCCGCTTCCCATCTGTTTAATTCGGAAGTGACGCTCCCAATCGAGTGTGTTTTCAGCAAACTCCCCATGAAGCAATTTCAATTTTATGTACAGACCATCAAGTACATTTCATAAATTCATGGGGCGCTAAAAGAAACAGACGCTTTGAAAGCTTTGCAGTTTCCAGTCTGATATTAGCCCCCAATAAAGGAAGTCAAAGGAAACGATAGGTGTGTGTTTGGAAGAGAAAAATGGCTGAACATTATGGTTTAAAAAAAAAAGTGGGGAGAAAAAGAAAAATATTATTTTTAAGCTATAAAATTTCTGGACGGATTCCCTTTACAGATCATTATAACATAAAGTATTATTGTTCTTTTTACAGGAGCTGGCTTGTTTTTATTCTCTCCCATAGATGGATTGGCTGTTATGTTCCTGAGATCCATGGGCACACAGTTTCCTTGACTGGCCAGCGTACATACTATAATTCAGAATTCCTTTTCTGTACACAAAGGTAGAAGTCTTCCAGCCTTTCACCAACAAATGGCAGGCTTGCTGATGTATCTGCATGCTCAGATATTCACATACACCCTGCAGTGAACCGATTCCTACCCCGCTCCAGAACTGAGCTCTCTCTAGTGGGAATGCCAGGTCAGAGGTAAAAGCAAATGTTCCTAGAGACACAGGGGAGGAAAGGGGAGTTTAATCTCAGTCCTCCTGATTTAAGGTCCTGGGGTAAATGCCACTATACCGAGGCTCCAGACCAGCAACAGGATGACATAAGCTCTTCCATTTCTAACCCAGTTACCCACCAGAACCCAAAGCATCCTGAAGCTCATGATGTATAAATTTAATTTCTCTTTTATGGCCGGAGCAGTGTTTTCTATGATTTATAAATCATTTGGTGGGTGATTTCTTTGAAATCTTTGTCTCATTTATGCTCTTGGCCTCTTGACCCCTCGATACATTTATTTACGCCACAGATCCCTTGCGATGGTTACAGTTTAATGTCATTTGCCTGAGACTGGGTGGCGGAAAGGCAAAGAAAACAAAGACAAACGTTAAATGTTTGTAGTGCAAAAATGTGTTAGGATAAAGAAGGATAAACAAAGGAACATGGGAAGGCTTAAAACGTATTATTCCTGCATTGTTGATTTATTGCAGGAGCACTCTATTTATTGAATAGTTTATGGGCATCTGATTATATGCCAGTCGATGGGCAATGAGAATATACTGATCTTCACAGCAAAAAAATATTTGCTTTAAATGTCATGACATGCTTTGTCTATAATATGATTCCTTCCAGATGGTTATTTTTCAAGTTTCAGAAAAATGGAAAAATATGCCTTAAGACAAGTATACATAAAAATTATGTCTTTTCTCCTTTTTTTATTATAGTTTATTAATACTCTTCTGTTTGCCATGAAGCAATGTGCTGAAGAAATCTGGTCTGAATGACATGTGATTAATTGGCTAGGATAAGTCTTATACAGCTCTTTGCTGATACCCCAGCTGTCCAAGAGCTAGTTCATCATGAGAAATGCAGAAGCAGGCGACAGTCACAAAACACTGGGAAGCTGGGTCTGTGCTAACAGATTGGCACAATTTGTATCACTGGTTCAGAACCTACAGAGTTTGCACAGCCCAAAGCCAAGGATGGACTCTGCCTCTTGGGACAGCCAGTGTTCCTCCATGCCATTTGCTCATTACTAAAACATCCTGTGGAAAATGTCTCTTCCACAGCCAGCTCCCAATCCATTTTTCTGCTGCAGACTTGGTTACTCTGATTTTACATCTATATAATCACACACACACACACACACACACACACACACACACACACACACATTGATACACAAATAGATACTGTATTACAGACATAAACTAAAAGGTGAGATTTAATATCCCATTTGGTATTACAGATAAAGTCAACATATATTAAGTTGAACGCCCCATTCCCCATGTCATACAAGGCTAAATGATTAAGCTCTTCCAGGCTTCTTTAGTTTAGAGAGAAAGCATGTCATTTACACAGACAAATTATGTAAATTCATCTGTAATCATTCCTTCCCCCTCAGCCACAGAGCATATGTTCCAAGACCCCCAGTAGATGCTTAAAACTTTCCATAACACTAAACCTTTCATATACTGTTTTTGCTATCCATACATACTTATGATAAAGCTTAATTACAAATTAAGCACAATATAATATTAACAGCAATTAATAATAAAATGGAAAAAATATAACAATATAACACTAGCATTCTTACTCTGTATTTTGGAACCATCACTAAATAAAGTAAGGGATATCTAAACAAAAGCACAAGAAACCACCATAGACACCTACTAAATGACTAATGGGCAAGTAGTATATATGACATAGATACACTGGACAGAAGAATGAAATGACTTCGATCCCCAAAAGGATGGGGCAGGATTGTGTCTGGGCTTATCGCATTACTCAGAATGATGCATGCTTTAAAACTCATGAGCTGATTATTTCTGGAATTGTAGATTTCATATTTTAGACTCTGCTTGACTATAGGTAAATGAAACCACAGGAAGGAAACCCTCAGGTAAAACAGAATTACTGCACTGTATATGAGTGTGTGAGAAAGTAAAAATATGTGAAAGAGAGAAATAGCAGTTTAAATAAGTATACTATCTCATCCTTCATTCCAACCAAAAGACACAGAACGTAAATGAGTGGTTTCTCTCCAAGGCTTTGGTTCTGAGCCTTTGAAGCACTGAGCATGACTCGATGTTGAAGATGATTGCATCATGTTTTCACCTCGTACGGCTATGCTGGACACGAGTGCTCCAAAAATGGTGTTAATGGAAGCCCATGTCACAAATAGGATTCCTATGTACACAGGTGGAGTCATCTTTTGGCACCAGCCCAGAATTGGTTCCATGAACCCTCACATGACAAAACACAAGGATACTCTACTCCCTTATGTAAATATGCTAGTATTTGCATATAACCTACACATCTCCTGTATACTTTTAAATAATCTCTAGATTATCTGTGATGCCTAATATCATGAAAATGCTATGTAAATAATGATTCTTTATTGCTTAGATAATAGGAAAAGGCTGTGCACATTGAGTACAGATGCAAGCAGTTTTCTTTTTAATATTTTTGACCTGTAGTTGGTTGAATTCAAAGACACGAAACTCATAGGACCAGAAGGTAGACTGTATGATGAAATAAGAGTAAAACTCTGGAGGTCAAAACACAGACACCAAATAAGAATCAAGTTCCAATGATTAGAAACACAAGGTCAAAGTCAGTCCACAGAGACAAAATTAACGCTGCTTATTTCAGAGTGATGGCTGTTTTTTTCTCCTACCTCTATTTGAAGTGAGGGTGGTGACACAGGCTTGTGTTCCAAATTACTCCAAATGCTGAAGAAGCAAGATCACAAGTTCAAGCCCAACTTGGGTAACTTAGTGAGAGAGCCCTTATCTCAAAAGTAAAATATTTTTGTGCTTTTATTGATGTTTTGTGTATTTCAGACATCATTTTTCAGTTCAGTTTAGGCACATTGCCTTTTCCCTTTCCCCCACCCCACCCCAGATCATGCATTCTGCCATAACTGTCCTGCATCTTTCTCTGTCTTTTTTTATGCTTAGGAATTCACATTTTCCTTCATTAATTTTATATTACCAAAAATATGGATACATACTCTCCACCAATATGCAGTAATTACAGAGTAAAATCTTTTTTTAAGGGCAGGGGATGGAGGGAAACTTAGGGTGCTTTCTTAGCAGATACTCGAGGCCCTAGATTTCATCTCTGCCACAGATATACTATATTTTATACAATTTATCTGTGAAAAGCATGGGTTAGCTTTATGATAAGAAGAAAAAGAATTGTATGATACTAATTATGAAAATCAAAATGCTTTGAGAGAGAATGAGATGAAAACTGGCAGATAGACTGGGCTAATTCGTCCTGGGCCTGGAATGTTCCGGGCCAAGCAAAGCATCCAAACCAGGCATTGGGAAGCTCTTCCTTTTCACTGTGACCCTAGTCCAAAGCACAGAGGTCATTCCACCTGTTGTTTGGGGTTGTGAGCAAGTCATTTGGCCCCCGTGGAGAGCAATGTGCTGGTAAACAAACACTGACCCACAACTGAAGGGCAGGGTCTGCTACAACATTTCCATTTTCCTCATAAGCAGATGCTCTCTCTGCCACCAGCTTTATGATATCAACCTGTGGCTGACCAGATCCTGAGATCTCTAACAATATACCAACTGACTCACCCAATCTGATAAAAACCAGCTCAGAACAGCACCATCTCTTAATCCAATATTACCTAAGGCATGATGGGGCATATCTGTTTTCACAGTAGACACAGAGACACAGAACCAGGAGGGTTGAAGGTTCAAGGCCAGCCTGTGCTACGTAAAGTTCAAACCAAAAATAAGCAAAACACATACCTCGAGCTCCCATCCAGTTACGCTGTGAGACTTGAAAGACCAGAAGCATTGACTGGTTTCTTGAGACAAGTTCTTGCTATGTAGCTCAGGCTGGTATAGACTTCATGGTTCTCCTGCCTGAGCCCCAACAGTGCTTGGATGATGTGGATGTACCTACCACACTGAGTTATTACTATTATTACTATTATTATGATTGTGTGTGAAGACTAGAGGACAACTTATGTAGTCAGTTCCACCTTCTACCTTCACATGCGTTCTGGGAATTGAACTGAGGTTGTCAGGCTTGCATTGTTGGACAGCGAGAAACACTTTTACCCACTTAGCCATTTCTCTGGCCCCGAGTCATTTTTTAATGGAAGTAAAACGTAATCCATTTTTAGGAAATGGATGTTGAAGGACAACTTTCACTAAATAGTCCGGTGCCCTGAACAAAGAAGGAAACGGTGCCCACATATATGACAGCCAAGTTCATTCTGAGTCTGTCTTTCACATTTTCTGTTTTCTGCAATCCTGTTGTATCTGGGTTCTGCAATGCTTCTTTGTTTTCTCAGGAGAGATGTTCTCACAAGAAAGCACAAAAAGGCCTCACTAGAAACCTGAAAGGAGTGTGTCATAAGAACACGAGGTTTAGTGGCACAGATTTACAATGCAAAGAACCTTGGATCAATTCTTCAAGAACAAATCTCACTTTCCTCATTTTCAACTAGGAATAAATAAGACAGTATACAGCAAATGTACTGGCACATACTGAGAAATTTATACAGGTTGGCTTTTATTGTTATTTTTTTAAAGAATATAAACTAGGCAGTAAATAAAAGACAAATTTCAGGTATTGGAGCCAAAGAGTAAAGAAGCTATCTGGGGACAGAACCAGCCTTTGTTATGACTCAAGCCACAGAATTCACATCAGGGATGTGAAATATGTCAAATCCATGCCACTATTCTTCTCCTTTGATGCCTGTGACAGGCATCACTAATCAAGTCCAGAATGATCTCAATTTTTTTTTCCAAACCAGCTCTATCAATTGGTTGAGTATTGTCATGAGAAAGGAAATCTATTTCCCATTCCTTATCTAAATAGTTCTCTCACCTATGTTAACATCAGCACAGGGGAAAAACTCTCTTTAATAAGACATTTGTGTAAATACTTTGAAAAATACACATTAAACTCAACTATAAGCCTCCATTTACCTCAAGTTATAAAATCACTGAGAGTCAACAGTAGAAGCTTAATGTGCTGCTTTTATCTACAACACAAAGCATTCATTTCTTACACTAAACAAGCTCTCTGTGATAACTATTAGATTTTAAAGTGTCAAAATCTCAAACTGCAGAGCATAAACTTGCTTCCAATCATCCTAATTCTCTATGCTTCCCTCTCTCATTGCTACGTTTCTTGACATACTTCATGATGGTCATTAATGAACTTCCCAGATGAAGAAGGAGCTTCAGGAATAGTGTCCTTTGTAAAAGCACCCTGACAATGTTTAGAATACTCACCATAGCCTAGCAGTTAAGAGCACCGACTGCTCTTGCAGAGGACGCGGGTTCGATCCCCAGCACCCACATGGCGGCCGAAAACCGTGTGTAACTCCAGTTCCAGGAGAACTCCAGTTCCAGGGGAATCCGAGACCCTCTTCTGACCTCCGCGGCATTGCACGACATGGGTGCACAAACCTACATGCAGACAGTACATTCATACACATAAATAAATAAAGAAAAATACTCACCATCCCAACATGGCAAGAAAGTGAAATTGTATACCAATTCATTCTTTAGCAACAGAGGTGAAGATCTCAGAAGAAATACTTTTAGAAATTTTTTTCTTGTTACTGATCTAAATCCTTTGAGGTGACACTCAAGGTCTTTTTCTTCGGTTTATAAAGAAACCATTCAGCTGAGCTTGTGTTTTCTTTTTCAATTTGGGGCCAAATAAATACAGACTCTTAAGGTGAGGTGGCAAGGGACAAGATGATAAACCCAACTTCCAGGCGTCTTTAAGAACTTCCATGTTACTCTAGGTCCCCGCCTACCAACCATGAGCTGGTACATTCCAGCTGTGTTTATACAGGAAAAGGGAACTGGGGAGTTACACATCTAGCCAGTGAAACCGATCCAATCTGGCTAATTGGGGGTCCTAACTTATCTTTCCTCACTAATATTTACTTTGGGGGAAGTCTGAACACTCCTGAAAATTGCCATAATCACATTATCCTTGTCAACACAGCCTAGGTGACCCATTTCAACCATGCCTTAAGACAAATCAGTTTTATTTTAGGACAGGAGAGACAGGGATTATGAGAGAATACTGATTAATCAAAGTAGGACTGGGAAGTCCTAATTCTGTGAACATAATTCAAACCAGTGGTTGGAAAAGGGGGCCTCAGAGGGAACAAGATGAGAGTTCAAAGCCTCTAGGTCTATGGACAGTGTACTTCATCTCTCACATTTTCAGTTCTTAGTCTGTGAAATAGGAATGCTATAACCCAACCTTGTAGGTAAAAAGATGCCAAAATCCTAAATCCTAAACACCATATTCTCAAGATATCAGAAGACACTTTTGTTGTTAAATTTTGTTTCTTCATTCTTCTATTTATTAGGTAGAAAAGTATAAATACAATTTGTTTTCAGATTCCCACAGTAATAGGAAAAACATCCTTCCTTTTCCCTCACACGTATACATTGCTCAGAAGCAGGTAACAGACATGTGAGCCGAGTTTAGATCTTAGAAGGGTAGGGTTCCTTACTTGAAGAGGTGGGCATTCTCTCCTTGTTATAAAAAAAAACTAAAATGCCTGCATGTCCACACAATGCTCCAGCGTGTCCGTGGCCTCCCACATTATTCCTAAGTGTGGTATGGAACACGCACTCTGAATATAAAACCAGGGAGCTAAAAAAAAAAAAAAAAACCAGGGAGCTGAGCTGGCTTTGATGAATGTGGTTCTGTACTTTAGCAACACTATAGGAGAGGCCAACAAATTATACTCCCTCTCCCCCTCTATACCTTGCACAGCACCCAAGAGAATTGCACTGTCGTCAGCTAAAAGTCCCAAGTGACTAGCAAGGGGACTGGCGGAGCAAGGCATAGGAAGGATATTGATTAGAGGGCCACTTCTCTAATTAAGGAAACCCTGGACTTGTGATTCCGAGGAGCATACAACACCAATTTCCCAAATCATACCGACATGCTTGCTTTTCTATGCAGTCCCTGAGGGCCTCCCAACACCTTTGTATTCATCGTCAGCGAAACAAGCATGGCATGCTGCACCAGGTCAATCTCTCACTTGGACTTCTGAGGATGGGAGATACATCCTGACACCACAGTCTCAAACTGTACTTCCTCAGGCCTGGGAAGGATGATCCACAGTGAATGCCACCATCAAATTTTCCATAGGAGGCATCTTTTCTGAACTTATGTTATTAATTTCATACAAGTAAATAATGTGTTCTGATTACTCCCCCACACAACTCTTTCCCTTCCCTATCAACCTCCTTCATCCCTATCCGTCCCTTTCTCAAGTCCTCAAGTTGGATTAGTTTTTGTAACTCATTTAGTTTACACACAGGGCTATCTGTGTGACCATTAGATGAGAGGTGTATACACTGGAGGCCAGTTGGGTCATTAGAGGGTACTGAATTCCATTCTCTGACCCTATCAGTAGCAAATAGTTCATCAGTGAGGAGTAGGCCCATGAGTCCCTCCTGGGAGGTGTCTTTAGTTTGCTGTGTCCATCACCCTGGGAAAAAAATGGGATGATTGGGGCTGGAGAGATGGCTTAGTGGTTGGGAGTGCCGACGCTCTCACGGAGGACCTGGGTTCGATCCCCAGCACCCACAGGGCGGCTGAGAGCCGTCTGAAACTCCAATTCCAGGAGAACTCCAGTTCCAGGGGAATCCGACTCCCTCTTCTGACCTCCGCGGCATTGCACCACACAGGTGCACAAACTTGCATGCAGACAGTACATTCATACACATACAGAAGTAAATAAAATTAATAAAAAAAAATTTTTTTAAATGGGATGATTGAAGTCTAAGGCCTGGGACAGTAAGGTGGCATAGGGTCTCAGAGGACAGTCTACAGAGCTAAGCAGAGATGTGCTGCAGTGGCCAGCAGCTTCACTGAGCAACAAGCTTCTTCCGTTCTCTGCTCCTCGTATACTCAATCAGTTTTACAACTGAGTTTCTGGGAAATTATGTGATTCATGTAGTAAATGCTCAAAATGACCAACTCATCCTTGAGTGAATTGGTGAGAACAAGAGTTCACCAATGAGATCAAATATGAGATTACAGAAGCTAAATTAGAATACCACATGGCCAAACAGTGTTAAAATTGAGTTTATTTGGTTTATATTATTCTACCAACAAGGAGTCTTAGAATACGCAAATCTTACTCTTAAAATATAGGTGTTCTTCCAATGACAATCTTAGGAGGAATGTGTGTAAGGAATAGTGGCAGAAAGAAATCAAATAATACCCAACCTCAGAGCAGAGAGGACGGGGGCAGGGGCCACGTGGAGCACTACTTCTGCCTTTCACACCTGGTAGATCTGAAATGGATAAATTCATACATCCAGAAACTTGTGGGAAAGAGGGACATTGGGGGGGGGTCTGCCTGGTATCAAGTTGATATTGGCAATAGTCTGTGTAGTAACCTGGGACATGCAGTGGAGAGAGAGAGAGAGAGAGAGAGAGAGAGAGAGAGAGAGAGAGAGAGAGAATGCACTGGGCATTTGAGAACCAGCAGAGTTTAGCAAAGATGTTTACTCAGAAAATCTAGGGTAAGGGTCTCCACTGATGTGTGATTCTTGAGTCGAGTAACTCTCCTTTAGGATTTTTCCCTTGATCACTGTGCTTGCTCTTCACTACACCTTACTGTAGGGAAGAAAACCCTAGGGCTGAATATTTTCAGGGAAATTTAGTGGGGAAACCATTGGAATGGAGAAGTTTTTGACAACCAATGAGATTCTACTTATTTTGGTTAAAAATTTTGCTTTTGCCAAGTCAAGAACATTTCTAGCATTCCTAGAGACCTGACCCACATTTCAGAATACCAGTTACTTTTATCAGGTTGGATATATCACTTTAGGGTTTCTCATCCTTGACACTAGCAATATTATGTCCTAGACAATCAGCACTGTGTAGATCTATTCAATGCATTTGGATAATGGTTTGCAGTAATCCCAGCCCTGACCCACTCCATGCCACTCCAACATCTTGCCATGCAGCTATGACATGTTTGCATGTCTCCTTGTGGGCAAAATTACCACTACCCCTGCAACAAAAAGACCCTAGCTCACAACCAGCTTGTTCTTGCACACATGATATGTCTATGACAGTGACAGGTGGCTGAAGGCTTGGCTCCAGTACCAGATTAAGTGTGTAAATACTGCAGGGCTGATGCTGTTCAGCATGCCCAAGTAGAGGAGACCTGTCAATTCTTCAGCCAGAAAGAAAACATGGCCCTGTTCCTATGTCATCAGCCCCAGCAAATTCCATGGTCATACACAGCTCTAAGGGCTGGAGAAATACCATCTCAGAACTTGTGAGCAATCAGAAATATTGGGTGGCCAGCACTGGTAAAAAGAGCCATAGTTGCCATTTAGGAAAGTTCAGTATTTCTTATTAATGTCTTCATGTCTCTCAGCTGCTCGATTCAATCCTTTATTCTGTTACCACAAAAGTAGTGACTTAACTGATAAAAGAACAAAAGTTCTAACTTAACTGATAACAGGACAGACTCATAAAGTTAGACTTTGTTGTTACACTAAGTAAATTAACTCTAAATTTTCCTATAGTATCACATTTCTTAGCCTAGATTTTGTTTTGTAGTAGCTTTGGTTCTGTGAAGATTCAAGAATTTTATTTTTCCACTGTAATTTACTTAGTTAACTAGAGTTGTTTAGAATTGTGCTCTCTTGTTTCTCTCTATATAAAATGATTTTGAGGGAGGGTTAATTTTGTTATCTTTCTATAATTAAAGGATGGTGTCTGTATCAATCAGCCTCTATATGATTCTGATTTGCTATTCTTTTAAAATGGGATTTCAGTGTGCAGCCCTTGCTGGCCTGGAACTCAATACATAGGCCAGGCTGACCTCAAACTCACAGAGAGCCCTGTCTCTGCCTACTGAGTGCTGGAATTAAAGGTATGCACCACAACAACTAGTTATTCCTAATTTTCTTAATGTCTGTTGTTTAAAATTGGTTGAGGGGTGGAGCTGGAGAGACGGCTCAGCAGTTAAGAACATTTTCTATTCTTCCAGAGAAACCAACACTCACATGGTAGCTAACAACCATCTATAACTCCAGTTCCAGGGTATCTAATGCCATCTTCTAGCCTCTGCTGGGCATTGTACACACATGGTGCATTTACATACATGCAAGTAAAATGCTCATACCCATAAAATAAAAATAATAAAACATAAAATATGCCGGGCATGGTGGTACACACCTTTAATCCTAGCACTTGGGAGGCAGAGGCAGGCGGATCTTTGTGAGTTCAAAGCCAGCCTGGTCTACAGAGTGAGTTTCAGGCCAGCTGGGGCTACAGGGAGACCCCGTATCAAAAAGACCAAAAGTAAATAAATAAATAAATAAATACTCTTAAAATACTCTAAAATTTGGTGAGACTTAATTTTAGACTTTGTAAAAAGTCAGATTTCCTCAATGTTGCATTGTATCTGAAAAGAATGAGACCCTTCTCTGATGGTTAATCTTGACTGTCAACTTGATTTGACTGAAAGATATATGGGAAATTAGTAGCATGTTCCTCTGAGTGCTTCGATAAGGGTGATTTCAGGCAGGATTGGATCGTAAAGGCTCTGCCTTCATCAATGCCTTAATTCAATGATGGATGATTTGAGTAGATTTTTGGGAGTCGGTAGAACTGCAGAAGGTGGAGCCAAGCTTGAAGAAGTGAGTCTCTAGAGCCATGTGGTTGAAGAGCATTAGTACAAGGCCCGTGTGACTCTCTCTTTTTCCTGACCACCATGAAGAAAGCACCTTTACTGTGCTACCTGCTCTTGTCATCATGATGTTCTACCATAAAAGAATGGCTAAATGCAGGCAGGAGACAAAATAAATCTTTCTTTAAATTGTTTGCTTTGGTACTTTGTCACAGCTACAAAGTCTGACTCAAATCATTTCTTCATTAGGAGAGAGAACTCTGTGATAATGTTGGATTATAAAATAATTATCCTTTATATTTTGTCTTTTTACTTTTTCCAGTTTTCAAAAATTTGTTTCTAATTATGTGAATATGTGGGGTAGGAGGAACACGTGCAGGTAAGTGCAGTCTTGCTGAGGCAAGAGGAGGGCATGGGGTCTCCAGGAGCCGTAGTTATAGGTATTATAAATTTCCCCACATGGGTCCTGGGAACTAACTCAGGTCTCCTGCAAGAACAGTCCCTGCTCTTAAACCACTAGGCCACCCCTCCAGTCCTTGTCCATCTACTTATTCTATCAGTTTTGGAGAGAGGTTTCATTAAAGTTTTCTATGTTGTATTTGTCACCTTCCCTTTGTGATTCTGTCCAAATTTACTTGTTTGTTGAAGCTGTATTATTAGGTACACATAGACAAGAAGGTTGTATTTCCCTAATGAGCTAAATCCTTTCCATCTGAATGGCAAGTCTTCATAAGCAATGTTTCTCTAGACTCTCTTCTGTCAAACACTAACATAACCTCACAAGGTTCCCCTCAATTGCGTGTGTGATCTTTTCCTATTCTTTTCTTTTCCAACTTCACATCCTCATATTTTAGGTTGATCACACATAAACAATATAACCTCAGGTTTGCTTAGTTTTAGAGCTATTTTCTTTGTTTGAGCCCAAAAACATTTGTTTTGTTTTGTTTTGTTTTTGTTTTTGTTTTGTTTTTTCTTGAGGCAGGGTCTCCCTATAGTCCCAGCTGGCCTGGAACTCACTCTGTAGACCAGGCTGGCCTTGAACTCACACAGATCTGCCTACCTCTGCCTCCCAAGTGCTAGGATTAAAACTGTGTGCTACCATCCCAGGCTTAAAGATGGTTCTTAGCCACCATGTGGGTGCTGAGAATTGAACCTGGGTCCTCTGCAAGAGGAGTCAGTGCTCTTAACTGCTGAGCCATCTCTCCAGCCCTGAAAACACTGTTTTTTAACTAGAACATTTAGCACATTTTTATCCTCAAATTATTGCAGCTATATTTGGATTAACTTTTTATTGTCTTATTTTATATTATATATAGTATATAGACAGCCATATGTACTTTTCCTCTTATAAGTACCACTGTATTAGTCACTTTTTTATTGTTGTGATGAAACCACCATGACCAAAGGAACTTACAAAAGGAAGAATTTATTTGAACTTATGATTGATGGTTCCAGGGAATTAGAGTCCATTGTGGTGGGAGGCATGGTGGCAGGAGCTCGGGCAGAAAGCTGGGGCCACATCTTCCAATGAGCACAGGAAGCAGAGAGAGCAACCTGAGCCTGCAAGTCTTGTTGAACTCTCTAAGCCCCCCCCCCAGTGACATACTTCCTCCAGCATGGCCACACCTTCTAAGATCTGCCAAAACAGCACCACCAACTGGGGACAAAATGTCTGAATACTTGAAGCCTATGGGGGACATTCTCATTCAAATCACCGCATTCTACTCCCCCATAGGCTCATGACCATATAAAATGCAAAATGCATTTAGTCCAACCTTAAAAGTCCCCATAGTCTTTACCAGTCTCAATACTATTCAAAAGTCTATAGTCCAAAGTCTCTTCTGAGACCCAGGCCAATCTCTTAACTGTAAGCTCCTATAAAATCAAAAGACAAATTATATACTCCCAACATACAGTGGAACCAAATACACATTCCCAATCCAAAAGGGAAGAATAGAGGCATAGTGAAGAAATACTGGACTAAAACCAGACCAAAAACCAGCAGGGCAAACTCCAAGTCCAGTAGCTCCATATGCAACTTCTGAGACTTGACTTCCAAAGGGCTTAAATGACTCAGCTCTTCCACCTTTGTGTGCAGCATACATCTCTTTCTTAGGCTGGTACCACTCTTGTATGCAGCTCTCCTTGGCAAATATCTCACAGCTCTGGCATCTCGAATGTCTTCTTGGGGTCTCCACTGCCAACCAGGCTTCACCTTCACAGCTTCACACAATGGCCTATCAGGGACTTTTTTATGCAGGGATGCCCCTGCTGCACTCTTGGCTTGCACAGCATTGGCTCTAACATTAATCTTCCTGATTCACTTTTCCAATCCAAACTGTACATTCTGCATTTCTTTCTCCCACATTTACTCTTTTTCACTGTAGATCTATATAATATTAACCATTAATAGCCACGCCACCATTTCCACAGTAGACTGTCTTGAAATATCCTCCGCCAAAGAAATTAGTCCATTGCTTTTCAACTTAGCCTCAGGCAACCATTTGGGCTGTGGGCAAACTCCAGCCAGACTCTTTGACAAAATATTCCATTTGCTGCTTAAATCTTTATTTTCCTCTGGAAATACATTTTTCTCAGCACTGCTTTCTTCCAAGCTTCTACTAGAATGGCTCGTTAAGCTCTGCTTACACAGTCAACAGATTTTCTAGCCCAAAGTTCCAAAGTCTTCCACATTTCTCCAAACACCCATGTGGTCAGGTTTTTCACAGCCAACAGCCCACTCTCTGGTACCAAAAACTGTATTAGTCACTTTTCTGTTACTGTGATAAAACCACCATGACCAAGGGAACTTACAAAAGGAAGAGTTTATTTGAGCTTATGATTGACAGTTCCAGGGCATTAGAGCCCATTGTGGTGGGAGGCATGGTGGCAGGAGCTCGGGCAGAAAGCCGAGGCTCACATCTTCCTATGAGCACAGGAAGCAGAGAGAGCAACTGGAGCCTGCAAGGTAAGCCCACCCCCAATGACATACTTCCTCCAGCATGGCCGCACCTTCTAAGATCTTCCAAAACAGTGCCACCAACTGGGGACAAAATGTCTGAATACTTGAAGCCTATGGGGGACATTCTCATTCAAACCATCACAACCACATATATGTTTTCCTCTCTCTATCTTTCTCTTTTTCTCTCTGCCTTCTACTGAACTGTTTCTCCTCCTTATTCTCTATTTTCCAGAGATATTTTTTCTTTCTTCAGCAGTTAATTCTCTCTGTCATTTGGGGAGATGCCAGGTAGCCAGACTAGCTCATCTGGGAAAGTGTTAGGCTAAAGTTATTTTGTTAAGAATGGTTGGTCACTCACAAACACTTAAGCTTTGGTTTGTCAACAGGTGTTTTGTTTTTTTGGGTTTTTTTGACCCTTCTTGAAAGAGTTTCACTTGGAAAATATAATCCATGGTTAACAGAGTCAATCTCTGAGGATATCATTCTAGCCATCTTGCTCTTAGAAAATGATCTTTATCTGAGAGCTTTCACCTTAAATGATTTGGAGGTGTTTTGGCTTTTACAGCTACGGAGACCCTAAAAAAAAAAAAAAAAAAGATCTCTATTTTGCCATTATAAAAGTTTGTTACTGGGGCTGGAGAGATAGCCTAGTGGTTAAGAGTGCCGTCTGCTCTTGCAGAGGACTGGGGTTCGATCCCCAGAACCCACATGGCGGCTGAGAACCGTCTGTAACTCCAATTCCAGGAGAACTCCAGTTCCAGGGGAATCTGACACCCTCTTCTGACCTCCGTGGCATTGCACGACACGGGTGCACAGACCTGCATGTGGACAGTACATTCATACACATAGAAAATAAATAAATAAAATTTAAAAAAAAGTTTGTTACTATGTGGTTGGCCATAATTTATTTTTATTTATCCTATTCATCATACTATTATGTAATTTCAAAATGTGCATTTTTCCTGAGTTCTAGACACCCACTGGTCATTATCTCCTCAAATACTGCCTGGATTCTCATGTTCTCCCTAAAGCTTGTTTAGACTAGGTCAAATATTACTCATTTCATTTTTCTTAAGAATTTCCATTTCTTTATTGCTATGCTGCATTCTAAGTAATTTCTTCAGGATTCTCTACTAGTCTAGTGAGTCTCTTCTTAACTATATTTAAACTGTAAATCCACCCATCAATTATGTTTTGACTTCAACAATTTCATTTTTTCTGAGTGTGTGTGTGTGTGTGTGTGTGTGTGTGTGTGTGTATTGCTTGATTGTATGTCAGTACACCATGTCATGCAATGGCCAAGGAAGTCAGAAGAGGGTGGTGGATCCCCTGAAACTGGAGTTTTAGATGTTTTTTTAGCCACCATGTGGGTGCTGGGAATCAAACCTGAGTCTTCTGCAAGAACAGTCAGTGCTGTTAACCACTGATCCATCTCTCCAGCCCCAACAAGCACATTTTAAAATGAGGCACACACATGTAATCCAAATAACTTAATGGACAAAGATAGTTCAACTTGGCTACATAGAAGAGATTCTATCCAAAAGAAAAATTGATTGTTTTTTTAAATTTTTTCCAATAGTTTCCTAGCCCGTTATTTGTTGCTAATATTTGTGCCTTTATTAGTTTAAGTATTTAACATTCTTACTTTCTGTAGATAATAATTACAATATCTGAAGTCCTTGTTTTTTTTCTACTATGCTGTTCTACTGACTACATAAAGTCTTGCTTCCATATGCATCTGTGACTTTGAGTGTAACATTGTGTTTTTTACTTTTTGTTTTTATCTCTTGTTGCTCCTGGACTTTTTTTTTTCGGTTCTGAGGATCCTTGCCCAGAAGTAATTAACATTTTCTTTAGTTTAATGATTAGAAGACTGTCATATATTCTTAGCATAGGGTTTTTCAGAGCACATGTAGCCTGAATTTGGTTTCCTACATTTGCATAAGTAATGAATTTAACATGCTGTCTATCTTGCCTGGAAGAGTCTTGCCTTCACGTGTGTGTGTGTGTGTGTGTGTGTGTATGTGTGTGTGTGTGTGTGTGTAGTGGGGACCTGGAGAGGGGAAGTCATTCACTGAGACAAAATTTAGGCCTTTAATTTGTACAATAAAACATATTCCACTGTATTCATGTTACATTTCCTGTTTGTTTGTTGGCTTGCTTGTTTATTTGGTGGGGGGTTAGTGGGATCTTTTTGGTTTTGTGAGACAGGGTCTCCCTGTAGCCCCAGCTGGCCTAGAATTTGTTATATAGACCAGGCTGGCCTCAATTTCACAGAGATCCACCTGCTTCTGCTACCTGAGTAATGGGATTAAAGGCGTGCACCTCCATGCCCAGCTTCATGTTACATTTCTTTTTTTTTTTTCGAAGCCAATTTTTACTGAAGCTTTGTGCATTTCATACAAAATTTCCAATAAAATCTAGACCCGTGCCCCCTTCCTTACCCCCACACCACACCAGAGCTCATGCATTCTGCCAAACATGTTTTTCATCTTTCTCTCAGTCTCTTAAAATTTTCGATGCAGAAGTTCACTGTTTCGAGCAGTTCACCATTTCAGTCAGCTCTTTAACCCAGTCTTTCTGTTGTTGTTGTTGTTGTTGCCATTCCTTCCAATTTGCATCACTCCAAAATATGCACATATGCATGCCACATATATCATAGGTTTTAGCATCTTCAGCTTATGATTTTTTTCTTTATTAGGCTGAAAGATGTCATGTTTGAAGGCTCCTCCTTGGCAAGCCCAAACAACAATCAGTTCTGCCCTTGTGCTCCACACTGGGGTTTTCCCTTCCCATGGTCACCAAATGAGGACCAGTAACACCACATCCTGTCTTGATCTTCCTGTACTGGTCTCCATGATACAGCCTGGGTAGTCCAACAATGTCAGTCTATACTCTGAAGAGGCAGAAACCCCAGTAGTAGCTCAGTCCACAAGTTGGATGTCTCAGCAGTCCCCATCTGGCAGTGAAGGTTTGGAGGATTCTTGGAGAGACATGAGTCTCCAGTCCATACTGGAAGGTTGAAAAGCTATGTCTCACATCTTTGAAGGATGACAAAAGCAGTGGCAGCCTCAGGATAGCTGCACTTGCCAGTAAGACAGGCAAAACAACTGTGCTCTTTTTTTTTTTCTTTTTTTATTTTTTGTACTTTTACTAAGAGCTCAAGTTTTATACCTGAAGTACAATTTCACAGGCCTTACTAATTATTTATTTCTGGTTATACTTTCCTTTTGGATGTTTAAGGCCACACAGCCCAGATTAACCAAGGTTTTTGTTTTCTCAAGGTCAGTTGAGGATCTGGTCCTCAGGGGTCACTCAGGTTTTGGAGGGGGGGAGGGAGCCTCTGGCTCCTTTTGGCTTTTCATTTACCAGTTCCATCCACTTGAGGACAAAGTCAGGTCTTGTTAGACCAGGCTTCCCTTTTTGAAGCATGAGCAGACTTTCCTCTTTATAGACTGGACACTGGCTGAAGTCCCATTAATGGATCTCCAAGACCTCCCTGCATGGGAAGACTAGTGACTCATATTTGTAGAACATTTCAAGAGATGTCCCCATGCATAGAGTCCCCTGGGACTTAGTTGACCTCTGAGGGCCATGTTACATTTCTTAAACACAGTTTTCTGTCCTTCCACAATATAGAATATCTGCCTATTAAGGAGTAGTTTCTAACCTTAATACTTAGCTCCTTGCTGCATCACTTCAGTTAAAAGCCCAACTTGGACAATCAAAATTCTAGATTGAAGAATTGTATTACCTATTCTTTTCTGAAATATTTTCTTCTTTATCTTTCCATTTATACTTACTTATCAGAAAGTATTACTCCTGGCTTATGTGTGGCCTGCTATTAAATACCACGAGTTATAGTTATGCTATTGCTTTTTATAATATAACTTAATGTTCCCAATGCCATTCTAATAAAGGACTAGTAGAAGAAAAAAGCTCTATGTAGAATATTTTGCAATGAGCACAGCAACCAAGACAATGCTGCTTCTACTATAAATAATCACAAAGCAGATTTCCCACTGAACTTGAAGTTAGGGCATAAAAATGGTGTGTGTGTGTGTGTGTGTGTGTGTGTGTGTGTGTGTGTGTGTTATAAAAATGGTATGGGGGAGGGAAAGAGAGAGAAAATGTATGCACATGCATATAATCATGCTGGAAGTTAAACTAAGATCCCCTGCATGCTGAGTACACAGTCTAGCAGTGAGCTACACACTCTGCCTTGGTTGCTTCCTATCATATATTTTACTGGGTAAAAAGAAGTACATAACTGAGAAGCCTATAATCCTATCAAATGAGTTGCTGAGGAAGGAGAACTGCCATGGGTTCAAGGTCGGCCTGGGTTACAGGGAGAAAGAGATAGAGATGGAGATAGAGATGGAGATACAGAGATGGTAGAGATAGATAGATTATAGATAGATAGATGATATATAGGTTATAGATAGATAGATGATAGATAGATTGTAGATAGATAGATGATAGATAGATAATAGATAGATTATAGACAGATAGATAGATAGATAGATAGATAGATAGATAGATAGATAGACAGATAGATTTCCTTTTATCCTGTAAGCTGGGAGCTGGTATTTCTACTCTGTGTTTCCTGACACAATCATTCCTCTTTCCATTTTCCCTTAAAGCAGTGTTCATGCATTCACTTTAATTACGGCTGCACTTTCTATAATTAAGGTCTTTGGGGATAATGTGATGCATTAATAATCATATTAACAAATGTCCTTGGGCCTCAGTTTCACCATCTGTCAAAGAAAGGGTTGGACTGGATGATAATTGATGGCTTTAAAATTTCTAACAGTGGGATGCCAAGAACAAAACTTTGAGCAGATTAACAGTTAAACACACATAAAAGGCCTCTACTAATAATCCCAAATTATTAACATCTCCCCATAATGACTCAAACTAATGACCCAAATCCATGGTTTATACCTTGGAAACAGGAAGAACTTCTTTCTTTCATAAAATGTTTTGTTACCTATCTTCCCTATGCCGCGTTCATGACAGGCACTGCATCCATCAGGGCCCTCCGACTGATGAACACAGAGCCAGTCTCGAAAGTAGGTCATGTTAGGAGAAGGTCACATTAGGAGAAGATATACAATAATGATACCTACCAGCACCTTTAATGGTCCAAGCTCTGTTTTACCATCCATTTGTATAATTTTCTCAACAACTCCAGGCTGTCACTTATTTTATTGACCCTCATTTTCCACATTGGTAAACTGAGTCACACAGAATTAATTCATCTCATCCAGAAACACAGAATTCATAGCTGCCTGCACCTGCGAGTTTCATAAAGGCAGTTTTCATTTCTTTCATAGTAGTCAATGCTATTCAAGAAACAAGTGTATATATTGATTTTTATTGAGAATGATGTGACATTAAAAATGTGTTAACAATTCTAAGCAAGGTAGCAAAAATATTTTAGAATATGGAATTACAGACACTGCCAGATTAAGCTAACACATGCAAGACCAAACCCCTGACCAAAGGACCTCCAAACACAGAGTAAGAACTAAGCACGACACAAAACAAACAGGACATTCACCAGAGGAAAAATCAAAGAAGTTTTTAAAGCAATTGTCTTTCTTTGAAGAATTAGGCATAATAGTTAAGATTTAAATTATATACTTTCCTGAAGTCTAAATATGGAAGGAATGCATTTTCAAAAGTAGAATAATCTAAATTATGCTCTAGTGGACGTTTCATAATTAGGTTTATGGATGAGTGCATCTGGAAAGCATCATTCTTCTAAGTAGGAAAATTAGACAATATGTGTTATATTCTGTGAGAGTCAGGGAGGTCTTGGTCTACTTTAAGAATGATTCTGGGGGGCTAGAGAAATGGCTCAATGATTAAGAGCACACACTTACTCTTGCAAAGGACCTCAATATGATTCCCAGTACCCACAGTGGGCAGCTCACAACTGCCTCTAACTCTAGTTCCAGCATGCCTAACTCCCTTCTCCAGCCTCTATGGGCCCCTATCCACACATCCATGTAGATTAAAACAAAAATAATCTTAGGGTATAATTCTGAAGCAATTGCACTACATGTTATATAAAACAGAAAACATTATGGCTCCCAAAATCCCATAAAGTAATTGCACAGATAAACTTAAATATTAGATGATTTGATGTTCGTTAGGATTTCATTGTTCATGTGAACTTTACCCAACACTCTAAACAATGTAAAATCAAAACACATTGAGATGTAGCTCTGTGGTTACAATGGTGTTTCCCTAGGCCTGTAAGTATTAAATGAATTAATGTTTTTACAAGCTTAGAGAAGTACCTGGCACACAGAAAACTCTTGATGAGTGTTACAAATTATGAGGGCTGGAATGGAGATAAAGATGCCATCACCAGGCAGCCTTGGACTTGACATGACCCATCTCACATGATGAGCCATTGTCTGTTGGATGCCTGAGAACTAACCATCATCTAACTCAGTCTTCCCAGAATCTCTGACTTTACAGATGGGACACAGATTCAGAAGACTGAAGCAACTCATTCATGAACACTCATATCAAAGTATAAAGCTCTCCAAAGCCTTTGTTCTGGATATGCATTAGGCTGCTTTCAGTGATCATTCTAAGACAGATGTAATTTTCTGTCTGAGCTAATCAGATTCTCAGTAGGAATGTTCCAGACTCCATGGAGTCATGTCCCTGCCTCCAGGTTCCAGCCTGAGGGACCTTCCCAGTTTATAACTGATGTACCATGACCTCAGAGCTGACGCCAGGCTGAGCACACTCTGCTTACACACACAAACACAATCACCTAGACATCCAAAAGATCTGTAGCCACACTTTTCCTTGAAGAAAGGCAACTGATAGCTGGTGAGAGAGAGAGACAATTTTACTCACTGGTGTGATGTATGATAGATTGACCGGACTCCAAGGGATAGACGCACACCCAGGAGCATTTAGGAAACACGGGTTAGACTTGATGGGCATTTTAAAAAAAAGACAAATAATAATAGAGGACATTCGGCCAGGAGTGGGCAATGAGGAAGGGTGGAGAATAAGGCAGGGTCCAAACATCATCAAACTATTTTATGAACTTCTCAAATCAAAACATGTTTTGAACCAGGCGTAGTGGCATGTGCCTTTAATCCTAGCACTTGGGAGGCAGAGGCAGGCGGATCTCTGTGAGTTCAAGGCCAGCCTGGCCTGCAGAGTGAGTTCCAGGACAGCCAGAGCTACAGGAAGACCCCATCTCAAAAAAGACCAAAAACAAAAACAAAAAAAAACCATGTTTTGAAAGTATGTGGCAGCATATTCCATTCCTTTATACACATGCACAGGGCAAGTAGGATGTGACCCCCTCCTTACCTCATCACAGCTTGGGTCTTCCTACAATGGCTCTCAACTGGGATGATTCCTCCCCACAAGAAAGACACTTAGCAAAGTCTAGAGAGATCACAGATGGCCACAGATGGAGAAACAGGCTGCACCGCTAGCTTCAATTCACTGCTAGCTGTGTGAATCTGAAATGCCCTCTTGGGCTTGGGTTTTGAATGCTAGGTACCCAGCCTGTGGTACAATTACAAAGGCTGTAGGACCTTTGAAAGGAAGGTTCTGGATGAAGGAAATGGGACATTAGGGTCAGGCCCCCAACTCTGGCCTGTAATCTCTGCTTCCAATATGCTATCATGTGAACAGTGAGGGAACAAACAACCATCACCTCAGACTGAGTCACCTCTCTTCTGCCTATGCTGCTATCAGAGACTTTAGTCTCTCCAAAAGTAGAAGCCAAAACAAACCTTTCTTCCCTTCCAGTGCTTCTGTCTCGGCAATGCAAAAATAGCTGATAGAAATGGGTAGAGGCTGGGGTGGGGCTAAAAATATCCAAAAATGCATGGGGCAACCCTCCACAGCAAATAATCATCTGACCCCAAAATTTGTCATGGTTAAGAAATCCTGCTTTAATGACTATAAAACTCTTGCAGACTCTTTTTTCTCAGTAAAACGCAAGCAACAATAGTATTCCCTTACAGAATTGTTGCCAGCCCTGAATAAGGGGGTCTGTGCTAAGCCCTGAATGTGGGGTCTATCTCACAATAAACAAAGGACTCATTGATTCATCAAATACATATGGCAGAGACACCCGGAGCAGGGGTAGGTGAAACACTTATCCTTTTTGCTCTAATGGAGGCAAGAGACTAGAGAGTGAGACAGCCATCAATCAAACAGTCACACAAACAATAATAGTTGCCATTATTGTCATTGTTATTATTAAGAGAATTGCTCCTTTTGGTAACTTCCCCAAGCTTTTATTTCTAAGCTTTGCTGTGATTTTTTTTTTCCTAATATAATCCAAGAAGGACTAATACCAAATGTGAGCTACCATCTTCTGTGCCCACCCTGGCATGGAAGAGCAGGAAAGCTCTTTGCTCTTCTGCCTTGGAAGAAGCTGCCTGCAAGTTCTAATTGCCTACTCCACAGTGTGTGGAGAAGGGGGCACGTGATCCATGGACAGTCTTGCCATCACGCTGCGTTGCTATAGTAAGGATGCCCTTTATTGATCAGACTTGCCCAGAGTCATGCATCTCCCCAGACTGTGCTGAGCTCCCCAAGGGGCAGTTGGCAGGCAGCAGGGGCTCTCTAAACCAACACTGATCTCCAGCTCTGCCCTCTCTCCTACCTTGAGTACATGAAGTCAACTTGAAAAGGAGAAAAAAAAAAAACACCTAATACTTCTTTGTGGTGTCTTGTCATTCACACACTAATTTGAAGGCATAGATCAAACTGAGGGAGGGACATCAGGGGAAAAGAGATTTGAAGATTCCCCGTTCCCTACAGCAAAGCTGTAGTCCTGCATCAGCAGAGAGCAAGCCAGCTATTCCCCCAGAGAATCTCTCCTACCCTTTAATTTCACCACTTCCTAGAATCTCTCCTTCTTACCAATATTTTTATTATAGAAAGTTTGACACTGAATCTTGGAGAAGTATAGCATATTTGTTATGGATTAGAAAGCCAGTCCTGAGACATTAACAGACTTGCTCAAAGGTCACAGGGCCTGTAAGCAACTGTACCGACACAGAGATACCACAGTTCCCCCTTCCTCTCTCTGAATAGACTCAGAGTGTAAGGTATTTTATTGTGGACCTGCATTTGTTTAATTCTAAAAGTAAGACATTAGATTATCTTCTTCAAGAAATCCTAATGTAGAGGGCTGGAGAGATGGCTCAGTGGCTAAGAGCATCAACTGCTCTCACAGAGGACCCGGGTTTGATTCCCAGCACCCACATGGTGGCTAAGAACCATCTTTAAGCCAGGTATGGTGATGCATGCCTTTAATCCCAGCACTCAGGAGGCAGAGGCAGGTGGATTTCTGTGAGTTGAAGGCCAGCCTGGTCTAGAGTGAGTTCCAGGCCAGCTGGGGCTATGAGGAGACCCTGTCTCAAAAAGTAAGTAAGTAAGTAAGTAAGTAAGTAAGTAAGTAAGTAAGTAAGTAAATAAATAAATAAATAAATAAATAATGAAATCCAAATGTAATTGAATAGTCAGAGCCATCTACTAACACCTTCCTCACCCCCCCACCCTAACCATACCTTACATATATGAGGTAATCATGGGTACTTGTAGATGAGACAGACAGCACCAATAAATCTCATCGGCCCTTCTGGTCAAGCCCAGATTCAAGCTCAAGTTCCTTTGCAACCGTAACACTTCAAACAGATCTATTTTTTTTTTTTTTTTGGTCTGTTCAAGACAGGGTCTCCCTGTAGCCCCAGCTGTCCTGGAACTCACTCTGTAGACCAGGCTGGCCTTGAACTCACAAAGATCCGCCTGCCTCTGCCTCCCAAGTGCTAGGATTAAAGGGGTGCGCCACCACACCCAGATCTAGATAGATTCCTCAAAACATGGTGTGATTCTGGGTAAGAAAAGATAAAATGAAAATATATGAACAAAGACTAAGAGAAAGAGAACACCAGAGGGGGCAGTCCATGGGAAAAGTGACAATATGAAAAGATAGTGACCTACTCAAGAAACTTGAGGAAGACAAATGTTTTGCATTACCATGAACAGGAAGAGGAGTTATAGACTGGCTTTCTAATCTACAAAAATATATTGTTGTTATTTTTTACCAAAAGATGTCATGTTTTCCCCAAGGAAGTGCTTGAAGGTTCCTCCTTGACAAGCCCAAACGACCATCAATCCTGCCCCTGTGCTCCACACTGGGGTCCCTCCCAACATGGTCACCCAAATGAGGTCCAGCAAGTGTGTGTCTTGACTTGATCTTCCTGCACTGGCCTCCATGACACAGCCTGGGTAGTCCAACAAGGGCAGTCTACACTCTGAAGAGGCTGAAATCCCAGTAGCCGCTCAGTCCACAAGCTGGATATCTCAGTAGTCCCCATCTGGCATTGAAGATTTGGAGGATTCTCAAGTTTTATAACTGAAGTACAATTTCTCAGACCTTACTGATTATTTATTTCTGGTTATACTTTCCTTTTGGATGCTTAAGTTGGAGAATAAGATGGAATTTCCATGTTAAAGCATCACTGTATTGTAATGCTTTTTTTTTTGTTATCGCAAGTTTAACTTATGTTACTTTGCTGCTATGTGTGCTCTAACGTTCAACTTAAAGTAAAATTTGAAAAAAAATATTGCACTTCTCCAATAGTCTATGTCAAGCTTCCTATAATAAAAATTCTAGTGAGACTAGAGAGCTGGCTCTTCCAGAGGACCCCAGTTCCATTTATAGCACTCATGGAGAGGGGAAGTCATAACTCCCTGTAGCTACAGATACAGGGATCGGATGACCCCCTTCTAGCCACCACAGGTATCTTGCGCACGCACGTGCACACACATACACACACACACACACACACACACACACGCATGTACACACACTATGTGTGTGTGTATATATATATATATATATATATATATATGACTTTAAAATGTTGGTAAGAATGAATGAAAATATTCTTGGAAGTGGTAAAGTTAAAGGGTAAGATAGATTCTCTGGGGGGAGAGAACAGGGTTCCTCTCTGTTGATGCAAGTCTGCAGCTTAGCTTAGGAAATGGGAAAGCCTTCAAAGTGTGATCAGGTAGGAATCTGGGGCACAGTCCTTCATCACTCAATGGATAATTCCTTACTGTGAATTAATTTGCTAACTGACAGGTAGAGGATAACACAAAGAAGATCAAAGACAAAAAAAATGTCTTTTAAATACTATAGTGTTGGGAGCTGGAGAGATGCTCCACAGTTAAGAGTTTACTGAACTCAGTTTCCAGAACCCCATGTTGGGCTATTCATAAATGTCTGTAACTCCATCTCTTCTAGCCTCTGTGGGTACCTGCATTCATCTAAACACACACATACGACACACACACACACACACACACACACACACACACACATACACACACAGAGTAAGTAAAAAGAATATCTTTTTCAAATAAACTAGTTTTTATTTCTATTTATTTACATTTTATTTTGTGTGTCTTTTGCCCCCATAAATGTAAGCATACTATGTATGTCCAATGTCCACAGAGACCAGAAGAAGGCATTAGATTCCTGGGAACTGGGGTTATAGATGGTTGTTAGCCAACATGTGGGTATTGGGAAACAAACCAGGTTTTTCTTTGTTTGTTTTTTGTTTTTTTTGCAAGAGCAGCCCGTGTCCTTAACTGCTGAGCCATCTATGGAGCCTTAAGACTACAGTTTTGACTGGTATCCAGAGGTCAAAAAGAAGACAGTCATTCAGCATTTTTCTTTTTTCTTTTTTCTTTTTTTTTTTTTCTTTTTCTTCTTTTTTTTGGTCTTTTCAAGACAGGGTCTCCCTGTACCCCCAGCTGTCCTGGAACTCACTCTGTAGACCAGACCGGCCTTGAACTCACAAAGATCCACCTGCCTCTGCCTCCGGAGTATTAGGATTAAAGGCATGTGCCACCATGCCAGGCTTCAGCATTTTTCTAAAAAGAAAGAAATAATTCTGTTGGCCAAGGGGAATGTATTGGAGATTTCCTAGATCATTCAGAGCAGCAGAGCCGCTAGGAAGAATATGCCTAGGAATATAGTACAGGGTTTCTAAGAGAGGTTTGACTATCTACAATCACAGAGTTGGTCTCTGTAAGGTCCTTCATACCTGATGTTAGAACTTCATTGGGAAAGGGGAAAACTTATAAAATATGAAAAGCTCCTGGGTAGATACCCACAAGACTCATCCTACCACAGAGATACATGCACAGCCATGTTTACTGCAGCTTTCTTCACAATAGCAAAGAGCTGGAACCAACCCAAGTGCCCCTCAACTGAAGAGTAGATAGAGAAAATGTGGTACATCTACACAATGGAGTTCTATGCAGCAGTAAAGAAAGATGACATCACGAGCTTTGCAGGTAAATGGATGAAACTAGAAGATACCATGTTAAGTGAAGTTAACACAGTCCCAGAAAAACGAACAATGAATGGTATCCCTCATATGTGGATACTAGCACCAATTACCTAGTTGTAAGGCAAACTGAGTAACGTTAATGTTACATTCCTCGTGATCTGAAAACAAATGTGCTCTTATATTGTGAATCCCTTAACAGGTTCTAGAACTAAGCTACCATTTATTTTCAGACTTAAGAATTTTTGGTATATGGATGGAGGCTATGTATGCATATTTTAGAGTAATATAAGATAAAAGGAATGCAGAAAAAACTAGTCTGTCAGGACATTATGTCTAACCACAGTACTTATTTTATGGGAGTGCTTCTTAGTATTTCTTATACAAGGCTGCTTGAGCTTTTGTCCAGGCCTTTTCTAAAATATTATACAGTAGTTAAAAGTATCAGGCTGGTGTAACTTAGCCTTTCTGGATGCTTAACGACCATGTTTAATTCTCATACCAATTTGGCCCAGGGTCTTAAGAGATAACTTTGTTCCTTGCCCTCAGAGGTCAGCTAAGTCCCAGGGGACTATGCATGGGGGCATCTCTTGAAATGTCCTGCAAATGTGAGTCACCAGTCTCCCTGTGCAGGGAGGTCTTGGAGATCTATTAATGGGACTTCAGCCAGTGTCTAGTCTATAAAGAGGAAAGTCTGCTCATGCTTCAAAAAGGGAAGCTTGGTCTAGCAAGACCTGACTTTGTCCTCCAGTGGATGGAACTGGTGATTGAAAAGCCAAAAGGAGCCAGGGGCTCCCTCCCCACCCCCAAACCTGAGTGACCCCTGAGGACCAGATCCTCAACTGATCGTGAGAAAACAAAAATCTTGGCTAATCTGGGCTGTGTGGCCTTAAACATCCAAAGGGAAAGTATAACCAGAAATAAATAAATAGTAAGGCCTGGGAAATTGTACTTCAGGTATAAAACTTGAGATCTTAGTAAAAAGACAAAAACTAAAAAAAAAAAAAAGGTGGGGGCACAGTTGTTTTGCCTGTCTTACTGGCAAGTGCAGCTACCATGTGGATGCCACTGCTTTTTCCATCCTTCAAAGACATGAGACACAGCTTTTCAACCTTCCAATATGGACTGAAGACTCATGACTCTCCAAGAATCCTCCAAACCTTCAGTACCAGATGAGGACAGCTGAGACATCCAATTTGTGGACTGAGCTACTATTGGGGTTTCTGCTTCTTCAGAATATGGACGGCCATTGTTGGACTATCTAGGCTGTATCATGGAGACCAGTTGAGGAAGATCAAGACAGGATGCTGTCCTTACTGGACCTCATTTGGTGACCACGGGAAGGGAAAACCCCAGTGTAGAACACAAGGGAAGAACTGATGGTGGTTTGGGCTTGCCAAGGAAGAGCCTTCAAATATGACACCTTTAATCCTAATAAAGAAAAAAATCATAAGCTGAAGATGCTAAAACCTATGATATATGTGGCATGCATATATACATATTTTGGAATGATGCATATTGGAAGGAATAACAACAACAACAACAATAGAAAGACTGTGTCAAAGAATTGACTGAAACTATGAACTTCTGCTTGAAACAGTGAACTTCTGCACTGAGAATTTTGAGACTGAGAAAAAAATGAAAAACATGTTTGGTAGAATGCATGAACTCTGGTGGGGTGGGGGGCATGAGTCTAGATTTGATTTGTAATTTTGTATGAAATGCACAGAGCTTCAATAAAAAACTGGCTATGAAAAAAATAATAAAATAAAATATGAAAAGCAAAAACAAGCTGGAAGTAAGCCTGTGAGATGGAAGCTAAAAGGATGATGTAAAATCTGATTTGGACTTCATGGCCTCTGATGCTATGGTGTAGATTTCATGCAAAAGCCAGCCCCCTTCATCTTAGAGCTAAACAAGGCATGATCCATGTTACGATTCAAATCTAAAATATTCTCCCAGAAACTCCTGCTTTGAATGCTTGGTTTCCAGTATTCCACACTCATCATCTGGGAGGAGCATATTATGGGCTGCAGGCCTTTGATGGAGATGCAGCCCAGCTCTCTGCTTCCTGGCCTGCCACAACGTGAGCTGCTTCTGTAACACTCTCCACGGCCACAACCATACTCATGCTTTCCCTGCTGTGACGCACTGAACTCTCCTGAAGCCATGAGCCAAAAGAAATCTTTACTCCCTTAAATTATTCTGTCACAGAGGCACAAAACTAACAGAGATGAAAATGTCTGTGAGCTACAAATGGCTGTGGCTTTACCCGTACCCGCCAACCTCATAGCAGGAACCTCTGTGCCCTGCTCTACCTGGAACATCTCAGGAAAGGGATTCTGGAACCTGGTGACATGAGAATCAGACTATGTGTGTCCAATGTGTGTCAGCATACAATTTTATAAAGCCATCCATCAGGGGCTGGAGAGATGGCCTAGCGGTTAAGAGTGCTAACCGCTCTTGCAGAGGACCCAGGTTCAATCCCCAGCACCCACATGGCAGCTGAGAACCGTCTGTAACTCCGATTCCAGGAGAACTCCAGTTCCAGGGGAATCCGAGACCCTCTTCTGACCTCCGCTTCATTGCACAACACGGGTGCACAAACCTACATGCAGACAGTACATTCATACACATAAAAAATAAAAAAATAAAATTAAAAAAATAAAGCCATCCATCAAATGAAGGATGGATTACTCTTTTTAATTATGGTGTGTGTGTGTGTGTCTTTGTGTGTGTATGTGCAATGTGTATGTGCAATGTGTATGGCCACATGTGTGCCATGACACATCTGCGGAGGTCAGAGGACTTTGTGGAGTCAGTTCTCTCCACTTTTATGTGGATTTCATGGATTAAACTCAGCTAGTGAGGTTTGCACAGCTCCTGTTTTATCCACTGAGCCGTCTTTCTGGCTCCAGAAGACGGACTCTTAATGTCAATTCGTGTCAGTTCACAACAACATTTTATAGTATCCTGTATCCCCACATGGTTGTGATTATTTATTTATTTATTATTTGTATGTGTATGAGTGTACCGTCTGCATGTAGATTGGCGCACCCATGTCGCGCAATGTCGCGGAGGTCAGAAGAGGGCGTCGGATTCCCCTGGAACTGGAGTTAAAGACTGTTCTCAGCCACCATGTGGGCGCTGGGGATCGAACCCGGGTCCTCCGCAAGAGCAGTCGGCACTCTTAACCGCTGAGGTATCTCTCCAGCCCCTGTGATTCTCTCTTGATATGGATCATTAGGCTAAGAATAAGCTCTGACCCATAGAAAAACAGGAAGTTTACTGACCCAACTATACTCATCTCTCAGAGAGCCCTCAGTGTCTAAGGGGATTTGCAGGGGCTCAGCAGAGTGGAAGCCGACGCCCTCTTCTGACCTCCGAGGCATTGCACGACACGGGTGCACAGACCTGCATGCAGACAGTGCATTCGTGCACATACAGAAATAAATTAAAAATTTTTTTAAATTAAAGAAATGTTTAAAAAAATAAAAGGAAAATAATAATGGAGTACATGAAATTGAGAACGGGGTAGTGTGGGGTGGACTGGAGATGGAGAGGGAGTCTGAATGGGATCAAAATATACTGTATGAGAGTCTGGAATCAATCAATTATATATATATACATATATATATACATATATATATATTACACACACACACACACACACACACACACACACACACACACACACACACACACTGGCTTCTCGATTAGCAGCTGCCTCTACCCACACTCACAAAGCCAAAGGCAGTGGTAAAGTCACAGTGACTTGCAGGGAACAGGGGATGGACTGAGAGTGTTGTGAGTGTGCACACAGCTCCCTCCCTGCTGAGGGCTGAGCGCACCATCACAGAGGAGCTCTGTGAGGCACAGGGCAATCTCTCAATGCATCACTCTTGGTAAAATGCACACTTGAGAGCTGGGCTCCTCCCAGAGCTGTCAATCTTCCAGCATTCATGATCCTGAAAATCAATTTAATAGAACATTTTAAAGTAACTTTTTCACAACTTTATGCCAAAACAAAAGGAGAAAAGAAAGAGGAAAGTGCTGCTTGCACTTCAGAGCCTCAGCTGCTTTTTCTATCCTGGAATCCCAGAATAATTCTCTGTGTCTCATCCACACAACCTTACTTCACCCCAACCTGAGAACAGATTCAGATTGTTGGGCTTTTTCCCAACATAGAGACACCAGGCCACGCTCCAGGAAGATAGAGATGATAGAACTTCCTGCTTTCCATTGTAAGAGGAACTGTGTGGTCCATTTAAATCACAAACCTTGTCAGTGCCACATATTGAGATACAGTGATGCTCGCATTTCCTTCTCAGAACCTCTCCCCAAGTGCTGGTTTCACTACCATTGGATGCCTTCTCTATAAGGCTAAAATACGTGGGTGGGACCCTCATGGCTCATGACCTTGCAAGTATACAAACAATAGAAAAAGCACATTCTAAAAAAATTAAAAAGGAAGAAGTGATTAGGCTCTGTGTCCACGACTGGACCAATGTGATGGATACATGGCAGTCCGGGCATGAGAATATTTCCAGAAAGGGAGCTAGCAGAGAAAAAACTCTGGAACTGTTGGGGGCTTAGTAGCTATTCCCATCCTGTCTTCAAGAGACCTACCTACCTCAGCAGCCCAAAGGTAGACAAATGCACACGGGACTTCTCAGTTTAAGACAACTTGTAGCTCTCTATCTTTGTGAACATCCTTTCATCATTCCGTAGGACCTTCCTAGGAGTAGAACATCGGACTCACATGATATATTTTAAAAACTTTTGATCTTCTTTGTTAAGCTGATTTGCAGGTTTACATTGGCACCTGAAGGTGGGGCCACTTTCATTATTTTTTTTATTTAAATGTGCAATAAAATGACCCATTGGGGCAAATAAAGTAATAGAGAGAAAAAAAGCAAGTGACCAAGACAAATGACTATGTCGACAATGGGATCCTAATGGCTGAGACATCTTTGGTCTGAGAAGTATGAATGAATTCGCATGTGAAGACAGATTATGGGGCTTTTACCTATGAGTGAGAGCTACAACATCCCAGAATGGAGCATGTGAATGAGAAAAGCCTCTGGTGTCAGGAGGCTGAGTATTCAAGAGTAGTAGCTGTCTGCACAGAGTTTACCTCCAGCCTCTGCTTGCGTCACCTAGGATGATCCTCATCACTCTCAAAGGTTGCAGCATGTTGAGCCAGGTCAGCATGACCATTAAGAGGTTTGCTTCACCTCATTGGCCCTGAAGCATAGGTAGGCTAATTGTCAGATGGGAAATAATCCCACATATTGCAGGAGGTTTCATAAATAATGAGGGGCTCTGTGTCAGTGCGTTATGACAATGTCTCAGTGGCTCTAATCTTTTCCTCGAGTGGAGAGCATGCATTCTTGTTACTGATGAATCTTGCTCATTTGTGCGAGTGATGTTTCCATTTGACAATGACAGGAACATAAAGTGGAGGTTAATTTACTCCATGGCAAAAGAGGTTCATTATTTAACCTGACGTTGAGGACAAAACAATGTAGCTTAATAGATGACAAATAGAAATTAGTTGTGATGAATTTTGCCATTTAATCCTAGCAGGCTCCCTAAGTGTTTGCCATAAACATGGCAGGGGAGTTTTCCTTCTCTGTGGGTGGGATGTACTTGCTTTGCTATTTTCAGGGTGTCATCCAAGGATCAGAAAACTTCCACTGGGAAATTCCACCAGAACAAGGCCATTCCCAGTTACAGAGACTGCAGTGCCATATCTTAGTCCTAAGCCAACACTGATTTCCAAGGCCACACACTGCAAGTCTGATTGAGCTGTGACGGTTACTGAAATTGGTATCGATGCACCTCCTCTTACATATTTTTCTTCTTCCACATGGATGTAGCTGGACAGTAACAGCCCTAGAATCAAATGTTGTGTCTTTTGAATCCAGGACAGTTAGTAGCAGTGTATGTGGTTTAGATGAATGTCTCCGAAGGCCTACATTAAAGGCATAGGCCCTGGAGTGGTAATATTGAAAAACCATAGATCTTTAAGAACTCAAGCAGAGTGGAGGTGTGTCCCCTCATTGAGAAGCTATTTTTCCTTTTTCTTTCTCATGCTTATTTAAGTGGTTTGCTCTACTATGCTTACCAAAGGGCCCAGATTGAGGTTTCCTAATCTTGGACTGAAACTTCCAGAACCCTGACCTAAAATGAACCTTTTCTCTTTGAAACTTAATTGTTTCAGGTATATTGTAATAGTGAGAGAAAGCTGACTAAATCTGTCTGAAACTGAATGAATTGTTCCAATTTTCTTACTCTCGGTTTTCTCACCCACATAATGGTGTGTGATCATTACGTTTTTGTGTCTGTGATAAAACAGCATGACCAAGGAGACTTATAAAAGGAAGAGTGTTCTCCTTCCCAAAGTATCTGCATTTACACATGTCTTTTCACTGAAGAGAAAAGAAACTGTGCCCAGGCTAAGAAACCCTACATCCCACTGGTTATATAAGAAGGAAATAAAAGAGGAGATCCTTTTAGTTGAAAAGGACAGCGTATGCCAAGACTGTTGTTAGTGGGGAATGTAGAAAAAAAGGCAAGGTATTTAGAACACTGAAATGCAGAAGTTCATGGTAGGAACAACAGACAGGGCCAAGGTTTTGCAGGCCTTGAAAGCCACCATAAAGAGTTTTGCTTTCATCCAATGAGAGGCCTGGAAGTCATTAAGACATCTTAACCAGCACAAGGGTATGTTTAGAATTCATTTCAAAGAAATGACTCTGTAAGTAGTGCAGGTAACAGAACTAGAGGCAGGCAAGAATGCTGCAGCTGGCCTAGGTCAGTGCTACTGCAGTGGCCCAGACCAAGATGGGGTCCTTACAGAGAAGAGCAAAGGGTTAACAAACACACGGGAGGTGGAGGCTACAGCCGTCGGGACAGAACTGACACCACCATAAAGAAGAAGCAAGTACCATGAGGGTGGCATGGGTCATGGGGTCTAGTTTAACAAAGGAAGAACAAGACTGGAGAGGTGGCTCAAGGGGTACCGTGCTTGCCATGCAACCTGATGACTTGAGCTCTATCCCTAGTACCAGATAAAAAGCCAGATGAGGTAGTGAGCACCTGAGCACCTTCAATCCCAGCACTCCTTTAGGAAATGAGAGGCTGAGACAAGCAAACTGCCTCAAAGTGCACAGGCCAGCTAGCCCGGCTTATGCAGCAATGCAAATAATGAGAGTGGCTGAAGAGATGACTCAGTGGTTAAGAGCACTGGCTGTTCTTGCAGACGACCTGGGTTTGAATCCCAGCACCCACACGTGAATCCCAGCACCCACATGACAGCTAACAGCTGCTCATAGCTCCACTTCCAGGGGCTCTGACACCCTCTTCTGTCCTCCACAGGCATGGCATGATACAGATGCTCTTGCATACATGCAGGCAATACACTCATACACATAATATAATAAATGAAATATTTTTTAAAAAAATACAAGAAGCCTGGTGCATGCACTTGGGAAGCAGAGGCAGATGGATCCCTGTGAGTTCAAGGCTGGCCTGGTCTACATAGAGAGTTCCAGGTAAGCTGAGGCTACATGGATACCCTGTCTCAAAAATCCCCCCCCCAAAAAAAAACCCACAAGAGACCCTGCTTCCTAGAAAGGAAAGAACTGATTCCTGAAAATATGGAGCTCTGTATGCGGACCATGGCACGTATCCACCCACACTCACAAATACCCAACCACATACACACAGGTATGTTTATAAACCATATATGTATGTACAAATATGGTTTATAAAATAAGAATAAATTAATAAATTTCCAAGAGAAGAAATTAATTTTGTATGAAATAACATGCATCAAATACCAACTGAGTTTATAAATAGGTGTGGTATGTGCAAGAAAGGAGATATTTTTGTGTGACCATTGTCCATTCTCTCTCTCTCTCTCTCTCTCTCTCTCTCTCTCTCTCTCACACACACACACACACATACACACACATACTCTTAGACTGTCATATCTCTAAGAATAGATACCTCTGTGAATTGCATTCGTGAGGCCCACACAAATACTGTCTTACTATTTTTCTCAGCTGTACTGTGTCTATGCCCCTTCTCTTGATATCATTTTATCAATCCAAAGTGTGGCCACCTATTTTACTGTAATTCTGACTTCCATTTAATTTATTACTTTGTGGCTTGTGTACACATATTTCAATAATTCTGAAGCCTCTTATCATCGAAGCTTCTGTGAGGAAGGCCTGAAATAATCAGTATTTCAGACTTTTACTGCTCTGCTGTCTCCTCCCCCACCACATGGACACACTCATATAAGTTTTGCTATTTTTTTTAAAGAGAGATTTAACAGCCATAAGGCACTTTTAAAAATAACATTCACATCTGGGCTGACCACCTGTATGCCAAAATTTAGCTTGATGTTAATTAAAACAGGCATGTTATAAACCTCAGGAAATGGCAGCTGACCCCTAACTATGAATGTAATGCTATAATAATACATAGTAAAAATAAGACATTTTGGGGCTGTTGTCCAAACCACTCATGCATTAAAATTCTCACCACTGTATATATCCTTGCAGAAGAATGGGTAAATCAACTGCAGAAGTGTTCCGACCAAAAAATAATAATGATAATTCCAGGGGTAAGAGCTATTCGTCAGTCAACAGATGGTTTTCAATGCCATCCTGGACAAGCATTCGAGTTCTGCCTAGTGAGAAGATTCTTTAAGGAACTCGGCAGAGTGCTTAGCTCTCTGCTCACAAGACAGCAGTGATGTGAGTGTGGCCCATATTTATCAGTTTGCTGTTTGTATAACACAGCACAAGGCACTTTGTCTTCAGGATTTCACTCCATCCTTCCTTCAATTCTGCAAGGCTTGGGTGTTCTGGCAAAATCTGCTTTACAAATGAGGCAAGGAAGACATGTAAGACTGAGCCATCTGCCCTGGTTGGTAGAGAAGCCGTGAATGTGGACTGTCTGAGAGTTTCATTGAGGCTCTACATGATCCAAAGCCTTCCCCTCACGGTCACTTGCACCCTGCTGTATTTGAGAACTCACCCCAAGCTTTCCAGATATTTTCTAGACTTTGCACCACCTCTTGCCCCAGCCCTGTGGTCCCTTCCTCCCTGGTGGTCCCAGAGTCCCAGTTCCTTCTCACTTTCTATCAGCCTCACTTAATTGCCTTTGACAACCTGACATTGGACGACTTACCCTGTATTCTACTTTTCATCTGATCCAGCTATTTGCCCCAACCTCTGAATTCTCAAGTTGTCCTTTTCCCCCTGTGTTCTAGTTTGTCTTCCATTGCTGTGACAAAACACTCTGACCGACACCAACTTGGGGAAGAAAGGGTTTATTCAGCTTACATCTCCCGGGTCACAATTCATCACTCAAGGAGCCCAAGGCAGGAACTCAGGGCAGGAACCTGGAGGCAGAAGCTGAAGCACAGGCCATGGAGCAAGCCAGTGAATGGCATTCCTGGAGCAAGCCAGTGAACAGCATTCCTCCATGACCTGTGCTTCAGCTCCTGCCTCCAGGTTCCTGCCCTGAGTTCCTGCCTTGGGCTCCCTGAGAGAGAACTGTGACCCGGGAGATGTAAGCTGAATAAACCCTTTCCTCCCCAAGTTGGTGTCCATCAGAGCATTTTGTCACAGCAATGGAAGACAAACTAGAACACCCTGCTATCTCAAATTTTTCATTTTATGAACTATGACCATTAGAAACTTGAATTTTAGGACAGGTATGTGTGGAATGCAATTAATGTGGATAATAGTATTATGTATATTGCAACTAAATGTTAGACTACATATGCACTGCATTAAAGAAAGTCTTCAACGGGCTCCAGCAACATTCTCTTCCGGATAGAAGAAGGGCTCATGAGGCTCCCTCCCGGAGGAGCTGTAGGCAGTTAACCTTAAGTGTGGGAGACTGTATTCAGGAGTGATGTAGCCATTCTAAGTTGCCCTTGCTCAACTAAATAACCCCCTGCCCATGCATTTGCAGGCAACTCTAATTAAATGCAGTGGGACGCAAACACAAAGAGATATGAAACTGGGAGGGGAAATTATTGGGGGAAAAATAGTGTTCAGTGGAAGGAAGGAGGGGTAAGACAGGACGGTGCATAGGGATACAATCAAAGTGTATTATGTAGACATACATACGCTTGAAACTGTTGAATAATAAATATATTTTAAACATGTTCAAGTTACCATATAGGCTATGGTACCAAGAGTGTCCAACTGGTATGACCAAGTTCAAACTGCAAGACTAAGTTAATGGCTGAAATTTACATATCCACTGCTAAATGTGCATTTTCTTAAACATAAAATAAAATAAAATAAAATAAAATAAAATAAAATAAAATAAAATAAAATAAAATAAAATAAAAGTTCCTCTCAAATGTACCTGCACTGTGGCTCCTGAAAGTTGTGATAATGGCGTTAAATGATGAGCAAGAGTCTGCTGGACACCCTATATGCAAGATATAAGATATAGCACATTCTATCCCACAGAATCTCAGAGTCTCTGTCCATAATGTCAGGACACTGTGCAGGAATAAGAAAATCCCAAAGATCTGTTCACACTTCTAAACTTATCATACGAACATGGGTATGTCCTTTAACTTGACTTTACCCTCGTTAATTACAACTGAGATAATATCAGGATCCTCTCCAGCAAACGAAGAGGAAATCAAGTGAGATTTTACACAGAGAATAATACCAAACCTACTAAGTACTCAATGAATGATATCTGCCATTAAAACCAATTCCTCAGTATTGGCATTGCTTTCTCAATGGTTGTTTCGCTAGCAAGTACTAACAGTAGTTGCAGTTGTTATAAAAGCACATACCAGGTCTGTGGTAAGCATGAGATGACCCTTTCTTTTTTCAGTAACATCTTTTGCAGAATCCCTCTTCAGCAGCAACCACAACAGAAAACACTACACTGCTTCATCGGTCCTTTGTCTTTTTATGCTTCTTCCCTTTTCCTGAAAATCCTGGTCCCCGATGCATCAGACTCATCAGATCCAATTCACTACTAATTTCAGACTAAATATTAGCATGTCTGTGAAGTCTACCCTAACTCCCCAAGAAAGCTACAAAGTGTCACTCATTCCATTATAACTCCATCCCAGGGCATCCAAGTTCCTTTTCTGGCCTCCGGGAGTACTGCACACACATGGTGTACATACATCTATGCAGGGAAGTACTCACACATATACAATAAATAAATAAATATATTTTTTAAAACTTACACATTAAGGAAATGTGTGACCAAACACAGCATGAAGCACAGAGACAAGCCCCTAAATCTTTAGGGGCTTATTCAAGGATTCAGCATCCATATGAATGATAAGGAAGCTCCCCATTGTCAACCTCAGTGCTGCTGGCTTCAAGCCAGAGCCTTTATAACCACAAAATGGCTGCCACATCACCAGCCCTCTCACCCAGGAGTAAACACAACAAAGGAAGAAGGAACTGTCTTCTCTCCTATCTCCTTTAGAACAGCTAGAAACCCTTCCCAGAAGCCCTATCAGGCTTCTGGTACTCCATTTCCCAGGATTGGGGTTTTATGTTCATTCCCAAACCAATAATTCACCAGGGAAATGAGATTACCACAATTACCTCAGGCTAGAGATCAGCAAACATTTTCTATAAAGAGCCAGATAGTAAATATTCCAAGCTCGGCAGAGCAGACAGTCGCCCATGCACAGCTCTCTGTGGCCTTGCTAGATAAAAGCACTCAGAGACAGTATGTAAATGAATGATGTAGTTATGTTCCAATAAAACTATTTATGGACACCAAAATTTGAATTTTATACAATATTCACATGTCATCAACTATTCCTCTTTTGAACGCTTTCCAAACATTAAAACATGGTTAAAGTCATTCTTAGCTCAGAGACCACTGAAACACAGGCAAGGAGCTAGACTGGGTGGGTCGACAGGCTACAGTTTATTGATCCCTCTCTGACATCATCTGGGGTCAGATACATGTCAAGGTGCTATCAAACAGTATTTCCTAAATGTGCAATTAATTTTGAAAAATTAAGGAGATGTATATGACTAAAGTAGAAACTTAAAAAAAAATTCCAAACAGGGTTTCACATATCCCAGGCTATCCTCCAACTTGCTAAATAGTCAAGAATGATCAGGAACCCCTGATCCTGCTTCAACTTCCCCAGTGCTGGGATTACAAGTTCACCCCCATCATAGACAGTTGATTGGGTGTTGGAGTTCAAACCAGGACTTCATGCATGCTAGGCAAGCATTGTTAGAATGGAGGTATATCTCCAGCCCCAGAACACAGTTGTTATCTAAGAGGAGTTCATGGAATATTCATGTGTATGATGTCCTGAAAAGTACATTTAAAATAATGGCTTTGCCTAATGATGATGGATTTGGAAGAACTAAACAAACAAAACTTACTACTTGCAACAACTTAAATTGTAAAAATGAGAGATAAGTAATGGTTTGTGTTCATATGTGTGGGGGAATACAGAATTGCTAAGCTCCTCAGAAACCAGAGTCATAAAGGGTATGCTTTTAGAGCAAGGAGATGGAAGAGATTACTTCAGGGGCATTTTCTATGTTAACATCTTCTGACTTCACAATTTTCCAAACATAATTTTGCATGTATCCTGCTGTAGACAAAGAGATAATTAGAGAGTAACTGCTTGCACTCAGCGTAAATTAATCAAATGTAAATTAAATAAACTGTAAATACAAGATACTCCTTAGCTGATAACAGCAAGTGAATCACCTCCATTATAGACTCATTTTTGCAAAATTACATCTAATCATAGTATTTTAAGATAGTGTTTGGCAAAACATCTTTAAATCTGTCAACAAAAGCAGCAATTACTTCTCCGCAGCTGAATACCTTTGGCAGCAAACAGCCATCTGTCTGGAGAGATTTACTTAGGGTTCTTCCTGAAGGCAGGGGTGCAATCTAAATGACCTCTGGAGAGTTCTTTGACCTTTGCGCTCAGAGAGTCAAGAAAAATTCATTTTGGAGTCATTTATTGCAATTCTTTTAAAAACTATAAATCTAAGGTGTAATTAAGATTTGAGTCCCCCAAATAGAAATTATTCTAAGTCATTATACAGTTGTTTTTACTTGATCAACATTTTAATTTTACCCATCAATTTCTGCTCTTAAAGAGACCAGATTTCTTAATATGGCACATAAGATCTACGGGTCCCCATCAGCACCTCCATCCTTGATGCTCCACCAAACTGATTTCTTAATTTCTCAGGTGCATATTATCTCTACATCTCAGTCCATGCAAGTCCTTCTACCTGTCCACCTATTCCCTCTTCAGACCTGTATCCCTTAGAGTGGACTTCCTGCCTTGGCTGAGGCTGAGAATCAGGAAGCCTTCTCTCTCCTTCTCTCCCACCATGCTTTAGGTGGTCCTTCAAGGACAGAGCATCCCTTTCTTAGTGTTTGTAAAGCAAGTGTTTTGGGGTACATTTGTTAGTCCCTTAAGCATTGGGGATACCATGCTGTCTTGTCCAGTTTGATTAAAAAGCAGAAGTGAGGTCATAAAGTGATTTATATGCCTTGGAAAAAAGTTGGGACTTTGTCCTGAAGGAAATAGGAAGAAGTTGCTGAAGACATAGGTCATGATCACATACGACTATATAAAAGATCATTTTGGAAGTTTTATCAAATAATAAACACCCAGAGGACAAAGGGATGGATGATGGATGATGGATAGCTCCATGCTACCTGCACTAGAGCTTCTTACAAAATGATTGCCATGCGAGAGAGGACAGAAGCTTGGCCCAAAGTCATCAATGATGGAGACAGGAATGGTGGTCAGTTCAGAAAACCATTGAGAACCATAGATCTGTGCCACCAAGTACATAGTAAGCAGAAGGATTTAGAAAGAAGACAAGGTGAAATCTGATTGTTGTCTTATATGGTAGGCAAAAAAATAGTGCTAGCCACATAAGATGAAGGAAAAGGACCAATGTGAGGATAATAGAAAGTCACCGATCATGTCATTATTGATGTACTCTCAGGAGTCTCCAAAACAGGAGGAAGAGATGACCAGTGGACATCTGATATCTGTGGGTCAGATATGAACAGGAAAAACCCAGACTAAATATTAAAACTTAAGAATCAATGGGTTATAAATAGTAGTAAGTAGGAGGTATGTTAATCACTCCAAGAAGACGCAAACATGCACACGGGCATGTGCTTGAGCACATGTAATGGCTGTTCTAGGGTTGCAGGTCTATGCCAGCTGGGGCTGCTCTACTTCTCATCTCTCACCTTGCTGGTTCCAGCAAGTTCCCTGAGCCATTTTCCTAGTAATGGTGAAGCCGGAGCATAGTGTGTGGAAAGCTATGATAGAAGTTGAAGTCTGGACTCAGACTGGCACTCCACCACTTCTGCCCATACTTCATGGACACTGCCATGAAGCTAGGTCCATGTCAGTGTAGAGGTGGTCAACAGGGATGCAGATTATGACTACGGCTGGAGCTGTTTCATAACAGGAATGATACTGTTCATGAGTAAAGACCAGCGTTGGTCACTCAGGTGAGAATATGAATCTCTATGTTTCTTTCTTAAATTTTTATTTATTTTGTATGTGTATGAATATACTGTCTACATGTAGGTTTGTTCACCCATGTCATGTAATGCCGCGCAGGTTAGATGAGGGCGTCGGGTTCCCCTGGAACTGGAGTTAAAGACTGTTCTCAGCCGCCATGTGGGTGTTGGGGATTGAACCTGGGTCCTCTGCAAGAGTGGTCGGCGCTCTTAACCGCTAGGCTATCTCTACAGCCCCCGAATCTGTATGTTTCAAAACTACCTGGGAGGCCCAGCTTTTTTGAGAAATCAGGGTCAGCCATTAGAAGTTATATCTTGTAAAAAAAAAAAAAATAGCCAGTAAGGCTTTCTGGGTATCGAGGGAAAGTCTTGCTCAAGTGCTCATGAAAAGGAAAACTTATCAAAAGGACACCAGCTGAGTAGGAAGTGGAAGTGGGAGACAGAATTGCAGGGACGGGATGGATGGCATTTACAGATTTCACACAGGTTTCATGTTCTCTTGAACCTGTTGCTTTAGCTTCTCGTTGAACTTCTGCACCATTCCCCCATCTGGAAACCCTCATGGTTTCTCCTCCTTCTTAATTGTGTCTGTATGTATCTCTGAATGGCCATAACTCTAGCTTGGGAGTGTTCTTCTCCTGCTTCTGCCTGCCTTGAGCTCACCAAGCCCCCCCCCCAACCCTTGTTCATACTCCCAAGGGGAAGATATGAATTTTTCCAGCTTATTTCTCACAATGCATTGTATCATAAGCAATAGGAATAAATGAGTGGTCATCCTGTGACCACAAGTAGAAGTTCATCCTGAACAAAGCAGTAGATGCAGGGAACTAAATTCCAGCCCACTGATCAACTATAGACTTAAAGAGAGAATTCAGCATGTTATATAATAAGCTGTTTATTAGACATATCTCATGAAGACTTCATAAAAAAAAAAAAAACCTGTCCCGAGATCCTTGAGATGGGAGAAGATAAAGAAATAAATTGAATACAAAACCGTGACACTGAGAAAGATGCATGAAAAACTAAAACTGTCCATTGTTCTGCGGCTTCACCTAAGAAATGAGATGCTAGTAGAGAGGAGGTCCCCTCTTGCTCTCCTTGTGAGGAATGGAGTGACAGGGAGGGTGGAGGCCCATGACCAGTAATGGTGGCTGATGGGAAATTAGAGCTGCCAGGATAGTCATGCCCAGTCTTCCCCCACTGTCAAAGAGTAGGAACATGTGCCTCAGTCAAGGGCTTCTAGCTACTCCACAATGTCCTAAAGGGCACTGTTTCACGGCCTCTGAATCTGTTTTTCAAGTTCTTATTTCACTCTGGGTACACAGAGAATATATGCCTGTGCTACCTAACAGGGTGGTTATTACTGTTCTTCCCAGAGAACTTGTAGAGCCTACAGTCTTGGGCCATTTGGGGCCAGGTTTGCTTCTCTCTTTATGATGTTACCCAGTAAATATTTATATTCAAAACCTGGGTTTTGTCCTATTCCGACATTTGATGTCTGAAAATACTCAAATATTTTACATTGTGCATCTATTCTTTCTTTAGAACTGGGTCAGATCTGAAAGAGATATTACTGGTAATATAGAATATTCTAGAAATTTGAGAACAATACAAGACAGGACATAGTGAAACATTACACAGATAAAAATAACCATTCAAAGAAGGCAAGAATGAATTAGCTAATATCATGTAACTCATGGTGCAAGAGGTATACAGACAGAATTAAAATGGTGATAGTCCCAAAGAATACAGCCACTACAGATATTACAAATGCCAAAAAGACACCTCCCTCTTTTCTCACCCTCAAAATAAGGCTAAGTAATAAAAAAAGTATAAATAATGACTTACTTTAATTTTTTGAATAAACATATGACACACCTGTTACTTTTAAAAGAGAGGAAGGAGGTGTTAGCAAACCAAACTATGAGGTGTCACAAATCCAAGAAACCTGGAAATCACCACATTCAAGGCCACTTTGGGTTTGGAGAGATTTATGCTTCTTACCGGTGTCCAAACATTAGCAGCTCAAACCCCTGCACTGTGTTCAGGCTCCATTTAAAGGACTCATAGGTCAGACCAAAATACAACAAGGCTTTATATGCCAATTTTTCTTGACTCTCTGCAGGTCAGGGGAAGTTAAGCTCATGTAATTAGGGGATAAGGAGGGAGGCTTGGAGTGGGGGGTGGAAGGGCGATGAAAGTTCCAGACTTTAAAGGCTCAGTAGGAAGCCAGAGAGAAAGTCGATAAAGTCACGTCTTTTATGAAACGTGTTTTCTGTGGGAGAGAAATACGTCTCTCTGGCCACTCTTATCCATATGTGGGGCGAGAACACTTCGAACGCATTGTGACTGTGAGGCCATTGCTGCCTTGTTGCCAATCATCCTATCCTGAATCAAGTGCCTTCATTCCAGTGTCTACAATAAATGCATCTCGTTGCATTCATTTTAGTTCCAAGCAACTTTGGGATGATAATGCTTTCTTCAGACATGACTGAGTTGTTAATAATGATGGCATAAGACCAAAGGATCTTCAACTTGTAATCATCAAAAGAGATCTGGAAGCAATGGCCGCTGGCCCTGAAAACAAAGCACTGACCATGGATGACAGCTAGATCTGGGGGAATAAGTGAACAGTTCTATGGACCTCAGGATGAAGGCACAGAAAAGAATCTACTTGGTCCCAATGGCAAGCATCCTTACCCCTATTGAGAGTGAGCTCCAGCAGTCAGTTTGCTACATTCCACCTGTGCTGTTAACAAACTAGCAGAACCCCCAAACTCCTGCAGGCTGGAATCCAGTGTTAATAAACTCAGGTAGCTTCTGAACACAGGGTGCCACTCTGACGATCATGCACAGTGCACACACCCATGGTTCATCGGGAAAGTGTTCTTATGGCCAACTGCATGCAATGGTCCAAGAGTATTAGTTTGTTACACATTGTTCTATTAGACTGCTTTTATCCCTGCCCATAAGCTTTCTTAGTTTTATTTGTTTTCTTAGCCAGACACTTGTTCTTTCTTGCTGCCTTCATCACTTTCTTTCTTCCTATGAAGGTCTGGAAGCATCTACTATATGCTGTACACCATTCATGGTTCGAGGAAGACAAGTTAAAAAAAGAACAAAAACACAAAGATCAGTCCCTGAATTCAATTCATTCTGTAGTGAGGGGAGGCAAAAAAGAAATGAGTTGAGCCAGGCACACCTTTAATCCCAGCAGTCGGGAGGCAGAAGCAGGCAGATCTCTGTGAGTTCAAGGCCGGCCTGGTCAATATAGTGAGCTCCAGGCCAGCTGGGACTAAAGGGAGACCCTGTCTCAAAAAGACAAAAAAGAAAAAAAAAGAGAAAGGAGTTGAAAAGCAAAGCACATAACTATAATTTGGGGTCAGGCTTGAAGTTACAGTCAAAAACAAGTGGTGAGAGCGAGCCTGTGTGTGCGGAGTTAGTGGAGAAGGTGCATCTCAAGGGAGCATGGGTGTTTGTGCTAACTGTTGAATGGGGCTTCATGGCATCAGTAATATTTATGGTTGAATTGTGCTTGGTTATGGAACATTACTTCAGGTGTTACAGGGTATTCTGCGGCATTCCTGGCCTCTGTGCCATCCACTGCCCACCACAACATCGCCTCCAAGTCATGACAATCGAAAACATCACTAGATATTGCCACTTGTTCCCAGGAGACAAAATCACCCTATATTTAAGAACCAATGGACTATGGGAAAAGCCAGGGAGGGGGGTGCAGCATGAGCCTGGGGTGCTGGTGAAAGAAAGAGGCAGGCCAATGTGGACAGAGCAAGTAAATGAAATGTTCAGTGCAGCAAGAAATGAAGAATGGCACAGCCCAGACAGGACCTGCCAGTCCGCAATAGGGGCTGCACTTATGCCATGAAACCCACTCAACATAGAGGCTACTGGCCCCACAGAGTAAAGAATTAAAGTGTCAGTCCACATCACAGAATTACCTATTATTCTTCAATTATCCAAGGCTGTACCTAAGCTCTTACTCAGTACCTTGTGGATTCCTCTGAGTCCAAATGCCCATGCCTTCAATGCTGTTAGAGAATTACCTAAGTTCTCTGTCTTAAAGTTATAAGATCTCTAGTCTATTCCCTGTCTCTTCAGTAGGTTATGGTCTCATTTATAAAAATGTTAACATTTTTTAAAGGTTTGCATTGACCATCGCCAATTCTAAGTAAAGAAGCATTTAATGTATCGTTCTTTGTAGTTTGGGATAGAAACAGAATTACCAGCAGCAAAATTGTAACTCATATTTGATCTGTGCTCAGCTTACATGTTATTTTTAAGCTTCAAATTGCTACCATAAGACTGTCTTCAGGAAAGTTTATTCTGAAGATAGGCTTCTATTTCCTTTATCCCTCAGTAGAGAAACAATTAGTGAAGATCACCCTCTTCAAGACTGAAATAGACACCTTGACACAGTAAACAGAGTAGTCCTCAACTGGCTTATGTCTGGAGAAACAGTGCTGAAAGGTAGAAGATCAGTACTTCGACACCTTCCAAATTAAAGCTGCACAAAGGTCCCTTCAAGATTACTTGAACATGACTAATTTATGGTATATCCAAATGATAGAAATAGAGTCTAGAGCAAATTGTAATTGGTACAGGAAACAAAGACTATAACTCACATAACAAAAGTAAGAAAGGGAAGGGGAAGGGGAAGGGAAGGGAAGGGGAAGGGGAAGGGGGGAGGGAAGGGAAGGGAAGGGGAAGGGGAAGGGAAGGAGGCAGGAAGGGGAAGGGGAAGGGGAAGGGGAAGGGGACGAAGGGGAAGGAGAAGGAATGGAAAGGGAAGGGAAAGGGGAAGGGAAGGGGCAGGAGAAGGGAGGAGGGAGGAGGGGAAGGGAGGGAGGAGGGAAGAAAGGGAAGAGGGAAGGGAAGGGAAGGAAGGGAGGGAAGAAGGAGGGAGGGAAGGGAAGGGGAAGGGGAAGGGGATGGAGGGAGACAGGGACGGAGGGAAGGGAGGGGAATGGAAGGGAAGGGAAAAGGGAAGGGAAGAAGGAAGTGGAGGGGAAGGTGAAGGGAAGGGGAAGGAGGGAAGGGACGAGAGGGAAGGGAAGGCGAAGGGGAAGGGAAGGGAAGGAGGGGAAGGGAAGGGAGGGGGAAGGGAAGGGGAAGGGGAAGGGAAGGGGAATAGAACAAAAGGGAAAGGGGAAAAGAAAAAGGGAAAGGGAAGGAGGGGAGGGGAGGGGAAGGGAAGGAAAGGGGAAGAAGGGGAAGAAGAAAGGAAAAGAAGGGGAGGAAGAGGTAAAGGGGAAGAGGAAGGGAAAGGAAGGAGAAGGGGAAGAGAAGGGGAAGAAGGGGAAGGGATGGGAAGAAAAGTGGAAGAAGGGGAAGTGGAATGGAAAGAAAGTTAAGGAGAAGAAGGAGAAGGGGAAGGGGAAGAAGAAGGGAAGGAGAAGAAAAGGGAAGGAGGAAGGAAAATGAAAGGAAGAAGGGAAAGGAGGGGAAAGGAAGGGGAAAAAGGAAGAAAAAGAGGATGGGAAGGGAAAGGAAAAGGAGAGGAAGTGAAAAAGAAAAGAAGCCAAAAGAAGCAGAGGATAAGAGTGGAGGGAAGAGAACAGGGAGGGAAGGAGATTTTGTGCAATGAGCACTGTTGACAATGCAAACAGTGGAGGCAAAACCCCCGGGTCCTCCTTTTGGCTCCAATAATCATGGAATCTACATGGTCTAGATATCTGACTTGGGCAAATCACTATGCTCAGCCTCAGTTTTCTGGCCTGCTGAATAGGCATGATGGTAACAAATGTGCATAAGTCACAGTGGGTAAGATAGCCTAACACTGGAAATGTGCTAAAGCAGTGCATATAAAACAAAATCTCGAGGGTGGGGAGACAGCTCAGTCAGTAAAGTGCTAGCTTTGAAAACACGGGACCTGAGTTTGATTCCCAAAACCCATATTTACAAAAAAAATAGCAAGCTATGGTGCCATGCATTCGTAATCCCAGAGCTAGGGAGGTGGGAATGTGTGTCCAGGTGGACAGTCCAGGTCCCCTCCCCATGTGGAGGATTATAGTCAATCAACAAATGGCTTTTTAGCATCTACTCTGTCCAAGGTTTGTGCTGGGCCTTGAGGAAGGGTGAATAACCAGATGAGGCGCTTCCATTGGCTAAATAAAAATAGGCAAAAACGAAGTATCCTACCAGTTAATGTATGTGCTGCTAAAATACATATCGTTTAAGTGCTAATTGTCTGTCTTTGGCCATTAGGATGTAAGAACTACAAAATATGGACTCAGTCATATCCCTCGGGCATAGAATACCATAGAATACTGATGCTCAATAAATAGTTGCTAAATAAATGAAAAAAGAAAAACAAACCCTTGCCCCTGCAGAGTTCAGCTTACTGTAGACAACATGGAGCGGACACAGGACCGTGTCAGTCACTCTTATGCATTGTCTCACATATAAGTAAGCAAACTGCATGGAATAAACTGAGAAAGGTGAAGGTTAAAACACACCTAAATCCACAAAGCTTCCAAGTCCAGTGCAGGGTGCGAGCCATGCATACCTTCACTGTGTAACCTAGTGTCTACTACATTTCCTGATGATGTGCTAGATGGTAGGGGATCAGAGAGAGAGGACACATTGACTCTCTGATCTTGTGGTGCACATGCATAATTGTGAAGGGAAACAATAAAAGCAATAAACACATGCTTTCCTGGGGCCAAAATCCAAGTCCTTTGCTAGGTTTTCTAGCTGTTTTCCTGAGTCATCACTTTGAGAGGCAATAACAGTAAAAATAAGGAACACAAAGGATAACTGGTAATGAGTGTGCACACACACACACACACACACACACACACACACACACACACACTCCCCAAACTGATGTTAAATATCTCCAGTAAACCAGAACTCTAGAAAGAATAAAGCCAAATAAATGTGTTTGCCCAGAACACTAAAATGTCTTGTTCTAAAGCCTAAATTGAAAATATTTGCATTTGGCTTGAGTGCCCTGTAGGCCCACAGGCAGGCAGCTTGTGGACCTTCAACAACACAGAGTCAACTCCCATCCAGGGCACAAACATGGAAACCAGCTCTCTACCAGAAGGCCTGAGGTTTCAGTAAATTAAAAGGCCTGGGTCCTTGGCTCCTGGAGATGGTGAGACAAGGCAAAAGCATATGCCTGCCTGCCTGCCTGCCTGCCTGGCAGCCGCTCTCCCTGGCTGGAATGAATCCGTTGATGGGGCCAAGCAAAGCTGGCAGTGACAGTGGCCTTGGGCGGAAGCCACCGCCAGCCATCACCAGCATGGGGCTTCCCTACAGACAGCACTCGCTAACACAAAGAAAGAAGGGAAGAGCTGTGGAAGTCCAGCCTCGGGCTTATGGCTAAACTGGAGAGCAGGCCTGGCTTAATGGAAGGCCGGATCTGCTCCAAAACCTTGGGCTCTGCGTCTGGGATGCAATCTGAGTGATTTCCTGATGACTCTTCTCTGCATAATGGATTTGTGTTATAAAGGAATTTATGCCCTCAGGACCAAATTACCCAGATAATTGAAGATAGAATGAGGATGGGAAGGGGGGAAGAGAGGGAAAAGCCTCAATTAGGTGTTTCTGCTACACTCTGAGTGAGTTCAACACTCCAATTCACAAGGACATTTCATCTGTAGCGTAATTTTGAATCTGCAGGCTACCCTGGTCGAGAAGGCAAATTCAGTTGCTTTCTCTAGCACAGCAAAGGAACGTCAAGTCCCCTTCCATGTAAAACCTGGACCTATCCACACCCTATCTCCCAAGATATGAGTCTTGTTCTAAGTCTCACATTCACAAATAAATCTATGAAACTGCATGAAGATCTATAGAGCTTAAAAGTCAGAGTATATTAAAACCAGAAGGTAGCCAAGACATTCAGAGCTCAAACAAATCCTTGCGTAGTCACAGCTGGGACCTGGATGTTAATCACAAGAATGGAGTATTCAAATTCCTCCCGTTAGAACTGAACTTGACCCTTGTTTCTTTTTTCAGTGTGATGGTTTCAATGCATCCACTAAAAGCTCCTGTTTGGGAAACTTAATCCCTTCATTCTCCTGTTAATGGTAATAGGGGGTAGGTAGAAAGGGATGATAGGATCCTGGAGCCCCAGGATGGGTGTTCAAGGTTGGAGACTAGAGCTCCAACACTCCCTGTTCCTCTGTCCTGCTATGTATTGAGAGGGCCCTCACAAGATGACAGCACCTGATCCTGGACTGGCCAGGCTCTGGACCTTTGAGCTAAATAAATCTCTACAAATTGCCTCATAGTCTCAGCTATTTTGTGAACACAACAGACTGTGGAGAAGCACAGCATACAAGAATTACCTACCATCACAATACTTGTACCACTCCCCACGAGGAATATATTACGGGCTTTTTAAGGTGATTTTTGTAACCTCTGTCCTGACTTGATACCAAAGGTTAGGGAAATCCTATTTCCAGAATACTAGTTTAAGCTTCTCTTTGGAACTGATAACCATAAGGCAAATACAAAATCTTTAGACAAATTAAACTGAATTTAATTAATCAAAACAATCCATGGTTGGGTAGCTCTCTAACGAGACAGAAAACCAAAGTACAGCACCAAAAATAGCTCAACTGTTTATCATTAGGCACTTGCCCATCTTTGGACATGCCCAGATCTGTAGGCAGCTTGGGACTGGCTGAGGCCCAGCTACTGGTTACAAAAAATGTGCTTCTAAGTTAGGTTTGTTTATGTACTAATTGAGGTTGCAGTTCACTATGTTAGATTTCACAGGATGAGGACAGCCTGGGTAAATGCTATGGCCTGCCCCCAATGGTCACCTGCTTATTTAACATGCTGTGTCCACACTCAGAAGAATGTCATGAAATGTCAGGGTCTAAAAAACCCCCATAAAACACTCCTTATCCACATGTTCCTTCTCATCTTTGGTTCCTTTACTGCTCCACCAGGTCAAGAAAAGGACACAATAAAAGCTATTTTAGGAAAGTCGTCCATGATTGAGTCCAGATTTATTGAGAGATTTGAGAATCCCCATTACAGAGTTGTTATTTACCTGAACGCATTTGATTGTGTTTATGAGTCTCGTTTTGTCAATATTTACATAACTAAATGAACAAATGCGTAAAAGCCACAGGCTCTGAAATATGACTGGAGAGTTGAAGCGGAGAGTCAGGGCCACAACAGATCATGGCAGGCAGTAGGTAAGCTAAGTTGTCTAGAATTTGCAAGACACCCAGCCTTGTCTGGCTCAAGGGAGGTTCACCAAGAAGCACCGAAGGACGGGAGGTGGATGTGGATGGACGGTGGCAAGTAGTCTGCAAATAGGTGTTAAACCATTTATTCAAGCACTCCCACAAATGGCCTAAAAGATTTTCCCAGCATCCCCTGGCTCTCTATGACTCACTGTGGGAATAGTGGTGAGGTTTGGAGTTGAGTTATAACCATTCACCGAAGCATTTCCCTCCAGACTGTACAAAGGAAAGGGGCTATGTTGGTAAATTTATTGACTATTTCATTAGATCAATATGGAATATGATTTAAAAGGCTTTGCCCGGGCTCTTTAAATCTATTTAATCAAACCAATTAATAAAAAAAAAGTAAGAAGTTGAAACACATCCTGCAAGGTGCATCATAAATATATTCCCTTATGTGGGTTTTTGATCTCACCCAGGTAATTAACAGCTTTAGTTAAGTTCAGTCATTCCTTCATGCTTGGCTATGGTCATAAAAGCCCCAGGCTATGTGTAGCTCTAGGATTTATTATGTTTTTCTTACTGCAAGAGCGTCTCTCACATTCTGCTTCTCCCCCCACCCCTACCTTGAGAAAGTTTATGTAGCCATTGCTTTTATAGCTGTCAAAAAAGCTATACTGGCTGGGAATCTGTGTGTTCCTGTTGTGCCTGGTATACTGGACTCTTTCTATCCAATTTAGAAACTTCCTTGCTCTGAACCAAATGATTTTGCACTGTCTCTTCCCTTTGAGTAGAGAAGTAAAAATATCTAGAATTTGTTTGTTTGTTTGTTTGTTTGTTTCCTTCATTGCCTGTCTATTCTTGGTGCCTCTTTATGAATGAAGTGGCCTCTCCCTGTTACACTAAGCATGGTTTCTATTATGAAACCTCTTCCTCCCTGTAACCACTGAGGATGAAGCATCCTATCCAGCTCTTCGACAACCACAATCCTTTCCATGCTCCTACCCAAGTCCTTCTTCCAGTTTCTTAGACCCACTCTTCATAGCACAGAGGCTGTGAGGTTCTAGACAAGCCCACATTGTGAGGAGGATGAAGGGAGGGAGAGTTGGAATCAGCGCTGTGAGACTCCAAATGAGATTGAGCTCGGAGCTTTATCCTGCATTACAAACAGGAAAATTAAGGCTTAGAATGTACACAGATATTTTCCCTAAGCTGCCCTCTATCACTACTTCATAACAAACTTAGTGAATATTGTCACCCAGGTAACTTCTTCAGGCTGCTTCCATGGCCGAGAAAGCAAAAAATAATGGAAGTTAGCCATAAACTGAAGTTGTACATTGATAGTCAACCTTCTTAAGATATTTTTGCAAAAAGTTGGGAATATGAGGTGCTCTTCTTGACATGACCAACCCTCCACAGGCTATCAACATCTGCTTCCATACAACAGAAAGCTGGAAAAAAATACACAAGTTGACTGAGGAGTTCAAATCAGAGACTTTGCTTTCCCAGTCAACAATCAACAGCAGTCTATTTAACTTTGGTGCTCTCTACTTACTTTGGTCCAATGCCCACCACCTTGTGTATTGTTGGAAGAGGCACAAATATCAAACACAGAGTGAGCACAAGGACTTTATCATCCTTATGGAAGACAAAGCAGGCTGACCCGAAATGCCCACTTTTAACACTGTCTTCCTCTTAACTGGGAAGAAAAATGCTTGTTCTCCCATACACCTCTCTATTATTCATTCAACATGTAATAGGTATCTATCTCCTCTACACTAAAATCCAGGCTACAGATGATACATCCGAGGAAAACACCAGAAATTACTATGGGTTTACTATGGAACTATAAGACACTTACAAATAACTTTATGGATTTCCATGAACTTACATGAATAAAACCCAAGAGTCTAATTCAAACTGCCATATCATTTTAATAGAACCTGAACTGCCAATTCCATACTATTCCCTGAAACACTTGTGCTTTCTTTTGTTTGACATAGGTAAAGACCACTTTGATTTAAGTAGTGACCTGATTTAGAGAACACACTAACATAACAGAAAAACTTGTAATCCAAATTATGGTTGAGAAGATAATCTAGCAGAATGGATATTGGGTGATTCAACAATGTGTGATTTCTGCTTAGAAGCAGACTTTCTAAGATGCCAAGGTCATGGGAGGGGGGGCCTTGAAAGCTGAGTTATTACCATAATGTTATAACAGTGCTTTAAAGAGAAAATATTTAAAGGAAATATTCCTTTCTAAATGGATACATCATGAAGACTCATCCAAAACTACAATAAGCTTTACCTCAGTCTCTATTGAAGTCATAACTAGTACTGAGTTGCAGAGACAACAGTCAAACGGTATTATGTCTGATGCTGTGTAAGCCTTCCCAGGATGTCAGGTGTTAGAGTTAGCATGATGAACACAGGACTCCATTGATGGTCACAAAAAGAACCCTAGACAGTACACTGCCCGAGTAGTTCAATTCTACAGGTGAAAATGACGAAAGTCAAAGGTCCCTCAGCTAGGGAAGAGTGTCTGAATTCAGAGCTCATGCTTTTAAATGAATCCAAAATCAATGCAACAGTGTCACATGTATGCAGCTCAGGGTTAAAATAAGTAAGTAGGTTGGCAAAATCCCAAATATATCCACAAGCACAGAGGGAATGGATATGATTTTTTTTCCCTGCCAATTTCCTCTTAACCTCCTGATTGCTAGAGGGACCAGTCCTCTGTGCCTCCCATTCCCTTGGCTGCCCCACCCAATCAAGGAAGCTCTTAAAATACGAGAAATGCTCCACCCTCTTGCTTCCGGTGCTTGTATGGATGAGGCATGGGGACTCTAGTGAAAAGGGACCTCTGAGAAAGGTGTGTAATTCCCATCCCTAAGATTAAAGGATTAATTTATTACCAATTAATTGGATAAAGATTGATAGAAAGAGAGGTCCTCCATTTGGCAGAGCTCCGCTGGGTACCAGATAAATCAAAAGGCCTGGGTGAGATGGGGAAGAGAAGGGAGAAGTCACAGCGGTAATAACTGAGAGTCCCCTCGTTTCAGAAGAGGGAGAGCAAACCCCTTCCTGGGAGGAACTAGCAGAATGGCTCAGATTTCTCCAGGGTGAGCTTTGCTGAATCAGCCCTCCAGGCTGTGTAGAGACTTGCTGCCTGCCCAGAACTTGCCACTCTCAATCCTCACACCTACTAAGGAAGAAATAATCCCAGGAAAGCCAAGTTTCCAGCCTCCCTTGGAACAGATAGAAGACGTTCTTTCTCAGAATACCACTGTTTAAAACAGGAAACCGTGGCGGCTCATACTAGCGATCCCATGCACTTGGGATGCTGAGACAGGGAAATCAAGAGTTCAAAGCCAGCCTGGGGCTACATAGTGAGTTCCTCCCAGCAACAGACAGCAAGTCTCAAAAACCTTATACTAATACTAATAAGATAGAATAAATAAAGTGAATGTAGCTTATCCTTGGCAAGGGTATGTAAGTAAGTCATATTTTTAATTAAAATACCAATTATTTAGAAAACATATCATTTTAAATACTTTGCATCTTCTATTTTGGCTTACAGAGCTGTGGATCCAGCCCAGATTACTGTGCGTGCTGGGCATGCACTTTACCACTGAGCTACATCCCTACCTCTAAACATTTCTTCCTTTTCCTTCCTTTTCCTTTTTTTACTCATTAATTCTCCCTTCTCTCCCTCTCTTTTGGTTCTAAGGATGTCTATGCAGGTCAAGCTGGCTTGGCCTCCCCTCTGATCCTCTTTCTACACATTCTAAGTGCAAGCCATATAGGCATACACCAGCCTTTACATACTCAGATTCGATGATGTTGTTTGATATTTTATTTTTATTACTGAGTGCATGTGTGATGTCATGGTTGAGGAGACACACAGATGTCCCATGGTACATATGTAGAGGTCAGAGGACAGTCCTGTGGCATCAGATCTCTTCTTCCACCTTTAGATGGGCATTGGGAATCAAACTTGGGTCAATAGGTTCGTGTAGCAGCCACCTCTATCAGCTGAGCCATCATGCCAGCCCTAATTTAAAAAAAAATTTTATTATTTTTTAATTTTATGTGTATGAGTTTTTTGCTTGCATGTAGATGGGTCCATCTGTGTTGCACAATGCCCAGAGGTCAGAAGAGGGCATCGAATCTCCTGAACATGGAGTTGTTAGCTGCCACGTAGGAGCTGGGAATCGAACCCAGGTCCTCTGCAAGAACAGCCACTGCTCTTAACCATTGAGCCATCTCTCCAGCCTCAGCCAACCCTGGTTTTTATTTTAAAGGGTATTGCTTCATACATTTGCTTTTGCTGACAAGGAGGCAATGACAGATATAAAATCCTAGCCTGGAGTTTTTGAATAATATTTACTGGATATCTATCTTCTCTATGCCGGAAATCCTAAGTCAGCACACTGTTTTTTAGCCTTCCATTTCACTCAATAACATGATGTAAACTTATTTTCACAGTAGAAATCTACATGACCATCTTGAATCCACTCATTTTCACAATTCCAATGAAGAGCTTATGACGAATCTGAATCATTTGCTTCACCATAATTCCAACCAAAAAAAAAAAAAAACTTTAAGTTTTCCCCAACGTCTTGCTATGAAAAACAACAATACAGTAAGAATCCTTTTATTAACATGGCTTGATTGTGTCTTCCAGACAAAAGTCATTGGAAATTCAAAACACCCATATTCACTTAGCGTTTCATGCTATCAAGCTGGTGTCAGATTGATAGGGTGACAACAAAGAGGCTGGCTTCTGTCACCAGAGTCAGACTCATTGTTCTATAGTCATGAGGAATACCTCTGGATTTCCCTCATCAGTTTGAGAGGTCAAGGTGTGACCAATGGGGCCATTTCATCACAAAGAGAAGAGCTAGAAAGGTAGCCAAGTATCACAACAGGCCAGAACGAAACTCAGCACTACATGTCCACAAGGCAGCTGAAAGAAGTCCAGCATCCCCTCACCTCCCTCTAGAGAAAAATGTTCCCTGGAAGCAGAGGAAACACCTGTCTTTCTCACCAATATATTTCCAGTGCTTAGCTTGGGGCTTGGAATATGGATGGCACTCAGCAAATACCTCTGGATTTAAAGACTGAACCAGTAAGAAGCCCACAAGTCTTCTCTGACTTATAAAAATCACAACTAACACCCCACGTTTAACCCAATTCAGCAATAGAAACTCTGCTAAAAAAAAAATCATAATTAGTAAATTTTATAGGGTACTGATGCTGTAACACATTTCTCCTGCAGTAGCTGAGGATGGAGAGTCTCCCCCCAAACAAGGTCATAGTCCTCAAGCTGAAAGACTTAAGGCCAAAGAAAGTGGGCAAAAGGCAAACACAGAGGAAGGGTCCTCTGGCTTGTGGCTTTATTTTCTGAAACTGTCCTCCCAGCTTCATCTCCCATCTCTCCCTCTCCTCTTCAGACATAATATTACCTCACCCTCTGCCTCCTTGTCAGAAATATGCCTTGGGTACTAACTCATGTATACACATGCTGTATGTGAAAAGCAGTATTTCCAAGTGGGTGGTTCCTGCAAACCAGCCATTCATCATGCATATTGATCAGTGGGGTAGTAAGGTATGAATCAGAGAGCAGCAATCATTAGATCAAAGATTTATACAAGTAAAAGAGCACTAAAGCAATTCATCAATTCCATACCACCCTCCATGATTAATTAGGCTCCCACCTGACAGCTTAGAAGCTGGTTCACAAATAAGACTATTACAGTTAGAAATAGGTTGCTTTAAAAAAAATTTCCCCTTCGGAGGCCACTAGTCTGTTGGCTGATAGAATTCTGTAGCACTTATCAGTTTGTAATTGGAGGGTTATCAATATGATTAGATATTTACATTTCCTCTCTTTGTTACTCCATTTGCTCCAGAAAGGCTAAATACTTTTGGCATCATGTCAGACACATAGTAAGTACTTAGTCTCAGTCAAGAGATGTGGAATGAATGGATTTATTAACAAGCTGTTTCTGACACCAGAAACCCTGATGTAGCAGCACTTACATAAAGCCTTTCATTATTTCCCACTGGGTCTTGTCCTTTAAAAAATAAAAGCTGAATCTTTTTAGATTAGAGAAACACTTTCAGAAATTATTTGGCAGTAGATACTGAGGCTAACACATTCAATTCTTATCTTACCAATTGCAATCCTGTCTCCATAGTCCCCCAAAGTTGAGTAAGTGGTGGACAAACACATGCTCAGGAATGTTCAAAAGAGCATTGTAATTAACAGCCCAAGCTGAAACCAAAGCAATTGTTCATCCATAAAAGAGGGAGTCAAGTCGGAAGCATTGGAACATCATAAAACTGTAGCAACGACTTCGAACAACCCATAGTCTCGGACAAATCTCACTAGCACTACCCAGAATAAAGCCAGACAAAGGGAACGTGCTGTGTGATTGTACTTAGGTAAAGTCCAAACAGGGGCAAAATCACAGCATTAGAAGCAGGTGTAATGGGGCCAGCCAGATGGCTCAGCCAGTAAAGGCTCGGAGTCCTATCCCTGAAGCCCACATAGTAGAAGGCAAGACCTGACTCCTGCAAGCTTCCTCTGACTTCCACATGAGCACTGTGGCAAATTCACACACACATATGAACACACACTAATTAAATAATTAATTAAACATAAGAAGTGGGGGTAATGATGAGCTTTGAACAGTTAACAAGGTGTTTTTGAACCACCGATAAGGTTCTATATGCCCTCTGATCGCTCAGGAGCATTTTATGAAAAATGTGTATATATGATATTCCAAATAATTTTTAAAGTGTTAAGCTGGTTTGATTATCTTTGTATGCTTGAAGAGTGGTAAATACCTTCATGACCTCAAGACCAAACCCAAACTGCATCAGGGTTCAAGTGAGAGATTAGACTCTGTAGCTCCTTCACAATCCTAACATTCTAGACATCTACGAAAATTCACCTTCTGAAAATGGACAGAAAGCACCATGGTCAGCAGCCCTGGATTTCTGCAGCTAACCTCAGGCATTCTCAAAACAGTGGAAGGAGGGGCCGGTGCTCAGTGGACACCCGAACTTGCTTTGTAAGTATTAGAGCCTGAATGTGAATCCCCAGCACCCTCATCAAAAGCCAGGCATGGCGACATTTGTCTGTAACCCCAGCCCTGGGAGGCATGGATGCGTTGATTCTGAGAATCTGATAGGCAGCCAGCCTAACCAGAAGAGGAAGCTTCCGGTGCAGTGAGAGACTCGAAAGGAAATAAGACAGAGAGAGCAATCCAGAAAGAAGACACTTGTGCATCCCGCTCTGGCTTCTTCATATGCACGTGGGCGTACACATCTGCACCGTCTCATGCGTGCACCACACAAATACATCTGCACCGTCTCATGCATGCCCCACACAAATACATCTGCACAGTCTCAAGAGTGCACCACACAAATACACACAGAGTGAAAGGAGGCAAGGAAAGCTTAATGGGTTTTTTTTGGGGGGGGGAGTATTTTTGAGACAGGTTCTCCCTGTAGCCCCAGCTGGCCTGGAACTCACTTTGTAGACCAGGCTGGCCTTGAACTCACAGAGATCCACCTGCTTCTGCCTCCCAAGTGCTGGAATTAAAGGTGTGTACCACCATGCCTGGCTTTAATGTTTTTATACTCATAATCGGGACTCTGTATCTATCACTTCTTAGAATGTTCCTCTTCTCATATGCCATAATTTGAGAAGATTTAGATGTAATGAATGAGGCTTTTTAAAATACTGGTTTTTGTTTTTACTTTATGTGTTTGAGTATATTGCCTGCATGTGTATAAACTGCACTCATGTCATGCAATGCCTGCGGGGGTCAAAAGAGGCCATCGGATCCCATGGAACTGGAGTTATGGATGATTGCTAGTGGGAGCTGGAATTCGAACCCAGGTCTTCTGTAAGAGCAGTCAGTGCTCTTAACTACTGAGCTATCTCTCCAGATCCAATACTGTGAGTGTTTAAAAGGTAGGCAGTTTCTGATAATCTCAAGCATGAAAGGCACGAAAGCAGAAAATTAAGACTTGGGTTACAAAAATAGAACCTTCCATTTCTTGAAGATCACCTTTATACCAGGAACACTATTAATCCACCTTACATATGTTCTCCCACTTAACCCTTACAAGACTCTGTAAGAAAGGCACCGAGACCATCAATAACAAGCAGGTCAGGCACGTAGTATCTAAGGTTCAGACAACTGAGAATAAAATATGAGCCCACACACCTGGGGTCAGAAAACCAGACACTAGAATAAGATTTCCAGAGCTGAGATCTCAGCTCGACACCTTGATTAGCTGTATCCATGTTGTGGTTTGGATCCCAAATGTCTCCCAAAGGCTTGTGTGTTAAAGGCCTGTGTTCCGGTTTGAAGGAAAAATGTTCTCCAGTGCTCATGGATCTGAGTACTTGGTCTCCAGTTGGTGGGGCTTTGCTAGAGGAATTACATCACTGGTATGGGCTTTGATGGTCTATAGCCTGACCCTAGATTCTTAATTTCTCTCCCCCCTGTCTCTCCTGTGTATACATGAAAATGTTAGCCAGCTTCTTGTTGCCAACACCATGCATCCCCTGCCTGTGGCTATGCTTCCATGAAAGACTCCATCCCTCTGGACTGGATGTCAAAATAACCTTCCTCTAAGTTGCTTTTAGTCTTCTGTGTATTCTATCACAACAGGAAAGTGTGGTCCCCAGCTGACAGTGCTATGAGAAGTTGGTAGATCAATCCAGAGGTGGGCCTTACTGGAAGGAAGTCAGGTCACTGAGAGTTTGGTCATGAAGGACTATATTGGGCCCCTGGCTCCCTCTCCTGTTTTCTGGCTTTTGTGACAGAAGCAGCTTTGCTCTGCCACATGTGCATTGCCACAAGGTTCTGCCTCACTGCAGGTCCAAATAAATGGGGCCAAGAGGTCATGGACTGAAACCATCAGCCAAAGTCAACCTTTCCTTTTTAAATATTTATTTATTTTTTAATGTATTTATTTATTTATTTTTAACAAATCTAGACCCGTGTTCCCGCTCATTCTTTAGTTCATGTGTATGAGTGTTTTGCCTGCATGTATGTATGTTCACTATGGGTATGCAGTTCCAATGGAGGCCAGAAGAGGGTATCGGATCCCCTGGAACTGGAGGTATAGATGGTCACAGGTGTCATGTGCATTCTGGGAATGAAACCTAGCTTCTCTTCAAGAGCAGTAAGTGCTTTTAAACACTGAGCCAACTCTCCAGCCCCCAATCTTTCTTTCTTATAAGTTAATTTTTCTCTGGTATCTTGTTAATAGCAACAGAAAGCTAACACAAACTATTTTTTTTGGTCTTTTTGAGACAGGGTCTCCCTGTAGTTCCAGCTGTCCTGGAACTCACTCTGTAGACCAGGCTGGCCTTGAACTCACAAAGATCCGCCTGCCTCTGCCTCCCAAGTGCTAGGATTAAAGGCATGTTCCACCATGCCCAGCTAACACAAACTATTTTAATAAAATAGCTAACATCTCTCAGGCTTCTCATCTGTATAATGGGATTTGTGCTAGCACTCAGCCCACTAGATTATTATAGGCATGTATGATGATGTATATGAGTCACTTAGAATGAGAAATGGCATGCAGTAAATCCTCAATCAATGGCAGACATTCACTAATGCTATTGATATTGATGTCATTCATTGTTGACATTAATGTTAATATCAATTGTTAATATTCTCTTTAAGATAATGTAGCGTGTGTTCCATGCTGTAAACGATGACTCAATACAACAGAAGCAGACCTATCTTTAATTTTCTATGATTTTGCCAGTCTAGAATCAGCCAATGAGACTATTCCTGTTGTTTCCACTGGTTCGTTCTGCCATCTTTAGCACTGAGTTCATTTACCAGACAAGCCACTGACTATGGTTGGTGAAGGCTTTGGTTGCTTGTCTCTCATGCTCGCTCTCTCCTTGCTTCCCAACACAAAGCCAGTTCTTTTCAAAAAAAAATTTTTTTTAATTTTTATTTATTTATGTGTATGAATGTACTGTCTGCATGTAGCTTTGTACACCCGTGTCGTGCAATGCCGCGGAGGTCAGAAGACGGTGTCGGATTCCCCTGGAACTGGAGTTCTCCTGGAATTGGAGTTACAGACGGTTCTCAGCCGCCATGTGGGTGCTGGGGATCGAACCCGGGTCCTCTGCAAGAGCAGTTGGCACTCTTAACCGCTAGGCCATCTCTCCAGCCCTGCCAGTTCTTTTCATGTATCAGAGATGACTTTACTTCACCAGCTCCTACCAAACATGGGTGGCTAATCTGGCCACAAGTGGTTAAAGAAAGCACATCTCACAAAACCTTGACAGTGGATGAGGTAGTCAGCTCTGTCCCTGCAAGAAACATTTCACTATTCAAATAAGGATTCAAGAGCGAATCTTGCCCTGTTTCCTGCCTCTGCCTACAATTATATGAGGAAATGATTCATAGGGCTGCTGTAGCCATTCTGTCCCCATGAAGAAAGCTGTATATGCACAGAGTACTTAGATGAAAAGAACTAACCAACCCTGGAACTGACATATCTCTGAACTATTTGTCGTGATCATCAAACTTTTATTTTGTAAAGCTGGTGTTAGTCGGGCCTTTGAGAAATTTACAGCTCAACGCCTTTTGGTACAGTTTTATCAATAAACTTGTGTCTGCAAGATCCAGAAAGAAGAGAACACAGCTCTCTTTGGGGGATTTATCTTACAAATCAAAGAAAATTTATCCCAGCAGGGCCAACCTTTCTCCTTCCTTCCTTCCACCGATGCCTCTCAATTCTCATTGGCCAGTCAGAGGTCACATGGACACCGATGAACCACTCATAGACTAGTGGAATTAAATTGCCTTTTTCCCTATCACAGCTGCTCCTGAGATCTGGGATTAAGATGAGTTGACTCTAAAATAAATGTGTGCACGGAGAATCAGTAACTGAGAATGAACCCGAGTTCTGTTAGGAAGACAGAGTTGGGTATTAGTTCATTTAGTGTTTCCTGCTTATCACATTGTGCACAATGCTAGACTTGGGATTCAAAATGACAAGGGATGCTTAGAATAGCTCTACCTCAATAATCAAATCAAAAGCCTGCATCCTTCCTTAGGGCCCTACTTTTAGACTCCTCAAATCTCTTAAATCTAAGTCAGCTCATCGGACATCTCACAACTGTACTTGGGCTCAGGTCCAAATATGGATTTTGCTAGTGAAAACTTTATCTAAAGAAGGTCAGAACAGGTATCTCTGTACCTTCTACTAACTTGGCCAGGCTGTAGGAAATTCTGTAGAGGTATACCTAGAAACACAACGCAAACTTCTAACACTCTCATCTCCCAACAAAACTTTCTGAACCTATGTTGTCAGAGTCTCTAGAGCCTAAAACATGATTCCCCAATTTGGGAGAACTCTCCTCCCTTTGGGGATGGCAGGATATGGTGGAACTTGGGCAAGTTGCTTAACCTTTCAATACCTCAACTTCTTCAACCATAAAATGTGAATGATAATTATAGGCCTGACCCAACAGGGAGAAGAGAGGACCAAAAGACCTGATTCAGGAAAAGGCCAAATGACTGCTCCAGTTAGGTAAAACAGCTCAGTGAGTATCCGCTATCACTATTGGTTTTCTTCCCTCTATCTTTTTCTCCTCTGACTATACGATCACCCCGCTACATCCTCACAGTCAGCAGAGCTAAATGACTGATTATCCTGGTTGGGTGTTATCAGTCAATCAAACAGCTCAAACTTTTATTCCCCCCTCCATTTGGTTAGACAAATTTGCCCTTCAGTATAGTAGTTAACTTGGCCAATTAAATGGAAAAGAACATGTAATATTTATATGGTAATTTTCTCTACCCTGAGCTTTCTCTGGGGGCCACAGGACTGATCCTCACTGGGACAGGTCTCCAAGGCCTAGGTGGCTTTGCTTTTTCTCAGGCTGTGCTTCTGGCCTTGAGCCAGCTCCTCTGCACAGCCTTGGAAAGGCTGAGCCCCAAGAGTGCCTTGGGGACTCACCTTCATTGACTCACAAAATCAAAATATACAAATCCCCTTTTTAAACCATGATATATAACTGGGAGAATATTGCCTCTCCACTGCATTAGGGCCCACCCTATTACCTTATGGAATTACCCACAGTGGCAGAAATCCATTCGCCTGATCCACTGACACCCTGGGGGCAGCTCAGATAGCATAAAGCCAATTGATAGATGTATATTTGATATATATTTTATGCTCGGAATTTATGTCTTCTGCATGTTTCATTTGCCATTCTGACTCATTTTATGCCACAGGAGAACTAGGGAAATTCAAAAGGGACTGAAAAAGAAACAGTGTGGAAGGAACAGGGTAGAAATCAAAATAGCAATTTTTCTTTCTGATCTAGGGCCTTGCACCAGAGCATTCTGATCAGCTTTAAAGTACAAAGCAAGTGTCCCTCCTTTCCTGCTCCCAGAAAAGAATTCAGAGAAGAGAGTCTAAACTGGAAAGACTGGAAACCCTTTCCCTTTACACTAGCTGAGCCAAATCCCCACTACAAAGCAAGATGTGTACTAAAGACATGAACAATACCAGAACTGAAGCTATGCATTTTATTCTCACTGTTAACAGGACTTGCTATTTAGTTCAGCTCAGATTATATGTAAAGCACAACCGGGGAAGCTCAGACCTGCTCTATTCAGCCTCGTGGTGCTCATGTTCAAGCAACCAAACTGATCTGATAAGGATCAAGTTTTAGCAAAGCCTTAAGAAAGACTCTTCTTTGCTTTGTTAGTATGTGTGCAAATGTGTAAGAATCTTAGAAATCTTCTTCATATGCACCTACATAAGTAAAGGGCCAGGCCCCTAAATATCACTTAGAGCTTACATGTCTTATTTTTGTGGGGAGGGGGGGTCATTTTGAGTCAGGGTCTCCCTATAGCCCCAGCTTGCCTGAAACTCACTGTGTAGACCAGGCTGGCCTCAATCTTACAGAGATCTGCCTGCTTCTGCCTCCCCAGTGCTGGCATTAAAGGCATGTACCACAACACTTAGTTTTCAATATCTTAATTCATTTTTTTAAATTCAGAGCAAATTATAGTAACAGCTTACACATGCCCATGCATGCAATCTTCTTTGGATATCCATAGGTGAGTGGTTCTCAGCTCCACACTATGGACGCCAACAGCAGCCATGGGTCCTCAGATTCCTTATGTAAAATGACACAATATAAGTGCTATGTAACTTCTTAGATTTTTCCAAGAAATAATGACAAAAAGCATTTTTCAATTTGAAGTTGGTTGAGTCTGCAGCTACATAATCCACATACGTGAGATTCACAACAAAAGAAAACTCTGTGTATGTGTGTGTGTTGTGAATCTCACGTATGTGGATTATGCAGCTGCAGACTCAACCAACTTCAAATTGTGTGTGTGTGTGTGTGTGTGTGTGTGTGTGACAAATTTGGTGCTCACAGAAATTTTGTAAGAAAGGTGCCATTTTTTCCACATTCTACAGAAAACTGAATGTGGGAGATTAAGCAACCTCCAGTTCATGTGTGAGATGGAATTCTGCTCTTAACCTTCCCAGCACACTGCTGCTTTATTATGTCATCAACAGGGAAATGGAGGTGTGGCCCCTCATAGCGAGTTGCAGTATGACCAGATAACAATGTTTATATTTTGTGTTTGCTGAATAACCTGTTTTAGCTGCAGACAATTTGTTCTTAAAAGAAATATATTTAAGAATATGTACTTTCTGAATACCTCAAACTCATGGAGAAGGCTCCCATTATAAAGCATTTCATATACAAAAATCATTTCTCTGAGGCTCTGCATTGCCCCATGACCAGTTCCAGGCCTCTGTCTCCAGCTCCCTATTACAGATCCAGCCTTACTAACTGCACTATTCCAACTCCCAATGAATTCTCTCTGAATTATGAAAACAATTCAATTCAGTCCCAATTCTGACTATCCCATTTGGTATCTCAGAATACACTAGCAGTCAGGAGACAAAAACTTCTTCAACCCTGCCCATCTCTGAGAGGAAGAAGTCAGAGAGAATAGGTGTCACTATTCTGTAATATGTTTTGTTCATATACTTTGAGCCAAGCACTGAGATCCTTGATGCGATGAGCAATTTCAGAAATGATCTCTAGCTTTACGGAACTTCCGTCTCATAGATACAACAAACACACTATGTAAGATACAGGTAGAAAGAGCACTGTGTGGTAGGATGATTTTGTGCATTTAAGGGGTCATAAGAGGTTCTCTTGAGAAGTATTAAATGAGTTAAGACCTATTAAAAAGGATAGATCAGAGTATTCACTGACACTTATTTGTAGCAAGAATATTCACTGACTATAGCAAACAAAATAAGTGTTCTTAGATGTCTGTATAAAGTGTTCTTAGATGTCTATAATTTGTGACATAGTCACATGATTCTATCAAAAAATCCATTAACTAAATTTTGATACTAAAATTACACAAAGATAAAAAAGTAGACAAATCTGTTTTAGAATATTAATATAAATTCCTAAACAAAGTGTTAACAATGAGAATGTAGCCATAGATTATGCAAAGATTCAAAAATATTTCAGTCTTAGAAAAATCTATTAATAATATTTGTCATATTAGTAGGACAAAATATGATTAGTAAAGAAACTAAAAATTATTTTATAAATTTTAAAACTTCCTGCCGGGTGTGGTGGCGCACACCTTTAATCCTAGCACTTGGGAGGCAGAGGCAGGTGGATCTCTGTGAGTTCAAGGCCAGCCTGGTCTACAGAGCGAGTTCCAGGCCAGCNACTTTCCTACATAGTTGAAAAGGTTAATAATAGAAATTTAGACAAAAGAGCAAGTCCATCCACTTCACTAAGAAATGCTAGATTAGAGCCAGGCGTGGGGGCGTATGCCTTTAATCCTAGCACTTGGGAGGCAGAGGCAGGTGGATCTCTGTGAGTTCAAGGCCAGCCTGGTCTACAGAGCGAGTTCCAGGCCAGCTGGGGCTACAGGGAGACCCTGTCTCGAAAATACAAAAACAAAAAAAATTAAAACTTCCTGTAATTCAAGGAAAATTACCTTTTCAACAAAAGAACATATCTAACCTCCCAAATTAAGAATTCTGTCAAAAAGTGAAATACTGATGCAACTCCATTTAAAGTCAACAATAAAAATGTGGATTTTGTTTCTTAATTTGATATTTAATATTGCTGTTAAAGTTCCAGCCAATATATAAAATCAACAAAGCAATAGATATAGCTACTGAAAGTACTAAACCCATAACTTCAGGTGTAGTGGTGCATGCCTTTAATCCCAGCACTCAGGAGGCAGAGACAAGCTGATCTCTGTGAGTTCAAGGACACCCTGATCTATGTAGCAAGTTCCAGGCTAGCTAGGGCTACACAGTAAGACCCCATCTCTAAATAAATAAATAAATCCTTAACTATTGCTATATTTGATATTAATTATATATTCAGAAAGCAAAATAAACCAAGAAATCATAAAATAAAGGTATTTAACCAGTCACACAAAAAAAGTCAATGCCATTCTTACAAGCAATGAACAAATCAAAAATATAGTCTTTAAATTTTTCAACAAAACAAACCAACCAACTAACTTAATTGATTTAAAAAATAGAAAACACAAATACATGAAGTAAGAAATGAATAGGAAATGGAAAATGCCACTGACAGTTGAGACCTAATGCAATAATCTGGCATAGTAAAATCTGAATCAAAATAAATAATTTTTAAATCGCACAATTTATGAAACTGATTCCATTTAGACAGACCAATTTCCTAAAAGAAAAAGAAAAAAAAAATCAAATACCTACCTCAAATCTACCAAAAAAGCAAAAGAAGTATCAGATCTAAACTATTTTATGTAGAAAAATACCAAATAATCCCCAAAAAACTATTACACAGAATCAAAGATAAAAAGTTTCCTAGTTCATTTTCATATACCTATAGATTAATGCCTCAATCTTGTAAAGATTGAATCAAACATCTGCACACCAGTCTAATCTGTAAGGACTGATTCAACAACAAATATTAGTAAATAAAGCCAAATAGCCAATTAAAATTAAAATAATGCTCCATATAATCAAGGAGAGTTCAAACCGAGGAAATCCATCAGCAGAAATTACCATGCCAATAAGCCAAAAAAAAAAAAAAAATCGCATGAGATATATACATTAAGAAGGCATTTGATGAAATTCAAACTTTTGTGAAGTCTCAAATAATTGAAATTTTTAAATTACAGAAATCAACAGAAGGCTGATTATTCCTGGCCTGCTTTTATTGAAGGAAAAAACATACTCCCTCAGATAAGAAGATGAAAGTAGCCAGGACACTGAACCCAATGCATGCAGGGAAGGTAAGATGAGGTGTGTGGATACCTGCTGCATCACAGATTAGTTTACAGAAGCAATCCCCCAACAGACTACTCACAAAATACAGGGGACAAAGAAAAAATATTCCTGCAGAATGAAGAAACCTGACTAGGTATTTTTGCATGCATCACCTAATTTAAGAAACAAACAGAATCATCAAATTTTTGAGACTCAGAGATGCTCAACATCTTATTCAGAGAAAACAGCTGATGAGGAAAGGGGGTGAATTTGGATCTCAAACTGTCTAATCTAGTTCAGGTTAACCTCCCCTCCCATTATCCCCTTATCCAGGATCCTCAGTAGCCAAAAACAAAGTCAAATAAAGCCAGAGGGCAAATGGTGGTAGATGTAACCCGTGTTGCTTGTCCTTGTGAGGAGGCATTGAAGCAAAGAGGCTAAGAGAAGCTGTTATAACAAGACACCAAGCTCGTCTAACCATCTAACTCTAAACCAGGCAAAAGTCCTGCCATAGGAGCTCAAAGACTGAGGAATATATTGCACGTAAATATCTCGCCAATGGCTTGGCACTGAGCAGACTCCCTGTCGGGTTCAGCCACGTGAAAGGTGGCAGTCTACCTGCATTGCCTGAAAGCCTCGAGTCAAATAGACTTCATTTTTTTAAGGGAAAAGTTTGAATTTTGTTCCTGAACTTGAAGAACAAAAAGCAGCAGAGGCACATGCAGCTGGATTCATCGATCACTATCTGCTGGGAATCTGGTTAAATTTCACAAACATACCAGCATCTGGCAACAAAAGACATTGATAAAATGAGCAGAACCAATTTTGAAGAACACTTGAAATTCAGTTTTGAAAGTCTTGCCAGGGAGGTGCATTCTCATGAAAGGCATATCTTTTTGTGCTGTAGACAAAAAGAATATTCTAGGATTACGCTCTCAGCACCGTCACCTAGATGGAAAGTTCACACTTGGTCGTTTTGCCCCTAAGTGACCTCCTAAATAGGTCAAGAATCATTTAGTACCTGCAAAGCCCAAGACTAAAAAATGTAGATGAATGTAATTGACCTACTTCCAAAGTTGAAAAAAAAAATCTGCTCTCATCTCTCCCGACTTGGGAACATATGGCGTCGGATTACATGCCTGGCACCTGGCTGACTGCTGGGTCCATGTGTTGCATTCTAACACAAACAGGCAGAGACATAAAGCCTGCCCAGACGAGTCACCAGCCAAATCCAAAATGGGCAGCTCGAGCCACGGGCTCAGCCAAAAACTGCTGTAACAGCCTGGTGAAAGAGACGGGCCCTCAGCATCACCTGCAGAGCCCCGCTTCACTTCCTGCCCCATGCTATCTTCCACGAGCCTGCTGAGAAGAGCCTGTAGGTTCGTCTCGCCTCCAGCGCAACCCAGGGTTCTGTTGGGCAAAGAGAAACTGAATTGGTCTCAACTTTACCTTGGAGCTTGCGCTCAAGTTATTTCAGACTAAGCAAATCCAACCAAAGACTTTCCATCCCAATGAGTCATGCTTGTCACCATCCCTACCCAAGATCTCAAATCTTGGCATACAAATAAAGAGCAAGGGACAGCGATCTCCAAAGCTGTGTGAGAAAAGCAAAATGCTGTATCACACTGTCCTATTCTTTTCCGTCTTAATGTAGACTCCGTTTCTAACTCTGTCAACCACTCCAACCCCTGATGTACCATGTAGCAAAGCACCTCTGCACCCACTTCCCCAGTCTCCCTAACTCAATCTCTCTCTCTCTCTCTCTCTCTCTCTCTCTCTCTCTCTCTCTCTCTCTCTCTTTTAAGACAGGGTCTTATGTTGCCCAGGCTATCCTCAAACTCACTGTGAAGTTGAGCATGGCCCCGAACGAACTTCTAATTCTCTTACCCCTATCTCTCAAGTATTAGGATTACTGGCATGTGTGCTTTTTTTTTTTTTTCTAGTGGTGGAGCACAAAGCACTCTGAGCAGACACTCTCCCAACTGAGCTCTAGCCCCAATCCACCTTGCTCTTCCTTGTGACCAATTTCTTTTCCTTCTTTTGAAATACACCCACCCATATCGTGTTGTTCCATGGATAAACAAGATTTAGCCCACATCAACTACAGAATTTGAAGATCCCAGAAAGCAATATCGAGATGGTCTAGCTCGAATGGGGAAAGGCCTGGCAGATGTACGGTGACTGGGCTCACCATGGCCATGCCCTTCACAACAAGGCGGAAGACATCAGTGACCAGAAAGTCAGCAAAAACATTTAAAAATGTGTCATTTTCAACCAATGAAAAGGCTCTTTAAGCCCAAAAAATGAAGACCAGCTACATCCACAGCTAGAAATGAACCTTTCACACACCACTGCAACATACATCACATAACCAGAGCAAGTTGGTCACACAGACATGGTTCTCACCTTCCCATACCCCTTCCTTGGGGATTATACTAGACATCTGCTGGTTCTGTCTTCCTAGAAAGCATTCCTCTATTCTGTTGGTTACACTCAATGTGCTTAATGGAACACCTCCTTTCCTACTCTAAATGATCGTGTTGAAGCTGTCTGCTCTGATAGCTTGACCCCACCCCCTACTCCTACTGGGTCACATGGATGGGCATTTGACCCAGGTGACTAAGGAAGTTTTGGACTTTGCTGTCTTAAGCAAGTTTATCTCCATGTTCTACTAACTCTCCATTGCTGTAATAAAACACTGTCCAAAAACAACATGGAGGAGGAAATAATTTATTTCAGCTTATAGGTTATAATTGATCCTTGAGGAAACCCAAGGCAGGAACTCAAGGTAGGAACCTGGAGGCAGGAGCTGAAACAGAGACAACAAAGGAATGCTGCTTACTGGCTTGTTCCTTGGCCCGTGCTCAGCCTGCTTTCTGATACAGCCCAGGACCACCTGCCCTGGGGTGGCAGTGGGACAGTGGGCTGGTAGGGTGGGACAGTGGGTTCCTACATTACTCAACAATCAAAAAAGTGCCTCAAAAACATGCCCATAGGTCAGTCTGATAGAGGGAATGCCCCAGTTGAGGTTCCCTCTTCCCAGATGGGTCAATTTGACAATTGAAGATATTTAGTGCACTCAAAAAGCAATTCTGTAGCTCAAGCCAGGTCAATGAAAACCTTCTCTGGAACAAAAATTGAACCATAAGCCAATGGTCAAAGCATTCCTCTACAATCATCAATATGCTAATATGTAAACCTTGAGTTTCCTGGGCCATGCCTTTAGAGGGAGCCACTACACAGATCTATGATTAAACGTCAAAAGATGGTAAAACAATACGGAGAAGAGAAGTAGAGATGAGGCAGAGGGGGAAAAAAAAAAAACAAGTTGGAGGAGAGATAGAGAAGGAAATATAGGAGAGAAGCTGTAAAGAGGATGAGGAAGGGAGAAAAATGGGAGGTATAGACTAGACAAGAGTCAGTAAGAGAAGGGAGCAAGAGAAGGTGGACAGGAAGGGTCACACGGAAAAATGAGGCAGAGAAGAGGCAATGATGAGATGAAAAAGAGACAGAAGAAGAGACTGGGAGACAGATGTCAAAGGAAAAGGAAACAGAAAGGAGGTGAAAGGGGGGAAAGTGGGAGGGAAATGAGAGAGACCCAGGTGCAAAGAGAGAGAGAGAGAGAGAGAGAGAGAGAGAGAGAGAGAGAAAGAGAGAGAGAGATGAAAAAGGTGAAAGCAATGGGAAAGTGAGAAGAGATACTGGTGTTCCTTGAGGGGGAAGAGGTCCTGGGTCCCCCAGAAGCCACCTCTATTGTATATAGAGTAGCTGGTAATCAGAGGTGCCACCAGAGTAATCATCAATCTAATAACCTCACTCCAAGTCCTATCACAAGTTTGACACTTCTCGGCTTTGTTGTAGAACCCAAAGATGAACTGGGTGTCCTTGGTCATCTTAAAACATATGTGTCCTTAGGCTCTACCCAAATGATGCCATGGAGCAAATAAGTGAAGCAGACATCAGCTTCCTGTCAGCACAGGCCATGGAACTAACCTCCCTTCTTCCCACCAGAAACCAATCCCCCACCAAAGAAAGATAGGAAAGAGACTACCTGGAGGTTAAAAGCAGCATTTAGGAGGGAACTGATGTTGTACATCATACCAAAATTTAATATGACTTTATGCAAAATACTAATGTGTCTGCTAATGCAGATTCTTCTAAAGTAGGTTAATAACAATCCAAGATCATTCCTCTTACAAAAATGAAAATGTATGTCAAAAAAAAATAGACCTAAAGTAGCTGAATCTTGTACCCATTGATGGAGCTGATTTACATAGATAGCATTTAATATTCCATCATCATTATCCTATCAGTCTCCTGTCTAACTCACAAGCTGAGACATTCAATGTGCTTTGAGGTTAGAACACACATAGACACAAGCTCAAGCGCAAACACGTGTGCATGCGCGTACACACACACACACACACACACACACACACACACACCCTACACCCACCAGCTCAAATGGTGGTAAATTATAAAAAAAAATAATAAAAGAAGAAGAATCACTTTAGGCAGACAGATGGATATCATATCAACAGGGATGGGGGAAAGACTGCTTCACTCCCTCCTCCATACCAATGTAGTAACCTTTGAGATTGAATAAAAGACAATGAAATATAAGAGTAGAATATGGTTATCAAATGGGGGAGAGTGATAAAACAGAGAAGACATTATGATAATAGGTTGTGTCTGCCTCTGCCAGAGGAAGCCGCGCCACACACGCCGCCTTGACTCACAAGGATAGCAAATGCAAATGGCGCACAGCTTGTCCTTTACAGGCCACTGCATAGGTATTTTCAGATTTTCTTCCTTTTAAACTTTAGAGTGAATTGGATTCTGATAACAAGATGCAAAAGGGAGATGATGCACGGAGGGTCACATATATGTGCAGCTCCTTGTCTGAAGTGCTCCAGGCTGAACATGTTTGTGCTGCCACATTGAAAATCTCAGGTTTTCTTCAGTGCCTTTACCAGTATGCCAAGATGGCCAGAGGAATAAGAGGCAAAATGAAACCAGGAAGGGTTGTAAAATCACTGACTTCCATCAACCACCAAGTAGCCTTGAGCTGTCCAAGACCAGCAGAGAGGAAAATAGTAGCTGTTCAGAGCGTGTGGTCTGGGTGGGCCTGGGAGGGACCCTTCCCATCAGCAGAGAGACAGAGAGAAGGATGTGGCAGGAAAGAGGGACAGAGGAGCAGGCAAAGCAGCAACAGGAGAAAAGGAAAAATGAACAAGGAGAGAAGAAACTAAACAGAAACGGGGAAATGAAATCTGCTTTGCTGACCTGTATCTGGTCCCCTACCAGAATGCTTAAGCTGAGATCCAGGCTTTCTGTTCCCAGACCCTGGCTCATGAGCACTCATCTATAATCAAACACTCTGCTCTTTGCTGCAAGCCCAAGTACACACCAGAATCCTTTCTGGGATAACAAGCCTGTCAATCTAATGGGACTCGATCCTTATTAAACAATTGCCATTGTTAGAGCTTTTCTGTCTTCTATAAACTGTCCACTAACTACAGGCCTTGCTCAGTCTCAAATTTCTCCTATCAACACTGAATTTTATTTAAGAGAAAAAAAAGACGAAAACTAGTTAAAGCACAATTCAAAGAGAAATATGTAGGAACTCCCCAACTTTTAAAGAAAAAGAACCCTTACAACCTTGAGCCATGGCTCTTTTTGTCCTACCCCCCAATGTGAGGAGACTAAACCCAACAAACCAGGTTCCCTCAGCCAGCAGTCTAGTCTACTAAAGAACAAGGATAAAAATCAAGTGACAGCTTTTGAATATTAATAGGCCCTATCAGCAAGGGTGAGCAGGAAATGTCTAAGTCATCCACAGGTTCTAAAATCAGCTTCTAAAAGCTGGGATTCATCTCCTCACTCCCCACTTAAGAATTCCACTATGAAAATGAATCTTTATTTCAAAAATAAACTCGTGAGATGCCTAGAGACAAAAGAAAGGAGGAACTACTGACACACCACATGGCTGCTCCTTGCTTGCCGCCACCCCCCCAGGGCCCATCATGATGCCAAGGGTATTATAGATGCTCAATAAATACTTATGACAGGAATCATCTGAAAAGAAAAGGAATTTTAAAATCAGCTTCAGAGTAAGACTGGGCTTTGAAAACAGGCTAGTTCCCACCAAAATCACAGAAATTGAAAACAGTTTCAGGTAGCTGAAATCTATTCTAGGCATGATATATGCCATCTCTGGAGAGGTTCATTTTATAACAAACCAAGTTTTCTGGGATGCTACATGTCTATTTTTTATTTATTTATTATTTTTCATGTGTATGAGTGTACTGTCTGCATGTAGGTTGGTGCACCCGTGTCGTGCATTGCCGCAGAGGTCAGAAGAGGGTGTCGGATTGCCCTGGAACTGGAGTTAAAGACAGTTCTCAGCCGCCTTGTGGGTGCTAGGGATCGAACCTGGGTCCTCTGTAAGAGCAGTCGGCGCTCTTAACCACTGAGCCATCTCTCCAGCACCTCTTTGTTTTTTGTTTGTTTGGGTTTTTTGTTTTGTTTTGTTTGTTTTTTTTTTTTTTTTTTTTTTTTTGAGACAGGGTCTCCCTTTAGTCCCAGCTAGCCTGGAGCTTGTTATATAGACCAGGCTGGCCTTGAACTCACAGAGATCTGCTTGCTTCTGCCTCTCCCTCCAAAGTGCTGGGATTAAAGGTATACACCACCACGCCCAGCCTGAGACGGTTCTCAGCTGCCATGTGGGTGCTGGGAATTGAACCCAGGTCCTCCACAAGAGCAGTCAATGCTCCTAATCGCTGAGCCATCTTTTCAGCCCTTTTTTTTTTTTTACAGAGTCTCATGTAGCCAAGGCTACCATCCAACTTCTCATGTAGCCACAGAGACCTTGGACACTTGATCATCCTGCCTCCACCTCCCAAGTGCTGAGATTATAGGCATGTGTCATCACACACTGGTTTATACAATGCTTGAGCCCAAGCACAGGGCTTCATGCATGCTGGGAAAGCAGGAATGAATCCCCAGTCCCCAAACTCTGCCTCTTGAAGGGAAGACTTCCGGTTCCAGGTGTGTAATGTAGCTCATAGCAATTCCCTCACTGACCTCTTCATGCCAAAACGATGCCCGATTTTAACTCCAGTCAGACTGCACATATCTCATTTATTTATCCTACTTGTAAATGTCCTGTTTTCAATTGTTTCCTGGCAGGCTTTAAGTGCCATATTTTCTAGAGTGCTGAGAAAAAGTAGGCATGGAGTGGTGCATGCCTTTAATCCCAGCACCCCAAAGGCAGAGACAGGTGGATCTCTATAAAAATAGAAGCCAGCCAGTCTACAGATCCAGCTCCAGGGCAGCTGGGGCTACAGAGAGACCTTTTCTCAAAAAGACTGAGGAAGAGGAGGAGGAGGAGGAGAAGGAGGAGGAGGAGGAGGAGGAGGAGGAGGAGGAGGAAGATGCTTTTGCATTTCACATCAATCCCAGAAGAAATATTCATGCTGTCTCCCCAAATGCCAAGAAATAGCAATTTTGTTTTGTGTGAACATCATAAATCCTGACCAAGTTGGACTTTCCCACAAGATTGGCCTCATGCAAGCCCACTTTCCCTATTAGGAGAACTTTTAAAAGCACTCAGGATGGATGAGGTTAGGACTTCCTGAAATTTGGAGGTAGGGGAACTAAGATAGGTTGCATATTTCTGCATTCCAGGTTCAAGGCCAGCCTGGACTGCATGGCAACTTCTAGACTAACCTGTATTGTAAACAAAAACCCTGCTTAAAAATGATCATAGTGGTGGTGGTGGTGATGATGATGATGATGATGATGATGATGATGCACACACACACAAAAAACCCCTTGCAGGTAGAAGGAGTAGGCCAGTGTGAGCTTCAAAGATAAAATTCCAAGTATTGCAATAACTTCCGTTAAGGAAGATTCCAACTTCATAAGATTAGAACCTGATATTTCTGAACTGTCAGCAACAAATGTTCCCTTTCTGCCCTGGACTCAGACACCATGGAGTTTTAAAACTTCCCACTATCGTTTGCTATTAAAGTGATAGTTTTTCCTTCCCCAGGAGTACAGTCCCAGCTTCTAATCAGAGCCCCAGCCTGCACTAGACAATAACTTATATTTGGAACCTGCTGAGACTTCCAGGTGAAAACACAGGCGGCGGGATTTAAGAACTGTAAGACATTTCTGGGAAAATGTTTCATCTTCTTCATAGAAAGAAAGTTCTGGTGTTCCTGGGAGTCCAGAGACTGCATTTGTTCATTCACTTATCATGCATTCCATGTGTCATGTGCATGTGTGTGTATGTGTGTGTGTGTGTGAGTGTGTGTGTGTGTGTCTGCCTGTCTGTCCACTCTTAAACCAGTCTTTATCAAGCATGTGCTGGGCACACTGAATGACAAGAAATAGAATGTGAGTATCTGGGCTCAATATCTTCATGGAATAAGTCACCCTCACAGGCCTCTCAGTCTCTTTGTGTATAAAATGAGGAGGTTGGACAGTCTCTGGGGTTCTTTCCATTTTAAGAAATAAACTGCTGTTTTTCTGATTCTAATGCTTGCTCTGCTTTGCCAGGCAGGGTTGCTATGAAGACGAAGTTGGAAAACGTGCATGAAAGTGCTTTGAAAAGTAGAAAGCAGAGCTCAAAATATGAAGCATTACCTTCATTGTTGTTGCCATGGCCCCAAAGCTCCCTAGAGAAACGTTTTCAAAGGCCTTCTTGATAATATCCCACTGGGATCCTAAATAGGAGAAGCTCTTCCAGTCTCTTTGGGATCTCTCCTGCTGCCGGGGAGGTCCACTCACTTCTGCACATTAGCAGCCTTGCAACAAATGCTTCTCAGGGATCATCTGTATTTGACCTAATTCTGATATCCCATCTAGGTCCAGAAGGATAAAAGACCATTAATCCATTAGCAATGTCTGCTCTGGCCATAGGACAGTCATCACAAGCTGGACGGCATTCCTGGAGACCTTTTACAGCTACCATCTTGAGTGTGGGGCATGTCCCAGATGTTTTACTAAGGGCTATACAACGTTATCTCCTTTGTAGAGAGCTAGTATTAGTACAATTTGATCAAGACCTAAAGAGGCAAAACCAAAAACAAATGCTGAGTTTTATTAACCCAACAGATTGGTCTTCAGCTGTGCCCCTAAGATACAAACCATAAAGGTATTCTGAAGGTCCTATGTTTTCCTCAGTAACAGATGAAACTAGTATTAGCTCAAGGTTGGACAGTTATGGCAACCTCTGCCTTAACATAAAGTTTAAGCCTCCAAAATATTTAGAAAAATTTGACTGCACACTCCATTAATTTAAGAATGTATATAAACATATCATGTACATGTATGTTTATAGATACATATGTTTGTGTTTATGTATGTGGGAAGATATGGGTAAAGTGCTGACCTGAGTTCAATCCCCAATGCCCACAGAAAAAGCCCAGCTGCATGAGCCTATAACCCCAGCACTGGTGCTGGACATTGAAGGTTCCCCAGACCTCACTGACCAGCTCATCCTATAAAATCAGTGACCTCCTAGTCTCAATGAAAGACCCTGTCTCAAAAAATAAGATGGTTGATTGAAGAAAAAAACCTGATGTCAACCTCTGACCTCCATAGGTACACACATCCATGTGCACATTCCTCTACACACACAAAAATGTACTTGTGTGTACACCACATACAAAAATAAAAATGTAAACAAATAAAATAATTAAATGTAAATGCATATCATCCATCTGATATAAAATCACCTATAGGTGTGCATTTGCTTTTAATTTCATATACATATATCACAACACTGATACATTTATGCACGTATTTAAATATATCAAAAGTGGACAACTTTGAGATAAGAAATACATATAAATAAAGATTCTAGTATTTCCCCAAATCCAATGAGATTGCTGTGCTCAATCCCTGGGAAACAGCCACTTTGGTAACACCAAGCAAGAATAATGTGTTTGGGGGCTGGTGAGAGAGGCTCAGTGGTTAAGAGCACTGGCTGTTCTTGCAAAAGACTCAGGTTCCCACCACCCACATGGCAGCTAACTACCATCCATAACTCCAGTTCCAGTAGATCCGATGCTCTCTTCTGGTCTCTATAGATACTGCAGGATACAAGTGCACTTACATACATGCAGAAAAAACTCTAATGCACTTTTTTGTTTTTAATTTCTAAAAGTAAAATGTGTTTTCTCCCACTATTTTGCTTGCTCTCTGAGAACAGCTCCAGGACTTTCCCTGGGCTCTCTGCATCACTCCCCACATACCTCACCCTATCCAGCCCTTATCTACCCATCCCTGGGATCCATGCCAAACCCTACCATCTCAAGCATGCCTGCACAGTTAGGATTCTCACCGTCTACTATAAAAAGTCTTTCTTTGAGTCCTGGTACAAGTCAGGCATCTCCTATTGTAGTCATAATTCCATATATTACACAGTTATTCACAGAACCAGTCAACAATGAGCATCTTTTTTAAAATTTCTTATTTATTTTTTATGTGTATGAGTGTACTGTCTGCATGTAGGTTTGTGCACCCGTGTCGTGCAATGCCTCGGAGGTCAGAAGAGGGTGTCGGATTCCCCTGGAACTGGAGTTAAAGATGGTTCTCAGCTGCCATGTGGGTGCTGGGGATCGAACCCAGGTCCTCTGCAAGAGCAGTCAGCACTCTTAACCGCTAGGCCATCTCTCCAGCCCCAACAATGAGCATCTTTTATAAATGCTTTATAACAGCCCAAGTCACAAGCAGATTAGGAATAAAATCATTACATACATATCAACGGATGGGATGCTCAGTACAAAACGATACATTCAGTAAGAGATGGAGAGGCAGGTTTTAACTGTAAGGTGAATGTGTATAACTAAAGAGGCTGAGCTTTAGCTCAGGCATGAGTAGGACTCAGAAATGGCAGGAATTACACCTCAGATTCATGGAAAATGAGGAACAAGGACAAAGATGCTGGGGAACTTTCTAAACAGAATAAGAACATTAGCAAGACCTAGAGGTCTGGAGAGGGTTAACAGCACTTGTTGCTCTTCCAGAGGACCAGAGTTGTATGCCCAGCACCCACATCACATGGCCCACAACCATCTGTAACTCCAGCTCTAGAAGGCCCAGAACCCTCTTCTGAGCCCCATGGGTACACACACACAAGTAGAAGACACTCCACAGTCACATATACATCCTTAATCAGTTAGAGGAGAAAGTAGAGAATACCCTGGAACTTACAGGCACAGGAAATGACTTCACGGACAGGACTCTTAATAGCACAGTGTAAAGTCCAACAATTGACAAATGGGACCTCATGAAACAAAAAAAAAAAAAAAGCAAAGAACAAGCATTTGAGTGAAGAGGCAACCTACAGAATGGGGACAAATATTTGCTACCTACACTTCTAAGACAGGGTTAGTATCTAGTATCTGGAATATACAAAGAACTCAAAAAACTACACATCAAAAAAAAAATCCCTCAAACAATCCAATTAAAAATTAGAGCAAGAAAGTACTTGAATACAATCAAAATATATTGCATTAAATTTATAAAAATTCAATTAAAATTAATTTATAAAAATCTCTTTTTTTTTAAATAAAAGGCAATAACCTAAAAGGTAGAAAGTTACACAGACTGCATATGCCAGGCACAGAGAACAGTGCCCCCAAAAGTGCAAGAATACAAGGCCATCATGGGAGTTGGAGAGATGACTCAGTGGGTAACAGTGCCTGCTGCCAGGCCTAGTGATCTGAGTTTCATCTCTAGGACCCACAGAGTGGAAGTGGAGAATCAGCTCCTACGGGTTATGCTCTAATTGTACAGACAGGCCATGGTGTGCCTGCTCACACAGACATACATGAACGGAATTCAATAAATGAATGTGCTATGCTGAAAGCAGACAGTATAAGGTATATACAATTTAATGAGACTAAACAGCAGGTGTTACTTCCAAGATGAGCTGAGTAGGTTGGTTGTCACTCAAGGGGGGGCATAGGAATATCCACAACCAGGATAACATCCTAAGAGAAAGCTGGGCTCCAGCTATAGTGCTCAGGGTGAATTGGTGAAAGGCTAATATTGGAAATTAGCTATGTGGACAGTTGATTCCTGGAAGAGATGCATCACTCCATGATCATCTTAGCAGACATGTGTCTTTCTGTCACTAAGACAAATACTTGAAAAATCAACTAGGGCTGGAGAGATGGTCTAGCAGTTAAGAGTGCCGACTGCTCTTGCAGAGGACCCGGGTTCGATCCCCAGCACCCACATGGCGGCTGACAACCGTCTTTATCTCCAGTTCCAGGGGAATCCGATGCCCTCTTCTGATCACTGCATTGCACGACACAGGTGCACAAACCTACATGCAGACAGTACATTCATACACATACAAAATAAAATTTAAAATTAAGAAAAATCAACTAAAGGAAGAAAAGATTTGCCTTGACTCATCATTTCTCAAATTTCCATCCATGATTGGCTTGCTCCTTTGCTACAGGCATTTGGCAAACCAGAGCATCATAGCAGCATCAAGTCATGTTCAAAGAGAGATGCTCATCACCTAGGGATGGAAAACACAAAGAGACACAAGGAAATACCCTACAGAGACATACCCCCCAATGATCTACTTCCTCCAACCAAGCCCCGTTCCTCCAGAGCCTCATGATCCAATCGCCACTCAAAGATTGGACCACCAGATAAGAACCAAGCCTTTAGGGATCAAATTTATAGCCAAATCACAATTGCAGAGTGAAAGATCTCCTTTCTACTGAAAATGAAAAGCGTATCTAGCCTATTTTACATCTCACACAAATCCCTTGGAGCCAGGCTGTGATCAGTACCAACCACAGAACATGGACTACAAATGGGACATGGAACTTTTGCTCCACTCTTGAACACTTTCCAGCCCTTCTCTTTATAACCAGGCAACGTTGAGAAAGGATGTCCACCTTCTCCGCCCTATATGCCCCATCCTTCAGGCAGGAACATTCTTCTCTGAACATTTTGGATGTGATCTTAGGTCTCTAATGGCTAAACATCATCCCAGCCTCAGATTCTTCTCTTGGTCAATCAGAAGCTTAGGAATCAGATTTCCTACTCAGTTTCCAGATTGCTCAGGCTTGAGTTGACACACTGCCTCTTTAAACACATTATGAAAATTATCAGCAATGTATCAAGGTGTCTTTGAAGAATGGTATAAACTTCGGCTGCACTACTTATTGCTATAAACCACACTTCCAGGTTTTTATTTATATGCACATTAGTTCAATATGATTGGATCTGTAGGCAGCAGAGAGGATTGGGGTAATATATATATATATTATATATATATATATATATATATATATATATATCAATAAAGATCTCCAGCCAGCCACTGGGTGCTCTGAGGGGAACAGTAGTTCCATTTAAAACATTAGGAACTGAAGAAATTGAAAATAACTCTCTATTTAGAGGCCAAGGATTAAGGCATTTTGCATGAAAGGTCTCAGCCCAGCCAGGCTATGCTAAAAAGGCTGTTAAAATGTCGTTTGGCTGATAGTTAAGCCACAGAATTTACCTTAACCCCTTCATTTCAATTGAATTTGTTTCTGTGAAGCATTGACCCTAACAGGAAGACTGCAGGATGCTGTTGCTCATGAGTGTAGAGCCTGTCTAAGCAAGATAGTGGAAGCCAGGAACCCTGCATGCTAGGCTTGGCCCTTTCACTAACTAGCTGTGGGACCAGACAGGTAACTTTTCCTCTGCTGGTATTGGCAAGCACCTCCTCATTGGGGGTCCTGGCTTCATGTGTAAAATGAAAGCACTGGGAGAAGGCACTGATTCATTAACTGTAGAGCATGCCCAACCACCTAGAGAACAGCTAGACATGTACATGCATTCAGTCATCTCAAGGTAGATCACTCAAGAACACATCTCTAGGCTTAGGGAGATAGCCCAGTGGACAAGCACTTGCCAAGCAAGCGTAAGGACTGGAGAACAGATCCTCAGATCCCAGGTAAATGATGGGTGGGTGAGGTAGTCTGTCTGTGATAACGTCCTTGAAAAGCTATTCTGTCCCCAGAGCAAGTCAGCTAGCAAGAATGGGCATGAGTGAGAGACACTGCCTCACTGATTAAAGTAGACACTGCCTCACTGAATAAAATAGAAGAGCAATCAAGGATGATTGCTAGTGTCAACTTTGGGCCTCCACATGCATGTGTGCATACACACACACACCATACACACACACACACACACACACACACAGCAGAAGTCAATATCAGTCTTCCTTCAACTCAGGTCTTTTGCTTTTATATTTTATAAATGAGGCTCTACAATAAATTCCCCCTGCAAAATGGGTTCTATTAGCAAGAGGAAAAAGCATTGAATACAAGTAGAGACCAACAGGGACTCTTCAGGTAACCCTGCTGACCTGACTCCTCTGGAGCTGCCCACATGGCTTCCAAGAAGCAAGTGCCAAACCCTTGGAGGGCCTGACCATGGCGTTATGCTAATTGAGGGGCTGGATGAAATCAGGAAAAGCAGGTCCCCTTCTGTCCGAAGGAGAAGGAGGGAGAGAATGAAATGGAATTCAGGCACATTTTTGAGCTTCAGCTTTCAGCAGGAATAAAACTATCTTTTATTACCCCTGTTTATAATATGCAGCAGCCAGGCTGCGGTCTGTGGCTTGCCCAGTGAGATGCTATTAGATGACCTCTCCCCCTTCTTGAGGCTCCTCCTACCATGCCTCTTCCTGCTGTAGCATTTTTAACACCATAAACTGGAGCCAGAGGAGATCCATAAACAGCCCAGGTCCTATTTTTTTTTTTAGTTTAGAGTCCCTACGTGGCTTCATTTATTCTCAAAAGAGCATGTGACATGTTCATTGACACCTTCCCTGCTATAAAATACCTGTTGACGTTTGTGATTTGGGGCTGGGTTGGATTAGTGGCCGTTTCATCCCATTCACCCACTGCATGTAGCAGAGGTGAAGCATGGTACCACCCTGGCCCCCCTTCACGCATCCTCCATTTCCAGCCAGATCAATCCATATGTGTGCTCTGCTGAATGGAGAGGCTAAAAACACAGCCGATCCATCTTTTATCAACTGTGCAAGCTTAATCAAGTCATAGGGCCCATTTCTCTGTTTCCTAGCCTGTGTGAGGTGGTTGCAATAATACTGAAGAAGGCAATAGTGTAGCATTTGTCCATCATTCAGTGACCCAGACACAACTCTTCCTGAACTGTTTCAGTGAGTCCTCACTCAAGCCTACAAGGAAGGTCTGACTCTCACTACCCTCATCTTACAGATACAAAACCAAGGTATGAAAAAAAGAAGTAATGTTCCCAAGTCACAGAATGAATATGTGATGGAACAGACCTCAATCTTAGGAACTCCGATCCCACAGCCTGTTTTTATTTCATTTGATTTTGACTTGATTTTCTATGTATGAGTGTTTCGCCTGCATGTATGTAAGTGCACCAGTATTAGGCAATGCCTGCAGAGGTCAGAAGAGGGCATTGGATCCCCTGGAACTGGAGCTATAGATGGTTGTTAGCTGCCATGTGGGTCCTGGGAACCAAACTCAGGTACTCTACAACAGCAGCCAGTGCTTTTAACCACTGAACCATCTCTCCAGCCACCCACAGCCCATTTTTAAGGGCAACACTGCTCTTTTAGCTTCTTTTTATTGAAGTTTGGAAGGAGAATAGATAAAGGAGTCAGAAATGGGAGAATCTAACATGAAGCATAGAAAGATGCAATGTAGAAAGCTAGTACGAAAGAGAGAAGCTCAGTTTGTCTTCACTACCAGTGATCTAGCGCTACTCGTCATCCTTGAGACTCAGTCTTACCATCATCAAGATGAGTAAAGCCATGAAAAGCATAAACCATGTAAACCTGGAGCCGTGGCTGCAGCCACTTGATGAATACTCAGTAAATTCAAGTACATGGTATGTGTACATAGCATGCTGAAAACTTAGTCACAGTAAGATGTAAATAATAGACCTTGGAGTAACATGAAACTATAAAGATTATAAAGTCAACCCAGAATTTTCTTCTATAAGCTAAACTCACAGAGAATAGGAATCAGAAGCCTATGAATAAATAAACTAATTTGTCTCCTTTTCCTATCCACCCAATTTTTCTGGCCTTGAAATTTCATACAATAAAAAAATCTCCGTTATATGCCAGAATATGACATATGAAGGACAATTTAAGTATATCTCTCATGTAAACCATCCTTTTTATACTTATCATCCATATAAAATTCATATTAATGCATCTATGTATGTCATATTAGATATAATTATATAGGCATATTCACAGATAAAGATTTATTTTATGTTATAATGAAACTTATTATGTACACTGAATATACTAAATTTTCTACAAAATTCCAATGAGATATTACATATACTATAATTGAAATCCACTCTTTTCCTTAGAAGCATGCCTTAGACATCATTCTAAACAATAAATGCAATGGTATATAATCATTTTAATACCTTCATAATATTCCAGTGTAAAGCTATATTAACTGTTTGGAAGTTTAGAAGCTTCCAATTATACTAGTGTCAGTAGGACTGTAAGAGTCAACCACGTCCATATTATCACTGTGACCTCATCTTTTAAGACCTTAGGATAAATTTCTGACTATAAAATTTCAGAGTCAAAGATAGGTACACTTCAGGTTTTCAAATTGTTATTCTTCCAGAAGGTAAATCTGCTTTAGATTCCTACTAACTTGTAGGAGAGGAGAGAACTTTATTATAATTAGCATGAGCCACTTGAAAGTAGCATATTCATATTTAAATGCAGTTGAATATCAGCAAATGTATATAGTTTGATAATTCATTCAAAATGTGAGACAGGTATGCTTTTCCATTGAGTAGACAGTCTTGTCTACTATATATCTTTTTATTGTAGAAGAATTTGGGTTATTTAGGTTATAAAATAAGTCACTGGTAGAGCCAGAATTAGACATCTTGTCTCAATAAAGAGGTATTTATTGAGCGCCTTCTACATGCCCCAATCTGTGGAAGAAATCAGCAAATGCAGTCAAATAAACCATCATCCTTGACTTCAATGAGCTTGTGATCCAAGGGGAAATAAAAAAAAATTAACAGGTGATTTCAGCTTACTATAAATTTAGAACAATCTGTATTAAGCACTAATATCTAGATTAAGTAGTAATATAAATCTGAAACAATTAGAGCACATGGTCGTTGAACACTTAAAATGTAGCTTCTGATACTAAATTTCAGAATTTAAACTTAGACTTTAATTTGAACAATCAATATATTCTTCTATTCAATGCTCTTTTGTTTTGATGTGGTTACATTTCACTATTGCAAACCAGAGCTTTCCTACCCAAAAGTGACATGAATTGTAATAGTAAAAATATACACCAAATTTCAAAGCCTATTTTTAAATCTCTCATTCAAATTTTTGTATCAATTACATACTGAAATGTTAATATTGGATATATTAAGTTGGACAAAATAGATGATTCAAATGAGTTTCACCTGCCCTTTATTTAACTTTCTATAATATGGCTACAAAATTTTAATTATATATGGCAGTTCATTCTATTCCTTCTAGGCATAACTGACCTAAAAGATACAGAGTATCAGGAAGCACAAAGATGTCTAACCAAGAGCCACATAAAGCTTTCCAATAGGTGTTTTTCAAGCGAGGCCTAAAGAAGGACAACAGAGCTGGTAGGAGCAGTGGTCCCAGGGGACAGAGCAGCTGTGCGACTCTGAGGCTGAGCAAGGCAGGCAGAGGGCAGAGCACCCACTTCCAGAGGATTTCCGAACTACAGCTTCTGTTTGCTGCCATCTCGTTCTCCCCTGCTGCGTTACCACCTCTAGAACCAGAAGGGATTTGAGCTTCTTCTCTCTCTCTCTCTCTCTCTCTCTCTCTCTCTCTCTCTCTCTCTCTCTGTGCGTGTGTGTTTTACAAGTATGTCTGGCTGAGTGTACATGTTTATGGAGGCTAGAGCTTCACTTCAGGTATCTTCCTCTATTGCACTCAACCTTATTTTTTGAGGCAGGGTCTCTCACCACACTTGGAACTCACCAATTCAACAAGTCTAGCTGGCCAGCCAGCACCAAGGATCCTCCCATCTCCAATTCCCCAGTACTGGGATTACAGGCGCATGCTCTTGGGTTTTTACATGTGTGTTAGAGGTCCAAACTCAACTCTCCATGCTTGTGTGGCAAACACTTCCCTGACTGGGGCATCGCCCCAGCCCCAGGGACTCTTTAGTAAAGTGAAATACTGCTGAAGCCATATGGAACATTAGATGCCTGGGAAACAGTTTCATATACTCCATGATGAAACATCACTATATAGCTATTTTATAGAATATAACTCCTACTGAAGTAAACACAGGAGTCCCAGGAACTGTAATTGTGACTGTGTCCTATGGGCCCAGCTGTAAAGGGGCTGGGGGTAGGTGAGAGAGGAATGCAAGCAACCAGTCCCACTAAGTGGGACCAATCTAGGCTCTGACCAGCAATGTGACACATGACTCCAGAGAAACCTCACATCCCTGAATTTTGGTTTCCTCTTTCCTAAATAAGAAGAACATCTACTGCAGAGTGGCTTAACCTCAGCACTGCTGAGACCCCGGCTAGACAGTTGACTCTTGCGGACCCTGTGTACCGCAGTGTGTTTATAAGCATCCCTTGTTCCACTCACTGCACCAGGTGCACCTCCCTGCTGCAATTGTGACAACTCACAACATCTCCAGATGTTCCCCAATCCAGCTGAGAACCAATGGTCTGCTGACTGAGCTGTGAGAAAAGGCAGTCTGGTGCTGAAGCTGGCAAGTGCCCAGGGAAGCTATGCTACATAAACACAAGTAGGAAAAGGTCCTGCAGGGATGCTCAGCAGACCTGCCATTCTGTGTACTCAACCAGCCATCACATCACCTCCAGAGCCTCCATCTATTCTTCTCTTCCTCTTACCAAAAAGAGCCAGGCCATGGGTCTCTCAAGTAATTTGGGCAGAAAGGCCCTGCAAACAGGACGTGAGTGCCTCAATGGATTTAATGGTGCTTTTTAAATGTGGATAATTACAGACCCTCTTCTGAGCAAGTGCACCAGTCGGGGGTGGGGGGGGAGGCTGTGGGCTCTGGGGCACTGTGGGCCCGCATAGCTCAGCTCTGTGGAGCTGATGGTAATGTTATTAAATGTGCTTTCTCCTTTTATTAGGCATCTTAATAACCTCTAAGTTGCACCCAGGAGAGTTGGTGCAGAAAAGGAATTCTGGCCAACCTAATTTGTATTTGAAAATACCCCATAGGCCAACGGAACAAGATTCAGATAAATTTCACAGGCAGCTGAGGGCTACACGAGGCGAGAGTTACCAAATTGTGCTCCCTTACTGAATGCAAAATGTCTGCCTCTCTGCCTCCCCAGCCACATTCTTGGTCTCTCTTTTCTGAGAATACCTCTGTCCCCCTACCAGGCATGCATGCAACTCATACACTGCCCACTGCCCAAGAGACTTTAATGTGTTACTGCCAGAGAAACAATGAGAGGGGCTTATTCTTACTCTTCTTTGTTACCCAGGACAAAACCCCAGTATCTTCTTCATCACAACCAAAAAAAGACATGCTACCATGATACTCATGTTATAGTTGAGACTACAGTTTGAAAAGGTGTATGAAAATGTCTCAATGAGAATTAATCTTTTGCACAATGAATATTCACTAATAAAAAAATTCAAGTTAAAAAGAAAAGTTAGTGGGCTGGAGAGGTGGCCTAGCGGTTAAGAGCGCCGACCGCTCTTGCAGAGGACCCGGGTTCGATCCCCAGCACCCACATGGCGGCCAAGAGCCGTCTGAAACTCCAATTCCAGGAGAACTCCAGCTCCAGGGGAATCCGAGACCCTCTTCTGACCTCCGCGGCATTGCACGACACGGGTGCACAGACCTGCATGCAGACAGTACATTGATACACATACAGAAATAAATAAAAAAAAATTAAAAAAAAAAAAGTTAGCATCTTAGCAGAAAAAAAACTATACTACAGATAATCAAAAGTATTAACAAACTGAGTTCCACTTGAATCCCAAACTGGTGATCACTGCTAGTTCTAATGTTTTCTAATAACTAGGCAGGGTTAAGGAGTGGGGTCATGTATTCTTTACATGTGGGGGTTGTAGGCTCAAGGCCTGTGTGTAGTCCTTGAAAAAGATGCTATCCAACCCTCGGAGATGTTAACATGCAAATTCTATACAACAGAACATTTTAAAGGGACTGAGGAAATCACAAGGCACATTAACCTAACACACATTTAGCGAGAAACTAGTCTTCACCACGCAGCATTCTAGAATCTCGAGATAGTATCACAAACCCAGGCAAAAGCAAGAGGCATAAGAAACATTCCAGGTATGGGACAGATTCTGGTGGTCCCCGCAACATGGGCAAGCGTTAGGAAGTCTCGGATTCCCCTGGCATCTGATGGAGACTGAGGGTGAGCAATCCATGAGCTGGGATTAAAGGGTGGCACTAGGGAAAGATGGCGATTTTGTGGTTTTGCCTGGGGATGTTACGTTATGGTTGTTAAATTAAAAAAAAAAAAAACTGCATTTTTCTCCTAGCACTGCTGTAGCCAATTACCACAAATAGGAGCTTTAAACAATTTGAATTTAATTTCTTTCAGTTTGGAGATCAGACGGCCAAAACGAGTCTTCAAAGGAGAAAGTCAAGTGTTGGCAGGGCTGCGTCCTTCTGGGAGAACCCTTTCCTTGCTTCTTCCAAATTCTAGATGCTGCCAGTGTTTCCTGGATTGAACTGCATCATTCCCACCTCCGATTCAGTCCTCACAGAGTTGCCTGCCTCTGCTGCTTTCTACTTCTCTGTCCCTGACTCCTCCTATATCCTTCTTATAAGAATTCTTGTGATGACAAAAGCCCACCAAGATGGTCCTGGATCATTCTCCTCACCTCAAAAATCATTAACATAGTCACATCTACAATGTCTTTCTATATGGAGCAACAGACATGGGTTCCAGGGATTCAGACATGGGTATGGTTTGGAGAGCCATTACTCAGTCTACCCTAGAGTTTCAGAAATGGATGTTCTATAGGCAATTAGAAATGTGAATCCTGAATTTGGGAAAAACAGTATTGTGAGTGAGTAAATGAATGAACTCGTGGATTAAAGTCCCTTATTAATTCAACCATTCGCAATATTTTTATTGATTAGTTAACATGTGGCAAGATCATAATTGCACCAAAGTAGCTGACTTGAGATTTACAGCTTTAGTTGAAAGCTTAAAGAAAAAAGGAAGAGTAAAGAGGCTGGACGGCATGCTTCAGGGAAATCTATTCAGGAGCAGACCAGAAAGAAGAACCAAAGCCAACTTGTCCAGTTTGAGACCCTATCATAAAGCACCTTACAAAGGTCACTTGTCATCATGTGCGACAATAGGTCATAGCGAGTATGGCTTCAAAATACCTTGTCTCCAGGTTAGGTTGAGAAGAACCTCCATATAAATTATTCTTGAGCCACAGCAACTAATTCTCCCTGAACTATAGTAACTGGGGTTCTGACCTCTTCGTTCCCTTTCTGCTCGGTCAAGTGCAGCCTCTATACATTTCATAACCAGTCGGTGTGACACTAGTGCTTGGCTGTCCCAGAAATGGAGGCAGCGAGAATTTCATCTGTGGCAGCCTCAGGTGCAGAGAGATGATACTGAATATTTCATTCCTGGAATGATGGGAACTGGAAGCCCCTGGAGATGATCTGGCTGAATCTTTTAAGTGAGCCCTTCCAGGAATCCATTGGGTAACTGTGCTGTTGGCAGCAGTGATAGCCACTTGGGCCCTAGCCTCCCAATGGGAGGGGAAGCAGCATTAACATGCCACTGTGTCAGAGGCCAGCTCCAATTCTGGGTCTAAGAAATTAAAATTTTTTTATCCTGCTTTCAGAGGTTTCCTGCTACATCTCGTCATCCACAAGATATCCATTGCCCATTTTTCCTCTTTTTCTTCTTTTGTTTTCTGTGAAGAACCAAATGAAAGGAGAATAAAAATATCTAACAAAGGGAAATCATTTAAGGCAGGAAATTACCTGCTTTGGCTTGCATCTTTAACTCCTCTCAATCTTTAATAGCTAGCACAAGAAGATGGTAAGTGTTAGAATGGCCGCGGGAAAAACAGGTGCATTATCTGGGTGGAAAATTGCATAGATTGTGTTGCTAAGTAAATACCATTTGCTAAGCAGCAGGATACTAAAATGGGAGGGGGATTTTCCTTTAAAAACTAAGAGTTAAGAGTTTGGGGACTGAAGAGATGATGAGATGCTTAAGAGCACTTACTGCTCTTTCAGAGAACCTGAGTCCGTTCCTAGCACACACATCAGGCAGTTCACAACTGTTTGTAACTCCACCTCCAGGGGGGATCTGCTGCCTCTGGCCTCCTCAATGAGCACATCACTCATGTACATAGACATATACAAAGTTAAAAATAATAAGCTGTTTTTAAAAAGTAAGAGTTTTAGTTTCTTTCCTTACGCATCATCAAATGGAAGAGAGATGGTATGCGCTATAGACTAAGAAAACACAATGAGAGTGGAAACTTCAGATTTCTAGTAACAGAGAGGTGAGCTGTCATCAAATATGAACACTTTGCCCTTAAGACCTGTATTCATTTCTTATTTGTGGCTCCAGCTCAGAGCTGTAAATCATGAAAACATGGGCTGAGGAGTAGATATCAGAGACTAGAGACTAGAAGCCAGACTTCTGAATGTGATTGGCCATGCCCACTTAAGCTCTCCCTATAAACCTGCTCATTCTTCCAAAGAAACCCCATGGGGTCTTCTGGGCTTTGGCTGGAATTCTCCCCCTGCTAAGTGGCGGGCCCCTGTATGACATGTGTTGCTTTTTCTAAGAGAACCTGAGCTCCTTGGGGCCATCAGTGGCATCCATTGGGAACAAGGCATTTTCCCTCCTGACTCCTGAGCCATCCTTACTGCTACAGTAGCCTGAACTTAGCTTATCTGCTGATGGAGCAGTTTTGTGCAACTATCCATTTGGTTTCCCCTGTGTTTACTTCCCATGGAGAGATAAGTAAAGGCAAGGGGTATGAAAAGAAACTTTAGAGGCTGGTACATAGGTATTCTCTAAAGAGAAAATATTTTCTAAATAGTAGACATTCATCCCTACTAGATAGAAAGCACATGTTATATAGTAGTAACTATTTTAATATGTCTAAGAAATTTTATGTACATAAAGAAATGCATGAAGTAAAGACATAATTAAGTTTTCAAAAGGAGATTAATATATAAAAATATCATATAAAATCTCATCTGAACTTTACACACAACAAAAATCAAGGTACTGTGCAAAGACTAAAATGTCAGCGAACACTGCCCTAAGTCACTTTCCACAATATAATACTTTTGTGTTATGTTATTTAATAAATACTTGTCATCTAAGGGTATCTCAAATGCTATTTTTGCTTATTATCAACATTGAAGTTTTCTTCTTTCTATTTAATATTGAGAAAACCACAAGAGTATTTTTATTAACTTTTATTGAGTTTTATGAATTTTATACAATGTATTTTGTTCATATTTAGATTCCCTGCAGGATCTGCACATATCCCTTTACAGAGACCCCCCCACCAAATAAATAAATAAATAAATAAATAAATATATCTATATATATCTATATATATAGATATATATAGATATATTTATCTCCCTATAGAGTCAGGTGCGTGTCCCCCAAATGCCCTTCGGCGTGTGCGCATCCCCTCTGGAACCTGGTAAACTCACTAAGATTTTCACCCATGAATGAGACTGAATGTCCCCCTCTCTGCAGCCATTGGTTGCCAATTTGTTCCATAGATTGTGTTTGCGAAGTAAATACCATTTGCTAAACAGCAGGATGCTAAAATGGGAGGGGGCATTTTCCTTTAAAAATTAATTTTGTTCGTAATCTCTGTTGGGGGGGGGGGGGGGCGGCGGTACCTTCCGCTGGGCTCAGGAGATCTCAAAGGAGGCTGAAGAGATGACTCAATGCTTAAGAGCACATACTGCTCTTCCACAGAACCTGAGTCCACTCCTAGCACCCACATCAGGCAGCTCACAACTGTTTGTTACTCCAGCTCCAGAGGATCTGCTGCCTATGGCCTCCTCAGTAGAATTAAGATTTCTTGCTCACTTCCCCATGCCTATGATGGGATTCAGTCTGTCTTGAGCTTACATGAGACTTGTCCTGTTGTCACTCATGTAAGTAGCTGTTTGGCTCCCTGGAAAATGCTGTTTCCTTATGGTCACCTACCTCCTCTGGCTCTGACAATCTTTCTGCCCTCTATTCCACAATGGTCCCTGAGCCTGGAGAGGTGGAAATTTGATACAGGTGTCCTATTGAGGGATAAGCACTCTGCAATCTCTTGTTTGCCAGTTGTGGTTCTATGTGTTAATCACTATCTGCTGTACAAGGGTGCTTTTCTAGTGAAAGCTGAGAGATGCATTAAACTATGGGTATAACTATAAGTCATTAGAAATCAGTTTAATTCTATATCTATTTAGTAGAATAATTATATTGTACTTTTCCCCATGGCCTGTGGCTCTCTTGACTCAAATTCCTAGGTCTGATATCAGTATCGCATATGGGCTTCATCCTATGAAGTGGACCTTAAAGCCAATTAGAAAGTAGTTGGTCTCAGCTGGGCATGGTGGTGCATGCCTTTAATCCTAGTACTTGGGAGGCAGAGGCAGATGGATCTTTGTGAGTTCAAGGCCAGCCTGGCCTACAGAGTGAGTTCCAGGACAGCTGGGGCTACAGGGAGACCTTGTCTTGAAAAGACCAAAAAAAAAAAAAAAATAGTTGGTCTCTCCTATAATGTCATTGTCACTATTGCACTGGTAGACATATCTTGCCTGGCAGGTTGTTATGGATCACGTGATTTATAGTCAGTTAAGGTTCAGGCTAAATTTTCTCTTCAGGCAGGTTGCATAGCTCCTTCCAGCACCATGAAAGCTAGAGGGTAGACATGAGGCTCTGAAGTGAGCACCAGCTTGGTTTCGGCTTGTTTGTTCTGCAGCTCATGTATGTCGTGTCTCCAGCCATAGGGTCTCACAGTGAAGTTCTAGTGGGTAACCAGGAGCTAGGGAAATGACCAGTACTGTTTGAGGATCTATGGGACCACCTGGTTTACAGCTTCAAAAGAAAATCCATTCCTGGCAGTGGACAAACAGCCTATGGTGTCTAGTAGGGACACTATCCCCCTATAATAAAGTAATTCCTTTCATCTCTTTTCATTTATTTTTTATTTTTTTTATTTATTTATTTTCGTATGTGTATGAATGTACTGTCTGAATGCAGGTCTGTGCACCCATGTCATATGGGTGCAATGTTGTGGAGGTCAGAAGACATTGTCAGATTCCCCTGGAACTGGAGTTACAGATGGTTCTCAGCCTCCATGTGGGTGCTGGGGATCGAACCTGGGTCCTCTGCAAGAGCAGTTGGTGCTCTTAACTGCTAGGCCATCTCTCCAGCCCCCTTTCATCTCTTTAATAATGAACATGTATAAACTTTAAGTAATGCAAGAGTATTTTATTCTCTGTTTGAGATAGTGTCTACTGTGTAGGCCAGGCTGGCTTTGAGCTAGCTACACAGCCCAGGCAGGCCTTGAGCTCAATCTTCCTGATTGAGCCTCCTGTAGGCTGGAATAATAAGTGTATCCCACTGCATCCAGCTTCCTGATTATGTTTTAACAGAATAAAGAAATGGATGCTCTCATAACAATAACAGGATTCTGTTCTGGTAATACAGACAATGGGCTACAGCATCAGAACACATTTCATTGCCCCTCTCTGATAGGATGACTTTAAAATGTAAATATTACCTTCCTGTTGCCTCAGTGCTTCCATTTGGAAAATGGAATTATTTTAAGGACCACATGCAAAGGACTAGCACAGTGCCTGATATACATACAGCAAGAGCCAGCAAAAGGTGTCCATTACTGCTAGTAATATTAGTAACACCAATAGTCACAGTGAAAACTAACATTTTTTCATTCTTTTGATTTTATATTACTCTAAAATATGAAAAAAGATGACATTTTTGGAAAATCCACAAATCCACCCATTAGAATTCTTTAATACATCTACAAGTTACCAATATTATAGAAGATGCAGGGATTCAACCTTGAACAAGAAATGCATGGCTATGGGGTCAGTCATCTATTCCAAAAGTGGACACTAGAACGAGGTGGCCTGCTTCTAAATGTAAGCTTTGCGGCTTCTGGCTGTGTGACCTTGGCAGTGAATTACATTTCCATATCACACATCCCTTATCAGTGAAACTGCTTTAACATCGCAAATAACAAAATGGGTTTGTGAATGTAAAAAAGTATCAATAGCAGCATCAAGGTGTCTACAAGGACTATCCTCTGTGTGGGCGTGGGGGCTACGAGTGGAAGCACACATGTGTGTACATGTCTAGAAGGTCAGAAGGCAACCTCAGATGTCACTCCTCAGGGACTGCCCGCCCATTTTATCTTATCATTTTTATCTTTTTCTTTTTCTTTTTATTTGAGGCAAGGTCTCTCTCTGGCCTGAGACTTGCCACTTAGGCGAGACTAGCTTGTCAGTGAACTCCAGGGATCTCCTGTCCCTGCCTGGCCAGGACTGAGATGACAAGTGTGTGCCACTACATACTTCTATCACTTATTTCAGCTACCTTTCCTGTAACCCCTGTCCCCTCCAGGCTTCCATTGTCCTCCACTTTCCTCACATTGGCAGCTATTTTCCAAACTGCCGAATTTATCACAAGTGATACCCAGCCCCTAATTTAGTCACAAAGATGGAGTCATACAACAGTAGTTGAGCTTTATCTACTGAGAACATTTATCACTGAGCTCAATAAATTACTTCATACCAATTAAGATCAAGCCAGCTTTCTAATTAGATAGAGTAAAGGTTATCTACCTTGTGTGATTCTTGCAGTCATTAAGAAAATTTCCACCACTGTCTACAACACCTAGAGAGTAGAACACACAGATGCCAGCATATACCTTGCCATGGGGTTATATGCCTTTAACAAAAGCATATTACTGATGTAAACATTAAGCAAAGCAACTGCTTGGTGTGTGCTTGGAACTCGGCTGATTTGCAGCACACACTGACAAGGAACCTGATGCAAAAAGGAAATGATTATCTGAACCCACCCACCCTCTCTGCAAACCTCAGAAAGACACAATGAATCTGGTTTTTATTCTATTCCTCTATTCTTCTAAAAGAAAATCCAATCAGTCCCCTAAATGGTCTGACTCATGTAGATAATACCCGTGCATAAACTTGGCCCAAGATAGTGTCAGAACACTCATTTCTTAGACAAGTGAAGCCAGCCAGGTCAAGGCATTCCAGCCAAAGAATGCAACTGTTCTCTTCAATGGAACTAGCTGCTTCAGTCTGAGCTAAGCCAACGCAGCCCCAGAGGGAAAGGTGATGAAGGGCTGTTTTCAAAGCCCAAAGTCTTGCCTCAGGACTATTTAGAAAACACTGCTGGCTAGGGAGCAATCAGGCACACAAGTCAATGAAATATTACCTCTAATTGAGTGGGCCATTTACGAATGCAACCAGGAGTTTGTCCAAGGAGTCAGCACTCACCTTTACAACTCCCCAATCCCCTCCTGGGTTTGTATCCATTTAAAGAGAGAGAGAAAAAAGACCACTTTCATCACTTAAGTGTAAATGAATCAAAGTATGGTATGGATAAGGGAGCAATCAGCTTCTCTGTTAAAGAGAGTGAAGGGTGATTCATTCCGGATATGGTGTTCTGAAACAGGATGCTGGGTCATCAATTCCAGACTCCCCAGACATCCCCAGATACAAAAATATATTAAGAAGTTCAGATGAGGTAAGGGATACACACTTCTCAGTGACCTTTAAAACTAGGAAGACTTCAGATATGTCAGACATGGGCACTAAGGGCGAGCCAACTTAACTTCCAACACACTTCTTGGTGCTGGGGCAATGCATCTTTGAAATCCCAGTACTTTGGAATTGGGAGCAGAAGGTTCAATAGTTCAAGGCTACCCTTGGGTACATAGGAAGTCTGAGTCAAGCCTGGGCTACATAAGACTTTGTACCAAAAAATAGCCTCCTGGATAAACTAATTCCAGTGCCATTTCTGAAAAGACTTTCTATCAAAAAATGGTTTCTGGTATAAACTAATTTCAATGCCCATTCTGAAAAAGTGTACTGAAGTCCATATTCTTTGACCATTCCTCTGTTGTTTGTTCATTTTATTTAGTTGCTAGTACTTAAAAGCCTTTGGGGATTTGCATCTCTTTTTTTTTAATTTTTTATTATACATATATATTTTTGTACAAGATTATGTTACTAATCAGATCTCTAATTCCTCACTGGTGAAGTCTCTGTTCAGCTCTTTGCTCCATCTATTGAGTGGGTCATTTGTTTTCTTTCTTCTTTGTTTTTTGAGTAGTTTATATATTCTGGAAATCAATGCTTTGTCAGACGTTTCTGTGGTGGTTTCCTCCCACTCTGTGGGATTTCTCTTCACTTCCTTGATTGTTTCTTTTGATGTACAGAAGCTTTTGAGTTTAATGAGGTCCCATTTGTCAATTGTTGACCTTAATTCTTATGCAGCTGCTGTCTGATTTAGGAAGTCTTTTCCTATGACTATGTCTTCTAGGCTGCTGCCAACTTTTTCTTCTATCGCCTTCAGAATTTAGGGTTTCATGTTGAGGTCTTTAATCCATCTGGAGTTGACTTTTGTTCAGGGCAAGAGGTAGGGTTTAATTTCATTCTTCTACAAGTGGTGATCCAGTTTTGCCAACACCACTTGCTGAAGATGCTGTCTTTCCTCCATTGTGTCTTCTTGGCAACAGAAAATAGTTAATGAAGGTATGACTGTGGAAATACTAATCTAGACCAAGAATGCAAACACAAACTAAAACAATGGGAAGCATTGTACATCTCTCAATACTAACTTTAAATATCAATGGCCTGAACTCCCCAATCAAGAGACATAGGCTAGTACAAATGGATGAATATCTGAACATAATGTGAATCACCAAAGCTTACCAAGAAGCGATCAACAGGGTTAAACAGATCATAACATATAAGAAAAATTGAAACAGTAATACAAAAAAACAGCAAAAAAGAAAAAAAAAAAAAAAAAAAAAGCCCAGGTCCAGATGGATTTATGGCAGAATTCTACCAAGCATTTAACATTTAAAGAGGACTTACAACCAATATTACTTAAGTTATTCAAATGGATAGAAACAGAGGGAAATCTTCCAAATTCCTTCTATGAAACCAGCATCACTCTAATACCAAAACCAGATAGAGATACAACTAAAAAAAGACAACTATAGACCCATATTCTTAATGAATATAGATGCAAAGATTCTCAACAAAATACCAGAAGAAGTGGTGGCTAGGGCTCCAACTCAGGTGAGTGGTGATGCAGTGGAAGCAGTGGTGGCAGCTCCATTGCACAGGCAGTGGAAGACACAGCGATCCTGCCACAGCTCCAGCCCCAGACCAAGAACCCCCACAGTCAACCCAGAGGAACTGGTAGGCTTTATTCACAGGGCGCAAGGTTCAAGCTGACCAATTGTTACATGTCCTGGGCCCCAGGAGAATCTCCAGTAAAGAAGGGGGAGAACTAGCTAGCTCAGATGAAAGGCTGAAGCCTACAGCAAACACTTGCTCATAACAAATAAGAAGGCAAGGAAAGCACCCGAAGAAAACATCGAAATTCAGTCTTCGACTCATCTAAGAAATACTCAACTGCAGAATAAAGTGGAAGCACTTTATTCTGCAGAAGTAGTCTTGGGCTGAAATGGAAAAGAAGATCGAACATACATTCAGTCAACAGGAAAAGAAGGGAGAATGCCTCTATAACAGAATGAATGAAGCAGAAAATAGAATATCAAGATTGGAAAATAGCATGGAAGATCTGGAATGCTCAAGCAAAGACTATGAAAATAAAAACAAAACAAAACACAGGAGTGGAATAGCCAAGAAATCTGGGACACCATGAAAACTCCAAACCACCACATCATAGGCATAGAGGAAGGAGAAGAATCCCAAAATAATGATATTGGCCAGATATTCAACAGAATTATAGAAGAAAATTTCCCCAAATTGAGAAAAGACATACCCATACAAATACAAGAAGCACATAGAACACCACCAAATAGACAAGACCAGAAAAGAAATTATCCATACCATATCATAGTAAAAATACTGGGCACTCAAACAAAGACAGGATACTGAAAGCAAGAAGAAAAAAAAACAAGTCATATATACAGGGAAACACATCAGACTTACAGCTGAATTTTCAATACAAATGAAAAAAGCCAGAAGAGCTTGGACTAAAGTATTCCTAGTTTTAAATGACTATAGATGCCAACCAATACTTTACCCAGCAAAAACGTCTATTATTGCTGAAGGAGAAAGAAAAATCTTTCACAACATAAACAAGCTGAAGTAATATATATCTAAAAATTACCAACCCTCCAGAAAATACTTGAAGCAAACAAATGGCAAAAGAAAGGGATGACTATCCCAAGCAGAAAAAAAAAAAAAAAAAAAAAAAACTAATCGAAGAAGGTATAAGTATGGAAATACAAACATAGACAAAAGATGCAAACCGAAACTAAAAAGAAGGGAAGCAACATACGCCTATCAATAATAACTTTAAATATCAATAGGCTGAACTCAATCAAGAGACACAGATTGGGAAAATGGATTAAGAAACTGAATCCATCTTTTTTTTTATTTTATTTATTTATGTATGTGTATGAATGTACTGTCTGCATGCAAGTCTGTGCACCCGTGTCATACAATGCCGCGGAGGTCAGAAGAGGGTCTCGGATTCCCCTGGAACTGGAGTTCTCCTGGAATTGGAGTTTCAGACGGTTCTCGGCCGCCATGTGGGTACTGGGGATTGAACCCGGGTCCTCTGTAAGAGCGGTCGGCGCTCTTAACCGCTAGGCCATCTCTCCAGCCCTGAATCCATCTTTTTGTTGTCTACAAGAAACCCATCTCACCTTCAAGGACAGGTCAACTGGACAAAGAATAAACACATATCTGAACTGAACAATATGATACACCAAATGGACCTAACAGACATCTACCTAATATTCCACCCAAACATCAAAGAATACACTTTCTATTCAGCACCCCATGAAACAGTCTCCGAAATTGACCACATACTGGGACACAGAACAAGCCTCAACAAATACAAAAAAATTGAAATAATTCCATGCATTCTATCAGACCACAGTGCAATAAAGCTTAACATCAACAACAGAAGAAGCCCTACTATCTACAAGAACTCATGGAGCCTAAACAACACACTCCTGAATAATGAATGGATCAAGGAAGAAATAAGGAAAGAAATAAATGTAGTCCTGGAAATAAACGAAAATGACAGTACAACACAACAAAATCTATGGGATGCTTGTAAAAGCAGTCCTAAGAGGGAAATTTATAGCCCTAAGTGCCTACATTAAACAGAAAGAGCACAAATAAATGACCTAACACTGCAGCTAAAAATTCCTGAGGGACAACAACAAATGAATCCTAAACCCAACAGACAAGATGAAATAACAAAATTCAGAGCAGAGATTAATGAAATAGAAACAAACAAAAAAAAAATACATACAAAAAAATCAATGAATCCAAGAGCTGGTTCTTTGAAAGGATAAACAAGATAGTTAGACTTCTAGCCCCATTAACCAAAAGAAAGAAAGAGCAATTCCAAATCAATAAAATTTGAGATGAAAAGGGAAATATCATACCATCCAAACATATGTGTCTATACCAAAGTAACCTACCATAATAATTAGTACTGTTTAAATACCTATATATCTAATTGCTCATGCTTCATTAGTAGAATTGAAAGGGCATTCCTGGACAAACTGTCAGCTCATGAAAGGAAATAGCCAGAACTGATCAGAGTCCAAAACGACATCTCCAGAGAAAGTAGACTGTTTTGCTTCTTGTCCACCTGTGCACCTTTTCTAAGCCTAGGAAACAATCTGCAGGGCATGGTAGAATGTAAGGGCTGTGATTGGGGTGAATGGTGAAACTATAGCAATATAGACTGGACGCTTATTTGATCAACTTGATTTTACATACAAGCCCCTCCAGCTGGATGGTGGGAGTCTTGGGCTGTGTGGGTTTGGGCACAAGTGCTTGCAAATTGGTTTTACATGAAGGATGCTTGTACTCATAATTTATTACTTATTGTTAAAAAATAAAATAAAAGAAAGTATGTCACAACAGATAACAAAATGATCCAGACAATTACACAAGACTACTCTATTAATTTGAAACCTCGAGAGAAATGGATGAATATCTGAAATCATGGAAATCACCAAAGCTTAACAAAGGAGAGATTGTCAACTTGAGCAGACCAATAACATATTGGGAAATTGAAACAGTAATTCAAAACCTCCCAACTAAAAAAGCCCAGGCCCAGATGGATTTACAGCAGAATTCTATGAAACATTTAAGGAGGACTTATAACCATTATTATTCAAATTATTCAAAAGGATAGAAGCAGAGGGAAATCTCCCAAATTCCTTCTATGAAACCAGCATGACTCTAATAACAAAACTAGCCAAAGATACAACCAAACAAAAAACAAAACAAAACTGTAGACCCATTACATTAATGAACATAGATGCAAAAATTCTCACAAAACACTTGCAAACCACATCCAGCACACAAACAAAAAAGGTCCTCATCATGACAGTCGTGTTTATACCAGAGATGTAGGGGAGTTCAACAATACATAAATCCACAAATGTCCTAAAGCACAAAAAAGACAGAGCAGACAAAAAACCACATGGTCATCTCAATTGATGCAGAAAAGGCCTTCGACAAAATCAAGCATGACTTTCAATGTTTAAAGCCATGGAGGAATTGGCCTGAGGGAGCATAATCAATGACACATGGAAAAACCCACAGCCAAATCATCTTTTTTTTTTTTTTTTCTTTTTTTTTTTTTTTTTTGGTCTTTTCAAGACAGTTTCAGTAAAGTCGCAGGATACAAAATTAACCTAGAAAAATCAGTAGCATTTCCTTATACCAATAACAAGCAAATGGAGAAGGAATACAAAGAGACCTTCCCTTCTCCACTTGTTTAAAACTAAAGCTCTTAATAATTTCTAGAAGTTTTCTGGTGGAGTTTTTAGCATCCCTTAGGTAAACTATCATATCATCTGCAAAAAGGGATAGCTTAACTTCTTCTTTCGTGATTAGTACTCCTTTAATTTCCTTCTTTTGTCTTATTGCCCTAACAAGTGTTTCAAGCACTATGTTGAAGAGGAGTGGTGTTAGGGGTAGCCTTGCCAGGTTCCCACCTTTAAGGGAAATGATACCAATTACCTTCCACTCACAATAGCCTCAAAAATAATAAGATACCTGGGAACAAACCTAACCAAAGATACCAAAGACCTCTACAACAAAAATTTTTAACTCCTGAAGAAGGAGATTGAAAATGACATCAAAAGATGGAAAGACCTCCCATGCTCATGGATTGGGAAAATTAATATAGTAAAAATGTCCATTTTACCCAAACTGATACACAGATTCAATGCAATCCCAATCAAAATCCCTATGAGCTTCTTCACAGACCTGGAAAAATATCCTTAAATTCATATGGAAAAACAAAAGACCCCGAATAGCTAAAGCAACCATGAGTGAAAAATGCAATACAGGGGGGATTGCTCTACCAGACTTCAAACTATATTACAGGGCCATAGTCATAAAGACAGCCTCGTACTGGCACAAAAACAGACCTGTTGACCAATGGAACAAAATTGAAGATCCAAACTTGAGCTCATACAATTTCAGCTACCTCATATTTGACAAGGGGGCAAAAAAACTTCAATGGAGGAAGGATAGTATCTTCAGCAAATGGTGCTGGCAAAATTGGATCACCATTTGTAGAAGAAGAAAATTAAACCCCTACCTCTCACCCTGTACAAAAATAAACTCAAGTGGATCAAAGATCTCAATGTGAAGCCTGAAATCCTGAAGGTGATAGAAGAAAAAGCTGGCAACACCCTACAAGACATAGGCGTAGGAAAATACTTTATAAATCAGACAGAAGCTGCACTTCAAGCTATATTACAGGGCTACAGTCATAAAAATAGCCTGGCACTGGCACAAAAACAGACTCATGTATCAATGGAACAAAACTGAGCATCCAAACCTGAGCACATGCAATTTCAGCCACCTTGTACTTGACAAGGGAGCCAAGAAGACTCAATGAAAGAAAGACAGCATCTTCAGCAAATGGTGCTGGAAAAGCTGGATCACCACTTGTAGAAGAAGAAAACTAAATCCTTACCTTTCACTTGTACAAAAATAAATTCCAAATGGAGCAGAGACTTCAATGTGAAACTTGAAACTCTGAAAGTGATAGATGAAAATGTTGGCAGTAACCTACAAGACATAGGTGTAGGAAAAGGCTTTCTAAATTAGACATCAGTTGGTGCAGAAAATAAGGTCAACAATAGACAAATGGGACCTCATTAAACTCGAAAGCTTCTGTACAGTGAAAGAAACAACCAAAGAAGTGAAGAGAAAACCCACAGAGTGGGAGGAAACCTTCACCAGTTAGATATATCTGACAGAGGATTAACATCCAGAACATATAAATTACTCAAAAAGCAAAGGTGCCAGAAAACAAATGACCCAATCAAAAGATGGAGTAAAGAGCTGAACAGAGACTTCACAAATGAAGAAGTAAAGATGGCTGAAAGACATCTTAAAAAGTGTTTGACATTGCTAATAATTAAGGAAATGCAAATTAAAACCACACTAAGCTTTCATCTTACCCCAATAAGACTGGCTATGATCAAAAAAACAAATGATACCAAATGCTGAAGAGGTTGTGGGGAAAGGGGAACTCTCATCCACTCCTGGTGGGAATGCAAACTCGTGCAACTCCTATGGAAAGCAGTGTGGAGCACTCTTAGAAGACTCAAAATGAACCTACCATCTGACCCAGTCATACCACTCCTGGGTATATACACACAAGACTCATCCTATCGCAAAGATATATGCACATCTATATTTATTGCAGCTATCTTCATAATAGCAAAGAGCTAGAAGCAACCCAAGTGTCCCTAAACTCATGAGNATATAAATTACTCAAAAAGCAAAGGTGCCAGAAAACAAATGACCCAATCAAAAGATGGAGTAAAGAGCTGAACAGAGACTTCACAAATGAAGAAGTAAAGATGGCTGAAAGACATCTTAAAAAGTGTTTGACATTGCTAATAATTAAGGAAATGCAAATTAAAACCACACTAAGCTTTCATCTTACCCCAATAAGACTGGCTATGATCAAAAAAACAAATGATACCAAATGCTGAAGAGGTTGTGGGGAAAGGGGAACTCTCATCCACTCCTGGTGGGAATGCAAACTCGTGCAACTCCTATGGAAAGCAGTGTGGAGCACTCTTAGAAGACTCAAAATGAACCTACCATCTGACCCAGTCATACCACTCCTGGGTATATACACACAAGACTCATCCTATCGCAAAGATATATGCACATCTATATTTATTGCAGCTATCTTCATAATAGCAAAGAGCTAGAAGCAACCCAAGTGTCCCTAAACTCATGAGTGGATAAAGAAAATGTGGTACATCCACAGAATGGAATTCTATCCAGTGGTGAAATAAGATGACATCATGAACTTTGCAGGTAAATGGATGGAACTAGAAGCCATTGTGCTAAGAGAAGTAACAGTCCCAGAAAAACAATGTATGGTGTCCCTCATTTGTGGTTCCTAGCACCAAATCCCTATTTTTAAGGCAAACTGAACAATTCTTTTTTGTGTAAATATAATACCTGATATTACTCATCAACTTACTACGTAATATGGGAATGTAAAGTAACATTTTTTCTTTACCTTCATACAACTCTACCGTCAAAATGTGAATCATCATAATTTTGTTGTATGTGTGGCATGTATAGATGCATATTTTGAAGTGATACAAAATGGAAGGAATGACAACAACAAAGACTGGGTCAAAGGAAACTGGGAGACACCGGATCACTGTGGTGAAGCATGAGTCATATGAAGTCTTTTGAGAAGCACTTGTCTACACATACTACTCTTCCAGAGGACCTGAGTTCAACTCCTGGCAACTACATTAGGTGGCTCACAACCACCTATAACTTCAGCTCCTGTGGTTTCCGACAACTCTGGCCAGGGAAAACTCCCCTCATCTGCACATACTCACATGCATATACACATAACTTAAAAGAAAAGTAAATCTTAAAAATTCAAACCGCCTCCTGTATATTTACTTCATCAAAATATATTTTTAATTTTATTTTTTTATTTTTGAGACTTTTATACATTAACATTGTCTTTGCATTATTTCCATCCTTCCCAGTCCACACCAAATCTTCATATGTCCCCCCAACTGCCCCTCAATTTCTTATCCTCATCTTTGATTATTGTTACATATCTATACACACATTTATAAATTCACACATATGGGCTGGAGAGATGGCCTAGCGGTTAAGAGCACCAATCGCTCTTACAGAGGACCCTAGTTTGATCCCCAGCACCCACATGGCAGATGAGAACCGTCTGAAACTCCAAGTCCAGGAGAACTCCAGTTCCAGGGGAATCAGACACCCTCTTCTGACGTCCGCGGCATTGCACGACATCTGCCCCTCTTTTCCACAATTGGTCCCTGAGCCTGGAGAGGTGGAAATTTTGATACAGTGTCTTTGAGGGATAAGCCTCTGCAATCTTTGTTTCCAGTTGTGGTTTCTATGTGTTTAATCACTATCTGCTGTACAAGGGTGCTTTTCTATGTGAAAGCTGAGAGATGCATTAAACATGTGGGTATAACTATAAGTCATTAGAAATCAGTTTAATTCCTATATCTATTTAAGTAAATAATAGTATTAGTACTTTTCCCCTATGGCCTGTGAGCTCTCTTGACTCAAATTCCTAGGTCTGATATCAGTATCGCATATGGGCTTCATCCTATGAAGTGGACCTTAAAGCCAATCAGATAAGTTGGTTCAGCTGGGGCATTGGTGGTGCATTGGCTTAATCCTAGTACTTGGGAGGCAGCAGATGGATCTTTTGTGAGTTTCAAGGCCAGCCTGGCCTACAGAGTTGCAGTTCCAGGACAGCTGGGGCTACAGGGAGACCCTGTCTTGAAAAGACCAAAAAAACAAAAAAAAATTTAGTGCTCTCCTATAATGTCATTGCCACTATTGCACTGGTAGATGTTCTTGCCTGGCAGGTTGTTATGGATCACGTGATTTATAGTCAGTTAAGGTTCAGGCTAAATTTTCTCTTCAGGCAGGTTGCATAGCTCCATTTCCAGCACCATGAAAGCTAGACGGGTAGACATGAGGCTCTGAAGTGAGCACCAGCTTGGTTTCCTTGTTTGTTCTGCAGCTCATGTATGTCGTGTCTCCAGCCATAGGGTCTCACAGTGAAGTCTAGTGGGTAACCAGGAGCTAGGGAAATGACCAGTACTGGTTGAGGATCTATGGGACCACCTGGTTTACAGCTTCAAAAGAAAATTCCATTCCTTGGCAATGGAGCATACAGTTGTAGCCTATGGTGTCTAGTAGGACACTATCCCCCTACTATAAAGTAATTCCTTTCATCTCTTCTGTTATTTTTTATTTTTTTATATTTATTTATTTTCGTATGTGTATAATTGTACTGTCTGATGCAGGTTCTGTGCACCCATGTCATATGGGCTGAATTGCCATTGTGGAGTCAGAAGAGGCTGTCAGATTCCCCTGGAACTGCGAGTTACAGATGAGTCTCAGCCTCCATGTGGGTGCTGGGATCGAAACCTTGGGTCCTCTGCAAGAGCAGTTGGTGCTCTTAACTTGCTAGGCCATCTCTCCAGCCCCCTTTTCTCTTTAATAATGAACATGTATAAACTTTAAGTAATGCTAAGAGTATTTTATTCTTCTGTTTGAGATAGTGTCTACTGTTTAGCCCAGGCTGGCTTGAGTAAGCTACAAGCCCAGGCAGGCCTTCGAGCTCAATCTTCCTGATTGAGCCTCCTGTAGGCTGGAATAATAAGTGTATCCCACTGCATCCAGCTTCCTGATTATGTTTTAACAGAATAAAGAAATGGATGCTCTCATAACAATAACAGGATTCTGCTCTGGTAATACAGACAATGGGCTACAGCATCAGAACACATTTCATTGCCCCTCTCTGATAGATGACTTTAAAATGTAAATATACCTTCCTGTTGCCTCAGTGCTTCCATTTGGAAAATGGAATATTTTAAGGACCACATGCAAAGTGACTGCACAAGTGCCTGCTACTACAGCAAGAGCCAGCAAAAGGTGTCCATTACTGCTAGTAATATTAGTAACACCAATAGTCACTAGTGAAAACTAAACATTTTTTATTCTTTTGATTTTATTATTTACTTCTCAATATGAAAAAAGATGACATTTTTGGAAAATCCACAAATCCACCCATTAGAATTCTTTAATACATCTACAAGTTACCAATATTATAGAAGATGCAGGGATTCAACCTTGAACAAGAAATGCATGGCTATGGGGTCAGTCATCTATTCCAAAAGTGGACACTAGAACGAGGTGGCCTGCTTCTAAATGTAAGCTTTGCGGCTTCTGGCTGTGTGACCTGGGCAGTTGAATTACATTTCCATATCACACATCCCTTATCAGTGAAACTGCTTTAACATCGCAAATAACAAAATGGGTTTGTGAATGTAAAAAAGTATCAATAGCAGCATCAAGGTGTCTACAAGGACTATCCTCTGTGTGGGCGTGGGGGCTACGGTGGAAGCACACATGGTGTACATGTCCTTAAACGGATAGAGGGCAACTTCAGATGTCACTCCTCAGGGACTGCCCCCCATTTTATCTTTATCATTTTTATTCTCTTTTCTTTTTTTTTTTAATTTGAGGCAAGGGTCTCTCTCGCCTGAAGGACTTGCCACTTAGGCGAGACTAGCTTGTCAGTGAAACTCCAGGGATCTCCATGTCCCCTGCTGGCCAGGACTGAGTATGACAGCAAGTGTGTGCCACACATACTTCATGTCACTTATTTCAGCTACCTTTCCTGTAACCCCTGTCCCCTCCAGGCTTCCATTGTCCTCCACTTTCCTCACATCGGCAGCTATTTTCCAAACTGCCGAATTTATCACAAGTGATACCCAGCCCCTAATTTAGTCACAAAGATGGAGTCATACAACAGTAGTTGAGCTTTATCTACTGAGAACATTTATCACTGAGCTCAATAAATTACTTCATACCAATTAAGATCAAGCCAGCTTTCTAATTAGATAGAGTAAAGGTTATCTACCTTGTGTGATTCTTGCAGTCATTAAGAAAATTTCCACCACTGTCTACAACACCTAGAGAGTAGAACACACAGATGCCAGCATATACCTTGCCATGGGGTTATATGCCTTTAACAAAAGCATATTACTGATGTAAACATTAAGCAAAGCAACTGCTTGGTGTGTGCTTGGAACTCGGCTGATTTGCAGCACACACTGACAAGGAACCTGATGCAAAAAGGAAATGATTATCTGAACCCACCCACCCTCTCTGCAAACCTCAGAAAGACACAATGAATCTGGTTTTTATTCTATTCCTCTATTCTTCTAAAAGAAAATCCAATCAGTCCCCTAAATGGTCTGACTCATGTAGATAATACCCGTGCATAAACTTGGCCCAAGATAGTGTCAGAACACTCATTTCTAGACAAGTGAAAGCCAGCCAGGTCAAGGCATTTCCAGCCAAAGAATGCAAACTGTTCTCTTCAATGGAACTAGCTGCTTCAGTCTGAGCTAAGCCAACGCAGCCCCAGAGGGAAAGGTGATGAAGGGCTGTTTTCAAAGCCCAAAGTCTTGCCTCAGGACTATTTAGAAAACACTGCTGGCTAGCGGAGCAATCAGGCACACAAATGTCAATGGAAATATTACCTCTATTGAGTGGGGCCATTTACGAATGCAACCAGGGAGGTTTGTCCAAGAGTTCAGCACTCACCTTTTACAAACTCCCAATCCCCTCCTGGGTTTTATCCATTTTTAAAGAGAGAGGAGAAACACAGGACCACTTTCATCACTTAAGCTGTAAATGAATCAAAGTATGTATGGATAAGGGAGCAATCAGCTTCTCTGTTAAAGAGAGTGAAGGGTGATTCATTCCGGATATGGTGTTCTGAAACAGGATGCTGGGTCATCAATTCCAGACTCCCCAGACATCCCCAGATACAAAAATATATTAAGAAGTTCAGATGAGGTAAGGGATACACACTTCTCAGTGACCTTTAAAACTAGGAAGACTTCAGATATGTCAGACATGGGCACTAAGGGCGAGCCAACTTAACTTCCAACACACTTCTTGGTGCTGGGGCAATGCATCTTTGAAATCCCAGTACTTTGGAATTGGGAGCAGAAGGTTCAATAGTTCAAGGCTACCCTTGGGTACATAGGAAGCTGGTCAAGCATGGGCTACATAAGACTTTGTACCAAAAAATAGCCTCCTGGATAAACTAATTCCAGTGCCATTTCTGAAAAGACTTTCTATCAAAAAATGGTTTCTGGTATAAACTAATTTCAATGCCCATTCTGAAAAAGCGTACTGAAAAGTCCATATTCTTTGACATTCCTCTGTTGTTTGTTCAATTTTATTAGTTGCTAGTACTATTAAAAGGCCTTTGGGATCTGATCTCTTTTTTTTTTTAATTTTTTATTATACATATTTTTGTACAAGATTATGTTACTAACTCAGATCTCTAATTCTTCACTGGTGAAGTCTCTGTTCAGCTCTTTCGCTCCATCTATTGAGTGGGGTCATTTGTTTTCTTTCCTTCTTTTTTTTTGAGTAGTTTATATATTTGGGAAATTCAATGCTTGTCAGACGTTTCTGTTGTGGTTTCCTCCACTCTTGTGGATTCTCTTCACTTCCTTGTATTGTTTCTTTGATGCTACAGAAGCTTTGAGTTTAATGAGAGTCACCATTTGTCAAATTGTTGACCTTAATTCTATTGCAGCTGCTGGTTCTGTTTAGGAAAGTCTTTTCCTATGACTATGTTTTTAGGCTTGCTGCCAAACTTTTTCTTCTATCGTCTTCAGAATTTAGGGTTTCATGTTGAGTGTCTTTAATCCATCTGGAGTGTTGATTCTTTGTTCCGGGCAAGAGGTAGGGGTTTAATTTCATTTTCTCTAGCAAAGTTGGTGATCCAGTTTTTGCCAAACACCCACTTGCTGAAGATGCTGTTTCCTCCATTGTGTCTTCTTGCGCAATCAGGAAAATAGTTTTTAATGAAGTATAGATGTGGATATATCTAGTACCAGAATGCACAAAAAAAATAGCATGACATCTCCAATATAACTTAAATATCAAGCTGTCATAGAGAAAGGCTAGTTAGAATGGATGATATTGAATGTTACTGCACAAGCTAACCAAGAAGCGATCAACAGGCTAAACAGATGCATTAACATATAAGAAAATTGAACAGTACATACAAAAAACAGCAAAAGAAAAAAAAAAAAAAAAAAAAAAAAAAAAGCCCAGGTCAGATGGATTTATGGCACGAATTCTACCAGCACTTTTAACCAGACTTTTAAAGAGGACTTACAACCAATATTACTTAAGTTATTCAAATGATAGAAACAGAGGGGGAAATCTTCTCAAATTCCTTCTATGAACCAGCATCACTCTTAATACCAAAACCAGATAGAGATTACAACTAAAAAAAGACAAACTAATAGACCTATTCTTTATGAATATAGATGCAAAGATCTTTCAACAAAATACCAGAAAGAAGTGGTGGCTAGGGCCCAACTCAGGTGAGTGGTGATGCAGTGGAAGCAGTGGTGGCAGCTCCATTGCACAGGCAGTGGAAGACACAGCAATCCTGCCACAGCTCCAGCCCCAGACCAAGAACCCCCACAGTCAACCCAGAGGAACTGGTAGGCTTTATTCACAGGGCGCAAGGTTCAAGCTGACCAATTGTTATTGTCCTGGGCCCCAGGAGAATCTCCAGTAAAGAAGGGGGAGAACTAGCTAGCTCAGATGAAAGGCTGAAGCCTACAGGCAAACACTGCTCATAAAAATAAGAAGGCAAGGAAAGCACCCGAAGAAAACATCGAAATTCAGTCTTCGACTCATCTAAGAAATACTCAACTGCAGAATAAAGTGGAAGCACTTTATTCTGCAGAAGTAGTCTTGGGCTGAAATGGAAAAGAAGATCGAACATACATTCAGTCAACAGGAAAAGAAGGGAGAATGCCTCTATAACAGAATGAAGAAGCAGAAAGTAGAATTATCAAGGTGGAAATTAGCATTGGAAGAATCTGGATGCTCAAGCAAAGGACCTCTGAAAATAAAACAAAAACAAACACAGGAGTGGAATAGCCAAGAGAATCTGGGACCACCATGAAAAATCAAACACTCACATTATAGGATATGGAGGAAGGAGAAGAATCCCAAAACTAATGGTATTGGCCAGATATTCACAGAATTACGAAGAAATTTCCCCAAATTGATAAAAAGACATACCCATACAAATTACAAACGAAAGCACTAGACCCACCACAAATAGACAAGACCAGAAAGAAATTATCCATACCATATCATAGTAAAAATACTTGGGCACTCAAACAAGACAGGAATACTGAGAAGCAGAAGAAAAAAAAAACAAAGTCCTATATACAGGAAAACACATCAGACTTTACAGCTGAATTTTCAATACAAATGAAAAAAGCCAGAAGAGCTTGGACTAAAGTATTCCTAGTTTTAAATGAACCTAAGATGCCACCAGAATACTTACCAGCAAAAATCGTATTCTAGTTTGAAGGAGAAAGAAACAAATCTTTCACAACCATAAACAAGCTGAAGTAATATATATCTAAAAATACCAACCCTCCGAAAATTACTGAACGAAACAAAAAAAAACAAAAGGCAAAAAAAAATGGGATATTCCAAGCAGAAAGAAAAAAAAAAAAAAAAAAAAAAAACTAATCGAAAAAGGTTATAATATGGAAATACAAACATAGACAAAAGATTGCAAACCGAAACTAAAAGAAGGAGCAACATACGCCTATCAATAATAACTTTAAATATCAATAGGGCTCAACTTCAATCAAGACGACACCAGATGGGAGAAATGCGATTAAGAAACTGAATCCTCTTTTTTTTTTATTTTATTTTATTTATGTATGTGTATGAATGTACTGTCTGCATGCAAGTTCTGTGCCCCCGTGTCATACAATGCGCGGAGGTCAGGAAGAGGTCTCGGATTCCCTTGGAACCTGAGTTCTCCTGGAACTTGGGAGTTTCAGACGTTCTCGGCCGCCATGTGGACTGCGGGATTGAAACCCGGTCCTCTGTAAGAGCGGTCGCGCTCTTAAACCGGCTAGGCCATCATCTCCAGCCTGAATCCATCTTTTTGTTGTCTACTAGGAAACCCATCCCACCTTCAAGGATCAGGTCACCCCACTGGACAAAGAATAAACACAGACATCTGAACTGAACAATATGAAACCACCCCAATAGACCTAACAGACATCATACCTAATATTCCCAAACTCAAAGAATTACACTTCTATTCAGCACCCCTATGGAACAATGTTATCCAATTGACCACATATGGGACACAGAACAAGCCTCAAACAAATACAAAAAAATTGAAATTAATTCCATGCATTCTATCAGACATACGCATGCAATAAAGCTTAACATCACACAACAGAAGAAGCCCTACTATCTTACAAGAACTCATGGAGCTAAACAACACACTCTGAATCCAATGGTCAAGGAAGAAAGAAATAGGAAAGAAAGAAATAAATGTAGTCCTAACATGGACGTCAAACATCCAAATATGGGCGATACATACAACAGCACTAAAGAAATTAAAAAAAAAAAAAAAAAAAAAAAAAGTTAAAGGAAATTATACCTAAGTCTGAATAGAGGCACAAATAAATGAACTAACACTGCCGCTAAAAATCTCTTGAGGGACAACAACAAATGAATCCGAAACCCAACCAGACAAAGATGAAATAACAAAAATCAGAAGCAGAGATTAATGAGAATTAGGTGAAACTAGAAACAAAAAAAAAATACATACAAAAAAAAAAAAAAAATCATAATCAAGAGCGTCTTTGAAAATAAACAAACCTTGGATGAGTTAGACTAATCTAAACCTCCACTTCAAAAAAAGAAAAGCAAAAGAAAGCAATTTCCAAATCAATAAAATTGGAGATGTAAAAGGGAAATTAACATACCATCCACAACATATGTGTCTATACCAAAGTCACCTACCATAATAATTAGTCTGTTTAAATACCTATATATCTAATTGCTTGTGTTAAGTAGTGAATTGAAAGGGCATTCCTGGACAAACTGTCAGCTCTGAAAGGAAATAGCCAGAACTGATCAGAGTCCAAAACGAACAGATCTCCAGAGAGAAAGTAGATTCTTCTGTCCTGTGCCCCTTTTCTAAATCATAGGGAAACAATCTGCAGACAGGTGATATAGAATGTAAGGCTGTGATTGGGGTGAATGGTTGAAACTATAGCATATAGATGGACGCTTTTGATCAACTTGATTGTAACATGCAACCCCTCAGCTGGATGGTGGGAGTCTTGGCTGTGTGGGTTTGGGCACAAAGCTGCTTGCAAATGGTTTCATTGAAGGATTGCTTGTACTCATAATTTATTACTTATTGTTAAAAAAATAAAATAAAAGAAAGTTATAAATTTAATTTTTGAATGTCACAACAGATAACAAAATGATCCAGGACATACACAAGAACTTATATCTCTATTAAGTTTGAATATCTAGAGAAATGGATGAATATCTAAATCTGGAAATCACCAAAGCTTAAACAAGGAGAGAATGTCAAACTTGAGCAGACCAACTAACATATTGAGGAAATTGAAACAGTAATTAAAACCTCCCAACTAAAAAAGCCCAGGGCCCAGATGGATTTACACAGAATTCTATAAACATTTAAGGAGGACTTAAACCAATTATTATTTCAAATTATTCAAAAGGATAAGCAGAGGGAAATCTCCCAAATTCCTTTCTATGAAAACCTAGCATGACTCTTAATAACAAAACCTAGCCAAAGAGTACAACCACAAAAAAAACAAAACAAAACTGTAGACCCATTACACTTAATGAACATAGATGGCAAAAATTCTCACAAAACATGCAAAACCGACATCCAGGCACACATCAAAAAAGTCATTCATCATGACCAAGTCGGGATTTATACCAGAGATGTAGGGATGGTTCAACATACATAAATCAACAAATGTCATAAAGCACAAAAACAGACAGGAAAGACAAAAAACCACATGGTATTCAAATTCCTTGATGCAGAAAGGCCTTCGACAAAATCAAGCATGACTTCAAGTTAAATTGCTAGGGGAAATTGGACCCTGAGGGGAGAGCATAATCAATGACACATGGAACAAACCCACAGCCCACATCATTCCTTTTTTTTCTTTTTTTTTTTTTTTTTTTTTTGGTCTTTTCACAGAACCGTTTCAGTTAATCGCAGGGATACAAAATTAACCTCGAAAATCACGTAGCAATTTTCCTTTATACAATAACAGCAATGGAGGAAGAATACAAAGAGACCTTCCCTTCTCCACTTGTTTAAAACTAAAGCTCTTAATAATTTCTAGAGAGTTTTTGGTGGAGTTTTAGGCATCCCTTAGGTACAACTATATATCATCTGCCCAAAAAAAGGGATAGCTTAACTTCTTCTTTCAGTGATTAGTACTCCTTTAATTTCCTTCTTTTGTCTTATTGCCCTAACAATTGTTTCAGGCCCTATGTGAGAGGAGTGGTGATGGGGTAGCCTTGCACAGGTTCCGACCCTTTAAGGGGAAAGTTCCAATTCCTTCCACTCACAGTAGCCTCAAAAAAGTAAGATACCTTGGGAACAAAACCTAACCTAAAATACCAAAAAACTCTTCTACAAACAACAAATTTTTACCTCCCTGAAGTAGGAGATTGAAAATGACATTCAAAAGATGGAAAGACCCCTTCCATGCTCATTGGAGGTGGGAAAATTAATATAGTAAAAATGTCCATTTTACCCAAACTGATACACAGATTCAATGCATCCCAATTCCCAACAAATCCCTTGAGCTTCTTACAAGACCTGGAAACATATCCTAAATTCACTATGAAAACAACAAAGGGACCCCGATAGCTAAAAGAACCACTGAGTAAAAAAGCCAATACAGGGGGGATTCTCCTACAGGACTTCAAAATACACTAGGGGCTATTACAGCTATTTAAAAACACCTGGTACTGGACACAAAACCAGACCTGGTTGACCAATGGAAACAAAAATTGAAATCCAACATTGAGCTCATACAATTTCAGCTACCTCATATTTGACAAAGGGGCAAAAAAAAACTTCAATGGAGGAAGGATAGTATCCTTCAGCAAATGGTGCTGGCGCAAAATTGGATACCATTTGTAGAAGAGAAAATTTAAAACCCCTACCTCTCACCCTGTACAAAAATAATCAAGTGGATCAAAAGAATCTCAATGTGAAGCCTGAACACTGAAGGTGATAGAAGAAAAGCTGGCAACACCCTACAAGAATAGTGTGGGAAAATACTTATAAAATCAGACAGGAGCTGCATTCAACTATATTACAGGGCTACAGTCATAAAAATAGCTGGCAACTGGACCACAAAAACAGACTCATGATCATCAATGGAACAAATGAGCATCCAAACAACATGGAGCACATTTGCAATTTTCAGCCACCTTTTACTCTGAACAAGGGAGCCAAGAAGAAGACTCAGATGAAAGAAACGACAGCATCTTCAGGCAAAATGGTGTGTGGAAAGCTTGGATCCCACTTGTTAGAAGAAGAAAACTAAATTCCTTACCTTTCACTTATACAACAAATAAATTCCAAATGAGCAGAGCTTCAATGTGGAAAATGAAACTCTGAAATGGTAAATAAAAGTTCGTAAAAAAAAAAAACCTACAAGACATAGGTTGTAGGAAAAGCTTTCCTAAAAGCATAGTTGTGCAGAAAATAAGGTCAATCAATTGACAAATGGACCTCATTAAACTCGAAAAGGCTCTATACAGCTGAAAAAAACAACTAAAGAGAGTGAAGCGAAGAAACCCAACAGAGTGGGAGGAAACCTTCACCAGTTAGATATATCTGACAGGGCTAACATCCAAGAACACATAAATTACCCACAAACAAGCAAAGGTTGCCAGAAAAACAACAAATGACCCCAATCAAAAGATGAGAAGAGTAAAGAGCCTGAACAGAGGACTTAACAAACTGAAGAGTAAGTAAAGAGGCCTGAAAGACATCTATAAACAGTGTGTTGACATTGTTAATAATTAAGGAATGCAAATTAAAACACACACTAAGCTTTCATCTTACCCAAATAAGGACTGGCTATGATCCAAAAAACAACAAATGATACCAAATGCTGAAAAGAGTTGTGGGGAACGGGGAACTCTCATCCACTCCTGGTGGGATTGCAAACTCGTCAAACCCTATGAGAAGCTGTGGAGACACTCTTGAAGACCTCAAAAATGAACTACATCCCTTCTGACCCACGTCATACCACTCCTGGGTATAAACCCACAAGACCATTCCTATCGCAAAATATATGCCACATCTATATTTTATTGCAGGGCCTTATCTTCATAATAGCAAAGAGCTAGAAGCCAACCCAGCTGTCTCTAAACTCATGGCGGATAAAGAAAATATGATTCTGTGTACATCAACAGAATGGGAATTCTCATCCAGTGGTGCAAATAGATGACATCATTTGAACTTTGCAGGTAAAAGGATGGAAAACTAGAAGCCATTGTCTAGAGAATAACAATCCAAGAAACAACAATGTATGGTGTCCCCTCATTTTGGTTTCCTAGCACCAAAACCCATTTTTAAGGGCAAAACTGAACACTTTTTTTTTTGTAGTAAATATTAATACCTGATCTTACTCTCAACTTGTACGTTAATATCGGGAATGTAAAGTAACATTTTTCTTTACTTCGAATACAACTCTACTGTCAAAAATGTGAATCTCTCATGTGTGGGAGAATGGCTAACAGTTAAGCATATTTAAGTGATACAAAATGAAAAAAAAAAAAGAAACAACAACAACAAAAAGACTGGGTCAAGGAAGGAAACTGGGAGACACCGGATCACTGTGGTGAAGCATGAGTCATATGAAAACGGTTTCTTTTGAGAAGCACTTGCTACACATATTACTACTCTTCCAGAGGACCTGAGTTCAACTCCTGGGCAACTACATTAGGTGGCCTCCACAACCACCTATAACTCCAAGCTCCTGTTGGTTTCCGACAACTCTGCCAGGGAAAAACTCCCCTCATTGCACATACTCACATGCATTACACATAACTTTAAAAGAAAAGTAAATCTTAAAAATTCAAATCCGCCTCTGTATATTACTCATCAAATATATTTTTAATTTTATTTTTTATTTTTGAGACTTGTATGAATTAACAAGGGTCTTGCTATGTAGGCCGCCCAGTGCCACACCAAATCTTCATATGTCCCCCACAACTGCCCCTACAATTTCTTATCCTCATCTTTGATTATTGTTACATATCTATACAACATTTATAAATTCACACATAGTGGGCAATGACGATGGCCCTAGCAGTTACAGAGCACCAATCGCTCTTACAGAGGACCCTAGGTCTTTTGATCCCCAGCAACCCACATGGCAGATGAGAACCCGATCTGAAAACTCAAGTCCAGGAGAAACTCCCAGTTCCGGCGGAATCAGACACCCTCTTCTGCTATTCTGACCTCCACAGGCAATACACAACATGGGTGCACANTGGATGCACAGACCGTACATGCGACCAGTACATTCATTTACACATACAGAAATAAATAAAAAAATAAAAAATAAATAAAAATTTAATTATATATATTATATATTATATATAATATATACTATAATATATAATTGCACTGACCCCGATTCAGGAGTGCTCATGATTACCTGTTTTTAGGGTCTGACCCAACTTGGGATTAGATGATAAACCTCTCAATGAGCTATTACCAACTATTAGAACATTATATCTCTCTACCATAACATCCTTTGATTTGCCTTTGTAGGCTCTACATCTTGAAAGAGGTAGGGCCCCATGATCCTGTCCCCATTGTTATGATGAACTAGTTCTTGTCATACAGATCTCATTTTAAAAAGACTTATCAATGGTTAAAAATGCATGCATGTCAGAATAAAGTGAGGGCTTGGGGGCAGAGGAAGAGACAGGCTAACAGATCAGTAAAAGGAGACTTAAATCTTACAGTCCGAAAAGGTCTAAGTATGACACCCAGAATCCTGATGTTTAAAGAAAGCAATGACATGGATGTCTCACACGGCGATCCAGAGTGGGGAGGTGGGAACAGGTACATCCCATTGGCCCTCCCGTTCTAGTCTACTTAGCCAGAGTGTCATTCCAAGATGAGAGAACTGTCTCAAAAAGGTGGATATGGAGAGAGAGGAGAGGGGAAGGGAGAGGGAGGAGAGGAAAGAACTGATAAGACCTTCTCCATAAACGTAGCTTTAGCAAAAAGTTGTAAAGTGAGATAATATCAAAGATGATTAGAGAAAGGAGGAAGAGAGCCTGAGGAGCCTAGCTAAGTTAGTAAAGTCTTCTGGACATTTAAACAGAAGAGAAACGTATTTTAAGTGATGGGAATTATTCTATGGAGGGGCAAAAATAATAATAGGGGAATAAAAAGACCCAGTGTGAGCGAACGTGACACTGTAACAAGTTGATTTAAAATAGAAATTGTATAAGATAAGAAATTGCACCCACTAAACCACCTAGAAATAAGTATAATGCTGCCAGAGGAAGCTTAGAGTATATATATATTTAACTATTCAGAAAAGACAAGAAATAGTGAATAATTAAAATAGAAGGAAACCTCAGAGTGATCTAACCAACTGCACAAGAGATGAAGTGGAGTCCAGAGACAAAAACTCTCCTGTGTTGTGGAAGTTAAATAGATAAGAAACGTAAGATTAAAGAGGCACAAAACATACTCATGAAAAGCTTCATTCACGCAGATTGAGAGAGAGAGAATGTGTGTGCAGGGAGGCATGGAACTGAGATCTAGAATAAAAAGACTGCCCAGTGGAGCAGAGTGTGTTGCTTAGCAGGCACAACTGCACTGAGTTGGAATACGAGAATCCATGTAAAAGTCAAGTGTGGCTTGGCCAATATCTGTACCTCTCGCACTCCTTCAGAGAGGTGAGATGCCCAGAGACAGAAACCAACAGAAGGTCACGGGCCACCAGCCTGACAAACCCCAGCAGTGAGCATCGATAGGAGTTGAAGGCAAGGGCAGAGGCCCAAGGTTGTCACCTCTGGGTGCTCTCTGTTGAGGGACAGATTTTTTTAAGAACATTGGCCTGGCCAGTTATTATCTATGTCATTTCAGTCAAGTTATTTGCCTTGTCTAAGCCTCACTTCCTAATCATTTATAAAATGATGATCATAGAACTGGATGCACAACCTACATGAGACAGTTACATTCATACAATACAGAAATAAATAAAAAAATAAAAATACAATAAATAATTATCTATATTATATATATATATAAATATTATAATATATATATAATGCACTGACGCCCATTCAGGAGTGCTTATGTGTACCTGTGTTGGTTGCCCACTTGGGATTAGATGATAACCTCTCAATGAGCTATTACCTATAGAAAACTTATTCTCTCTCCCATAACATCCATTGATTGCCTGTAGCTCTACATCTTGAGGTAGGACCCCATGATACTGTCCCCATTGTTATATGAACTAGTTCTGTCATACAGATCTCATTTTAAAAAGACTTATCAATGGTTAAAAATGCTGCTGTCAGAATAAAGTGAGGGCTGGGGCCAGGGAGACAGCTCAGTCAGTAAAGGGCTTATCTTACAGTCACGAAGGTCTAAGTTTGACACCCAGAATCCGTGTTAAAGAAAAGCAATGCATGGTGTCTCACACTGGCGATCCAGCAGTGGGGAGGTGGGAACAGGTACATCCCATTGGCCCTCCCGTTCTAGTCTACTTAGCGAGTGTCATTCCAGTGAGAGAACCTGTCTCAAAAAGGTGGATGATGGAGACAGAGAGGGAGGGGGGGGAGGAGGGAGGGAGGGAGGGAGAAAACTAGATAAACCCCATCATCTCCTATTGAACGTAGCTTTAGCAAAAAAGTTGTAGTAGAGTAATTCAAAGATGATTAGAGGAAAGGAGGAAGGGACTGGGAGACACTAGCTAGTTAGTAAAGTCTTCTGGACATTTAACAGAAGAGAAAAGGGTTATGTGTGGGACAAATTATTCATATGGGGCAAGAATAAAAAGCCCAGTTGAAGACAGTAACACTGCCTAAATGATAAGTTGGTTTTGCAGATGTAAGAGAATTAGCAGTGCCACTAAACCCCTGAAATAAGTACTAATGCTGCCAAGAGGAACTGAGTATATATATATTTAACTATTCGGAAAAGACAGAAATAGTGAATATTGAAAATAAAGGAAACCTCAGGTGATCTAACCAACTGGCATCAAGGAGATGAAGTGGAGTGTCCAGAGACAAAAACTTACCTGTGTGGAAGTAAAATTAGAAAACAGAATTAAAGAGCACAACATACTCATGAAAAGCTCATTCACGCAGATTCGAGAGGGAGAATGTGTGTGCAGGGAGGCATGGAACTGAGTCTGAAAAGACTGCCCAGTGGGCAGAGTGCTTGCTGTGCAGGCACAAGGACCTGAGTTGGAATACCTGGAATCCATGTAAAAGTCAAGTGTGGTGCCACATATCTGTACTCTAGCACTCCTTCAGAGAGGTGAGATGCAGAGACCAGAAACCACAGAAGGTCACGGGCCAGCCAGCCTGACAAACCCAGCAGTGAGCATCGATAGGAGTGGAAGGCAAGGGCTGAGGCCCAAGGTTGTCACCTCTGGGTGCTCTCTGTTGAGGGACAGATTTTTTTAAGAACATTGGCCTGGCCAGTTATTATCTATGTCATTTCAGTCAAGTTATTTGCCTTGTCTAAGCCTCACTTCCTTCATTTATAAAATGATGATCATAGAAGCACAATCTCATAGATATTTCCCATGACACCTATCCTAATGTCTATAAAAACCTAGCCAAAGTTAGAATTTAACAAAGGGTAGTAAACTGGTGTATACTTATAAACAAAAATAAAATGAATAAAACAATAAAGAGTGAAATAAAAGTATTCATGGAATTGAATGAAAAAGACAATACAACACAACAAAATCTGTGGGATACTTTAAAGGCAGTCTTGAGAGGGAAATTTATAGCCCTAAGTGCCCACATCAAAAAAACAGAAAGGGAACAAATAAACTACCTGACACTGCAGCTAAAAACACTTGAGAGACAACAACAAATTAACCCTAAACCCAACAGACAGGAAGAAATAACAAAAATCAGAGCAGAAATCAATGAAATAGAACATCAACAAATCCAAAAGCTGGTTCTTTGAAAAAAATAAGCAAAATAGCCCAGTTAACCAAAAAAAAGAGAGAGCAACTCCAAATCAATAGTATTTGTGATGAAAGGGCAAACATCACAACAGACAAAGAAAAGATCCAGACAATCATATGGGAATACATCAAAAATCTATACTCCAGGCTGGAGAGATGGCCTAGCAATTAAGAGGGCCAACTGTTCTTGCAGAGGACCCGGGCTCGATCCCCAGCACCCACATGGTGGCTGAGAACCATCTTAACTCCAGTTCCAGGGGAATCTGCAGCCCTCTTCTGACCTCTGCAGCATTACACAAAACGGGTGCACAAACCTACATGCAGACAGTACATTCATACACATGCAAAATAAATAAAATAAAAATTAAAAAAATCTATACTCCACTAAATTTGAAAACCTAAGAGAAATGGATGAATATCTGAAATCCTGGGAACCAACAAAGCTTAACCAAGAAGAGATTGACAATTTAAACCAACCCATAATATTTAAGGAAATTGAAGATGTAATTAAAAATCTCCCAACTAAAAAAAGCCCCGGTCCAGATGGTTTCACAGCAGAATTCCATAAAACATTTAAAGAGGTCCTACAACCATTGCTATTCAAACTGTTTAGAAGGATACAAACAGAGGGAAATCTCCCAAACTCCTTATATGAAGCCAGCATCACTCTAATACCAAAGCCAGGCAACGATGTGAGCAAAAATGAAAGCTATAGACCCATCTCACTAAGAAACACAGATGCAAAAATTCTCAACAAAATACTTGCAAATCGCATACAGACCCACATCAAAAAAATCATCCATCATGATCAAGTTTGGTTCAAACCAGAGATGCAGTGATGGTTCAACATATGTAAATCAATAAATATCATAAAACACATAAATGGACTGAAAGATAAAAACCACATGATCATCTCAATTGATGCAGAAAAATCCTTTGACAAGACCCAGCATCACTTCACGTTTAAAGTCCTAGAGGGAATAGGACTGAAAGGAACATTCCTCAATATGATCAAAGCCATATATAGCAAACCCATTGCCAACATCATCCTAAATGAAGAAAAATTGGAACCATTTCCCTTAAAGGCAGGAACTCGGCAAGGCTGCCCTCTATCACCACTCCTCTTCAACATATGCTTGAAACACTTGCTAGAGCAATAAGACAAGAGAAGGAAATTAAAGGAGTACTAATTGGAAAAGAAGAAGTTAAGCTAACCCTTTTTGCAGATGATAAGATAGTTTACCTAAGGGATGCTAAAAACTCCACCAGAAAACTTCTAGAAACAATTGAGAGTTTTAGTAAAGTGTTGGGCTACAAAATTAACCTAGAAAAATCAGTAGCCTTACTTTACACCAACAATAAACAAGTGGAGAAGGAATATAATAAGACATTCCCACTCATAATAGCCTCAAAAATAATAAGATACCTGGGAACAAAACTAACCAAAGATACCAAAGACCTCTACAACAAAAATTTTAAACCCCTGAAGAAGGAGATTGAAAATGACATCAAAAGATGGAAAGACCTCCCATGCTCATGGATTGGGAAAATTAATATAGTTAAAATGTCCATTTTACCCAAACTGATATACAAATTAAATGCAATCCTAATCAAAATCCCTATGAGCTTCTTCACAGACTTGGAAAAAAAAAATCGTTAAATTCATATGGAAAAATAAAAGACCTCAAATAGCTAAAGCAACCCTGAGTGAAAAATGCAATACAGGGGGGATTGCCCTACCAGACTTCAAACTATGTTACAGGGCCATAGTCATAAAGACAGCCTGGTACTGGCACAAAAACAGACCTGTTGACCAATGGAACAAAATTGAAGATCCAAACTTGAGCTCATAGAATTTCAGCCACCTCATATTTGACAAAGGGGCAAAAAAACCCTCAATGGGGGAAGGATAGCATCTTCAGCAAATGGTGCTGGGAAAATTGGATCACCATCTGTAGAAGAACAAAATTAAACCCCTACCTCTCACCCTGTACAAAAATAAACTTGAGTGGATCAAAGATCTCAATGTGAAGCCTGAAACCCTGAAGGTAATAAAAGAAAGAGTTGGCAACAGCCTACAAGACATAGGCATAGGAAAAGACTCTAAATCAGACAGCAGCCACTCAGAAAGTAAGGTCAACAGTTGAGAAATGGGACCTCATAAAACTCAAAAGCTTCTGTACAGTGAAAGAAACAATCAAGGAGGTGAAGAGAAAACCCACAGAGTGGGAAAAAATCTTTACCAGTGACACATCTGACAGAGCATTATTGTCAAGAATATATAAACTACTCCAAAAACAAAGAAGTAAAAAGACAAATTACCTACTCAAAAGATGGAGTAAAGAGCTGAACAGCGTCTTCACCAGTGAGGAATTAAAGATGGCTGAGAAACATCTTAAAAAGTGTTCAACATCATTAATAATTAAGGAAATGCAAATTAAAACCATTCTCAGATATCATCTCACTCCAGTACAGCTAGCTAAGATCAAGAAAACAAAAGAAAACAGATGCTGGGTGTGGTGGTGCATGCCTTTAATCCTAGCAGTCAGGAGACAGAGGCAGGCAGATCTCTGTGAGTTTTAGGCCAGCCTGATCTACAGAGTGAGTTCCAAGCCAGCTGGCGCTATAAGGAGACCCTGTCTCCAAAAAAAAAGAACGAGACATTGAAATATCATGAGTTATTGGGAATAGCAGCTAGGTTACCCCAATTAATGCATCTGCTAATCTGTTAACTATTAGCATTGTGTATAAGCGAAATAAATATTTGCTTATCATGAATTCTTCGAAATTTAATCCTCCAGAGAAAACAGTCCAGCCCAAGCCCATTACAAAATAAACAGAAACTATGAAGTATAATTTAATATTACTTTGGCAAGACAGATACCAGCCACTAATAACGATTAAGTTAATAAGTACAGTCCAGAACACACTAGGAAGCCTTGTTTTCAAATATGTTGGTCCTGATAAATAGGATTCAGATATGAATCAGGAGTCTTAACACATGTAAACGTAATTAAAATCCCATCATAGTGAAAAGAGTTGCAATTATTTTTCAATGTTGTATTTGTATGCTATATTAATGAAACATTCTATTAAATGTACCTAATATGTATATATCACTGTGTTTGATTTACATTCTCTTCATTCAACCATTTAAAAAGGTTATTAAGTCTTAATTTTTATTTCTTGGGGGTGTGTATGTGTGCATGTTCTTGAAGTGTGTGTGCCCTGGTGTACTCATGGAGGTCAGAGGACAAGTTACGAGGGTCAGTTCTCTTTTCCTACCAAGTGGGTCTCAGAGATGGAGCTCAGTCATCAGGCTTGGTGGCATGTCCATCTTGGCAGCCCACATGCAACAATTTTAAGCCTGTGTGTGTGTGTGTGTGTGTGTGTGTGTGTGTGTGTGTGTGAATAATAGTCTTTTTTTTTTCCTTCTGTCCTTCTCTTTGATAGGCATAGTTGACATGGGCCGGACATGGGTCAGAGGGAATGCTATGTCAGCATTAGAAAAATGAGGTCATCAGGCCACCATAGTAAGCGAGAAGTATGGAATCAAGAACATTTTAAGATGGAGATACCTACTGTCATGCAGGTCAAGAGCTATGTGCGCGGGCCCGGTTGTATATCCTTCTTTTACCTTGAGGGATGGGTTATCTAGCTCTTTCCAGATATAGCTGAGCTGTGATTCTCTGCTGAAGTTTCACAGTCCTGCTTTCCTTATCTCTTTATAATAGAGTTTCTTTTTCTTTAGCCTTTCATTACTTATTGTGATCTGATCTGGTTTCTTCCTTTGTCATGAAACAAATTTCTAGAATGTAGGAAACATCTGGCATCTGGTTCCAGGCATTGAAAGTCAATTCTCGTCTTGCTTTTGTATTCTAGGCTCTCCTGTTAAGGCTTGTGTCCCTGGAAAGAGTCCTGATTTTTGCCCAGTTGCTGTCCAGTGCTGTAGCTCTTAGCCACAGGTGTTTATTTTTTATTTTATTTACTTAAATTAATTAAAGTGAATCAAAGTGGGAGTTCCTCACTTTCACCAGCCCATTTCTGGTTAGTGGCCATGGATATTGTATTTGATGGTGCCAATAAGGAACATTGTCTTCATTCCAGAAAGTTATATTGGCCAGTGCTGATTGATCCAAGCCAGAAAGAATTTAAAGGGTGAATTTATTTAGAAGAATAGACAAGTCTGTGCATTGAAATAGAGCTTCAGTATCTAAGCTAAGATTTATTTTCACTAGGTTATATCTATTTTTTATTATTTCTTGAGATGGGGTACCCCTGTAGCCCTAGCTTGCCTGGAACTTGCTTTGTAGAACAAGCTGGCTTAGATCTCATAAAGATCCACCTGTCTCTGCCTCATGAGAGCTGGGATTAAAGGCATATATCACCGTGTTCTTCGGCTAGGCTCTCTTCACACTAGAGGTGGTGAACTCTTAAGTACTGATTGCATCTTGAATTGTTGTGTCTCTGACACTGAATACATTACAAACACTCAGGAATGCTTGTTGAGAAAATGGGGGAAGTCAAGTAATCAGGATAATTTTTCTTAAGCAATACTGGAACCTGAGCAATTACCATGTCCTCATCCCAGGTGTGGTAAATATTGGTTCTAGAGATGGAACCAAGCAGAATAGTTTACAGGCAAGGAAGGGACACCCAGAGGGACATCTGAATTTCCCTGACTTTATCAAGTGTCTGGCTAATCTGATAAATTATCCCTTTTAGTTTTGCACTGCTGGGTATTTAACCCAGGGCCTGAAGTTAGATACATAAGTCCTCTACCACTGAGGTACACTCGTAGCCCTAAGTTATCCTGAATGACTATTTGGGTAAACTACTTTAGCACCTACACTGAGTCAGCACACACTAGGCACTTGAGTGGGTAACTCCGAGTGGGCAGGGAGAGTAATTTGCTTCAATGGACCCTAGCACAAATGACAGATGGTGTGAACTTGGGGGGTGGGGTAGGAAAGTGGGGGCTGTGGACGGGTGCCAAGAGAGAAGCAGATATAGTGGGGAATTAAGACTGGCTGAAAAATTATGTATGAAACACATAAAGAATTCAATAAAAACATTTTTAATAAAAGAAAACAAATCTTAATACTATAAAATTGATGTGTTTATTTCCTGCTCCCCGGCCCTCCCTCCCACCTTTCCCTTCTCATGAATGCAAGCTCTGTGAGGGCAATGTCTTTGTTTCCTCTATGGCTGCCTTGCTAGCCCCTGGAATAGTGTTTGATGTGCTATAGCTTACAGAGCATGTCTGGGATCAATGCACCCTTAATAATCTGAGGAATTACCAATCGGTAGAAATTTTGGAGGTAGACATTTTTGAAATTTCTCAAATAACCTGTTCAAAGAGTCCATTGGCTTTTCCCATGCACAGGATGAGGCCAGGCCTCATAAATGATATGCTTTGGTTTGAAATTTAAGCCCCCACAGGATTTGAGGTGCACATGAGGCGTAATGCTAAACGGCTGATAACTTACGACATCTATTTCCCCACATGAAGAACCACAGGGCAGCATCTCTTGTCAGGAAGGAAGCAGATTTGTCACAGAGGAAAGCAGCCATCGAGCACTCTTTGGGTTTTTATGGTTTATGTATTTATTGGATGCCCCACTTAACAACCTCTGGGTACTTTTATACATTTGATAGACAAAAGGCAGACACTGCCATTGTGGATTATGAAGTGGAGAGGTACCAACCAAATAACATCCATAAATCACAAAGCACATTGTAAAATCATCAAAAGCTTTAGAAGCTGTACTTGGGCTCCTCAGGTAGTCAGACCCCAGAAGGGGGCGTTCCTAAGACCCATGCTTCATCCCAGCACTAGTGCTGTCTTGAGAATATTTCTCAGTCTTTCTTTACCTCATTCTGTACTTCTCTACAATGGGCATATTCATAAGAATAATGACCTATATATTTGGAGAATCAAAATGCTCATGATTGATTTTTAATTGTAGAGAATCTTCTAGTGCAGGACTAAAAGCAATATTAAACTTCATACATGAATGAACTTGTGTTTCTTCTCTCTGCGATGTGTGGTTCCAAGTGAGGTTTTGCTGGTTGTGTGTCCTATAACCTTCCCCATTTTTGATTAACAACACACCCCTTGATGAGTTTGGTCATGCCATTTTTTTTCCTGCTTAGAATTCCTCTTGCCAATTATTCTCAGTTCATATTTTTGAGAAATTCGAATTTAGTCTTCGGATTTAAACCTGAGTTAACAGAGTTTTAAATTATTTATTATTTTTTCATGACAAACTAGTTTTTTCCTCATTCTTTTTTCGTGTGTATCCATTCTTAAATTCTTTCTTTTAACTTTTTTTATTGATGTTTTGTGTATTTCGTACATCATTTTTCAATTCGGTTCAGGCATATTTCCCCTTTCCCTTCCCCCCACCCCACCCCATCCCAGATCATGCATTCTGCCATAACTGTCTTGCATCTTTCTCTCAGTCTTTTCTTTTATGTTTGGGAATTCACATTTTCTTCCATTAATCTTATAGCTCCATAGCATATTCTAAAACCTCAAAGGCCTGCTTGCACAGCTCATTGGAAAAGAGGAAGCAGAACAGATACACTGACTTCTTAGGAAATTCACCCACCAACTTCTTCTCATGTTCCAGGGGAGGGAGAGACAGTAATAGGATGATAACATGTGGATGCAAGGGGTGCTGACAACTGTAGTCCCCAGCTGGACAATGAGCTCCCTGACTGGCTGCATACCTTGGAGGTAACGGATTTCCAGTGGGCAGCTATCCACCCTGTCACAGTCAATATTAGCCCTCTGCTGGAATTGTAAGTTGAACTAAGGAAGGTGCCTCTCATACAGCCTGGAAGAAAAGCTACTTTCCTTTCAGTAAAAATAGAAGTCACATTAATCAAAGTGTCACTGCATTGGATTCTCGAAATGGGAAATCAGAGAGTGCATTTTGGGCAAACATTTGTGGAAGGAGTGCCCTTCACACGTCTCCTTGCCCCTGGATGTGAGTGCTGCTCTATTTTCAGTGTTCTCTTGTGAGCTTGTTAAATGGCTCTCCAGTTGTTAATGGATTGACCCCACTTGATTCCCCAACTCTCTCCATCAGCTATGACCAGCCACAGAATAAGCCGCCATCATTTGATGGCCTACGTCCTGTTGGAGGACAGAATTTAGGAAGTGTTAAATGGAAGATTCATCCTTGGGACCTGAACTGGTAAGGCTGTGTGCGTCAAAACAAAAGGGTGAACTGGAGGGTTTGTGATTTATGGCTTTTATTTTTATGTTGGCAGCTTTGGTGTCAAGCTCAGGTTTCCTCAATGGTGGGACAACATGGGGTGCATCACTCTGTTGTCAGTGTCGTGAATTGCTGACTATATTGATTGTACCAAAGCAGAGTTATATGAATACCTTACCATGAATAAATGCAGTGTGAGACCCATATTTCTTGTTGTTCATTAGAATGACCCGAATCACTAAAGCAAGAATATTTTTATGACAGGAAATGTTTCCCCTTAAAATTTTATTGTTTCGTTATTGCAAAAGAGATTAGATTATCAATGGATAGAGTCACCCTGAAATCAGCTGACACTAAAAATATGTATTAATTTACATCAAATGGACATTATGGAATATGACCAATGACCTCATTGGTACACTTCATAAATAAAAGCATTGATTCTAGTCATGTTGGAAGGCATAAAGGACATGTAGCATGTACAGAAAGTACTCAGTACTGTGTCTAGGACACAGCAAGCACGTACTACAAATACTGCTACATTTAATTTGAGATGCATCAAGTCATTCTTCCTGGGTATATCTGTGAGAGTATTTATGGTTAGAGACTGGCATCTGAACTTGTAAAGGAGACTGGAGGAGTGCCCATAATTTTTAAGGCTTGGTTCTAGAACCAGCATATATCACTCACAGGCCCATTCCATTGGGCATAGTCATATGGCCCCACTGTAACCGCAAGGAAGGCTGGGACATGTAATCTCCCTACCATGTCCACAAAGAGGAAATAAGCTGGTTAATGTAACATTATCTCTGCCACATCTTCTTTCTTGGGTCCAATCTCTCTATTGGCCAAGGAGAGCTTCCCTGTCTGGACCAAGCCCAGAATGTCAGTGTCCTCCAAAACACTTGCATTGGATCCCAGGAGCCTACAGGGCTATAGAGTAAGGAGCCAATGGATCGCATGTGAAGTTGAAGTGGGTTCTGAGGAGGTGACATCCAAGAATTAAACTAAAACCAGTCCACCGATGTAAAGAAACCAGACAGGGGGAGGGAAGTCAAGTCCAGTTTTAGGGGATGGATAGAAGGCAGAGCTCTAAGAAGGCCACAGCAGACATCAGGAATATACAGCAAAGGGAAATCCTAGGCTGTTAAAAGGAAGCCAGCAATGCTTTCGTAGAGTGCCAACAGTGGTTGCATAGGAAGAGGGTGGAGCATCACAAGAGCCTTTAGACATAGACTAGTCAGATGTCAGTAACATCGCTTCACAAGACATATTCAGAAGGGTACTCAGGTTATGAAGTAAGTAAAAAGTGTATGATGTATCGTTCAAGGTACATGAGTTGTGTTTGCTCACTTTCTGTTGCTGTGATAAAGCACTGACGAAAACCAGCTTGTGGTAAAAAGGGTTTCTTTGCCTTTAGTTTTACAGTTCATCACTTAGGGAAGCAAAGCAAAGACTCAAGGCAAGAACCAGAGGCAGGAAGTGAAGAAGAAAACATGGAAGAACGCTGCTGACTGGCTTGCTCCCAGGCTCTCCTTCATATCCCTTTCATAAACAGACCAGCCCTATCCGCGTAGAGATAATACCACCCACAATGGGCTAGGGATCCTACACCAATTAGCAAATATTTCCCCCACAGATATGCCCGTAGGCCAATCTGATGAAGGAGATACTTCAAATGAGGTTTCTTTCTTCCTAGGTGTGTCAAATTAGCCATCACTAAATGAGGATATATTTGCCCACTGTTTGCTTCTGAATTGTCCGAGTGAGGTCCTGGACCTTGGCATGCTGGGTAATTGTTCTACCACTGATCTACACCCCAACCCTGTGTTGTACTATTACCCCTACTCAGCCTTTGCACAGAGTCAGCCCTCAGAAATACACATGCCTGTTGATAAGAGCTAAAACTAATGTGAGAAATTCAGGTATGTTCTCCACAGGGACTGCATTACCAGAGCCTGTGACTTCCCAGGAAATATGTATTTATATGTATATAAATGTATTTATATATATTTATATATTTTTATATATATACATATATGTATTTATATATATATATATATATATGTATATATAAATATATAATATATATTTATATATATACTACCTAATTTATATAATATATATACAGATATGATATGTATTTCCTGTGTCTTTCTCACACTTCAACCTTCCCCTTTCTTAACATTTACCACAGTATGTTGTAATGGGTTATTCACACAACTGTGCACCCTATTTGACTGGGAATTCAGTAAGGGCAGACACTGTACCTGTCTACAACTCTCTGATACCCCCAGGTCCTAGCACAGAGCCTTCTACATAATAGAGACTCAATAAATGTTGATAAGCCCGTGAGTAAACAGATAATCATGTTAGATTTCTCCTGGTCTACTAGGATTTTTAACAGTAGTAAAATTATTCAGCTCTGTGTTTGCATTCTCCTCAACAGCCGACACTCCAACATCAAAATCTTCCTGAACAGCATCCTCAATGCCTGTCTGCAGCAAAGGACAGGCGCTTAACGTGGATTCAACATGCAACTTGTGGAATGCATAAATGAAAGAAAAACAAGCATAGCTTTATCATTTTATAGTAATTCTGTAGCTAGATACTATATCCAGACTGCTTTTTTAAAAAATCAGGTCTAGAGGCCAGGCATGGTGGCGCACACCTTTAATCCCAGCCCTCAGGAGACAGAGTCAGGTGAATCTCTGTAAGTTCAAGGCCAGCCTGGTCTACATAAAGAGTTCCAGGCCAGCTGAGACTAAAGGGAGGCCCTGTATCGAAAAGACAAAAAAAAAAAAAAGAAAAAGAAAAGGAAATCAAGCCTAGTCTTATCACCTTAGTTCTTTAAACACTTCACAAATTGCTTGTTTCTTTCACTCTCCAGCAGAAACTCCTTAAACCTGCCTTCAGAGCCTCACCCTGAGCACTGACCAAATGGGGCAGGAGCAAGGTATCCCACTATGTGGAACTGTAAGTCCTTGGGATTCTGATTACAGGTATAACCCTGTAATCAGAGAATTAAAGGGAGAAAGGTGGATAGACTGTTCAGTGAGTAAAAGCATTTGCTGCGCAACTTGAGTTCCATTCCCGGAATCCATAAAAATCTGGGTAAGGTGACTGACTGCTGCAATCACCACTTTGAGTGGTGAGATGGGAGTGGATACAGGAGGCTGGCCCGGGATGCAGCGCAGCAGCAAAACCAAGTGAATCCATTTCAACAGAGGAGAAACCAACTCTGGAAGTCGTCCTCTGACCCCCATGTGTGCACACACACACACTGTGTTGCATGCATACCCACCCCCACACATATGCACACATTCACACATACACATACATAATAGGTAAAACAAAACACGGTCTTAAATTTATGAGCATACAATTGTGGATGCAGTTTGACAGGACTGATAGATCCTCTGATCTCCAACCCTGGGCCTTCCTGGGACCCACAGTTCTTAGATTAGAGGCACCCTAGTAGCTGCTACGGAGCTCCTCAGATGCTAGGAAGCCCACCCCCACCTAAGCGCCAGCTAGGTTAGTTAGCAATTCAGAATGACTTTTCAGAGAGCAATCCCTCAGTCTCCTATGATACTTGTCTGACAACCCCTTAATCTTGGCAAGAGCTACATTAAACCAACCTGTCATCATCCGTCGCTGCACACAGTGGCAGCTCTCACAGAGACACACTCTCACTGAGAAGCAGACTCCTCAACCTCATAAAAGAAATTGCAATTCAGAGGCTCTGTTGCTCCACAATCAACCCGGTGGAACTGACAGACGTGGTGTGCAAGAAAGCAGCAGGCCAAACCCAGGCTTGAGGTGAGCCGCTTCTCTTCTAGAGGCTAGGGAAGTCACCCAAAGGAATGCCAGGCAGTCTCCACTGCATTAAAAAAAAAGAAATGGCACCATAGCACAACGAAATTTGCTGAGCATAAGATTCATCAGGATGATGTCAAAGCCCTAGAGAAGCACTTTTATCAGCTACTTTGGACATCTGCAAAATTTTATTCCTTTGGAAAAAAATAAACTAAGAGACTATATCCAGCTGACACCCAAAATATTTTGGAAACTTAAAGAAAAGACAGCAACAACCACCAAAAGGTCTGCCTGGTTGGTGTGGGAGCAAATCTTTTTTGCTGTTATAAACTTCCTAGTTGATTTTGGCAGGCTGTTGCCCTGTTAGAGCTAAGAAACATCATATTTTGTATCTTTTACCATATTCTAAGTGCTTTCAATTTGTTTCTTCAAGTACTTAGTATTACTAAATATACAAATAACTAAGTAGCTCAACTGCATTAGACTATTGACAACCTTCTCCTCTGTTCTTCACTCATGCCCCTCGGCCAACAATGACCTGCCCTAACCCTTTCTTCTGCACTTGATCAGGGGACTTGCCTCAGTCTATGGATATTAACAGACAAATAAGCAAAAAAGCATTAGTGCATTTCCACTTGCATTCTGGTACCATGCGGTAATATCCAGGCAAGCCTTCTGTGAGGTAACAGACAGGGAGAACAGAATCAAGTTAGCCCAGGATCTCCCAGACTTAAGCAGCTGACCCTGAGACTCACAGGTAAAAGCAGGCAAGATCAGTAGACCTACCTCACCAATGTCCAAATTGACACCTTGACCTGGGAAAATAAACTCACTTGTTACTGCTTATTCCTATATACCGTTTGTTCTAGCTTTATCCTGTTGCTGTGAGAAATGTCATGACCAAAAACAACTTGTGGGAGGAAAGGGTTTATTAGGCTTATACTTCCAGGACACAGCCCATCGTTGAGTGCAGTCAGGGCAGAAACTGAAGCAAGAACTTGAAGCAGAAACCAGGGAAGAAGGCTATGTGCTGACCCACTCAGGCTTATACATAGCTAACTTGCCTATATAGCCTAGAACCAAACCACCTGCTCAGGGAATGTGCTGCCCACAGTGGACAGGGCCCTCCTTCATCAATTAGCAGTCAAGGCAATCCCCTACAGAAAAGCCTACAGGTCTGTCTGAACTAGGAAGCCCCTCAGTGGGCTCCCTGATCTGGTAACTCTAGGCTGTGTCAAGTTGACAGTTAAAGCTAATTAGGACACCATTACAGTTTTGTGAGTATTTATTATATTGCATGTTATCTATAGGTAACTAACATACTGTGTGCCCAGTAATGTTTGAAAACAAAAATGTATGATAAAACAAAGCTGGCAAGGCTCTTATGTTCCAGACCACAGTCTCTGATTCAAAATTAATACTAACTGTACAAATGAAGCTAAATTCTGTTTACAAACAAGGAAAATGAGCTGTAATTAGTTGTGCTACTTTTGCAAGACATCACAGCCAGCACTTGAAGCTGGGATTCTACCCCAGGATTCATGGGATGATAGCCCATATCCATAGCTTCTACATCTGTCAGACAGAGGGCCTGGGGAGATGGCAGAGTCACTAAAGTGCTCACCTCACAAGCCTGAGGTGAGAGCCACCAAACCTACACAAACAGCTGGGCAAGAGGACACAGGCATGTTGTCCTTGCACTAGGAGAGGGGGATAGCGACAGGAGGATCCCTGTGGCTTGCTGGCCAGTCTAGCCAAATTGGTGACTGCCATATTAAGTGAGAGACATTGCCTCAAAATATAATGTGGAGAGCAATTTAGGAAGGTACATGACATCAACCTCTGGCCTTCACACACACTTGTATACATATGTATGCACATCCATACATATAGAAAAAACTATGAAGATTAACCCTTGCCAAAGCCCTTTATACATGACAAACTTAAGGCATGCAAACTCTGTTATTGTTATCACAGCTGCCGACTATTGCTGTTGTTGTCATGATGTCACTGATATCACCCTGATACTTAACCCGTTCTGTTGTTGTGGGTCCTTTCCAACACCTTAGTATCAAAACACTGAACCTAGCATGACACTAAACTAATTTAGTACCTTCCATATAGAATTTCTGGAAGACCCAATGAGATGAGCACTTCCAATCCTTAAAATGGTGTCATGCAAAGGTAAATGACACTGGTGCCAGGTCTCACCGTTATTATCACACATATGACATATGTGACATATAAAGGGAATCTCACATGACATGAAGCCCTTTAATAGCCTCAAAATGCTTGGATGGCCATTTTCTTATTTGGTTTTCATGAACAGCTTTGTGAAGCATAGCAAAAGCCTCAGTTTAGGACACGGAGGCCCTGACAGCAGTGAGGCTTTCCAGAGGCAACACCCCAGAAACTGCTGACATCAGCCTGGAATCTCAGATGCCCCAGCCTTCTAGTCTTTCCACCAAATCCCCCAGCTCCAGCACCATCTGCCTGCGACAGAATTGCCACATAGACAAATTTAATTATCTGGCACATCAGAACCAAACTATCAAGATGAGATTGAATGCACTTTGCAGAGATCCACATCTGGGGTCCCTACCAGTTCCCTGTCACTTAATGCCCCATGAATCACATTATCATCTGCATCCCCTCAACAAAGCATAAAGCTATGCAAGAAGAGAAGGCATGGAGGAGCAATGAGTAAATGATTAGCAGTACACAGATGATTGACAAAGGAGTTTTAAACTGGCTGTGCTACCTAGTAGCCCAGGCATGCATATTTAACCCAGATTAGATAATCCAGATAATCCTGAACATTTAGGGCTGGGCATGCTTTGTCATGAGAAGATTGTTTGTGAAATGAAGAATGCTTGATAGAAACCCTGACCCCTACTGTCATTTCAACAGTACCTGTGACAACCAAAAATGTTTTCCACTGACTGAAAATCACTGACTGGACCTCTCTGGATGTCAGTGTCCTTGGTTATAATCTGTGTACTGTGATACAGATCTCTGCCTCATCTCTGCCAGTGACTGAAACAGTGATCACATGCTATGGTAGCACGGGAACAGGCACACAGATGGATGCTCAATGTTCCATAGTGCTATGAATGTGGTATTTGTCAATAAAAAAGGGACTTTTGAGAGTGATTCATAAGGTTTACAAATTTGGAGGTGAAAACTCAACACAGCAAATATATATCAAAGATCCATTCTTACACTTAATTTGAGAGGTGCTGGCAATTAAAGGCTACCCTCTGAGGCACTCATAGCCAGACCCCACTCGATAGGCTAGCTTTTACATAAACACTTTGTGTATGTGTGTGTGTGTGTGTGTGTGTGTGTGTGTGTGTGTTTAGCTTGACTTTGCTCAGCCATCGCTACTGCATGACTAAAAATGAAGATTAAAAAAAATTGGGGGATTTATGGACTTTTTGAGACAGTAGCCCCAGTTGGACCTGGAACTTACCATGTAGACCAGGCTGACCTTGAACTTACAGAGAGTCACCCGCCTCTGCCTCCTGAGTGCTAGAATTAAAGGCGTGTGACACCATGCCTTACCAAAGATAATAAAAATTTATAAGATGAGAACTACAGGTATAGTTTGGTGGTAGAGGACTTGGAGGCAGTTTCCTAGTTTGTGCAAGGCCCTGCCTGGGTTTGGCCCCAAGAACTGGAAAGAAAGAAAGATAAAAGACCCTAAGAGACTTAGTTGTTAAGCAATAGATATCCTGTCTCTTTAACAGCACCCAAGTCTCTCATTTGCTTGTCTGAGTCCTCTCCTCACCACACTGCCTGCATCATGGGGAATAAGTCAGTAGCACTCCCCAAGGAGAGAAGCTATTTCCTTCCCAGTGAATAGTCACAATCCTCCAGGAAGTGGTTAGGGTTCAGGACCCTGGAGTCCTAGAGACTGGGGCTCAGGGCCCTGGGACAATCACCTCCCTTCACATCCATAAGCTTATTAACATCTGTGATGGAAACAATTGTGCCTTTTCATAGGGTTCTTGTGACAATAAAATAAAATCATTCATGTAAGCCCAGCCCAGAAATATACAATGTTCTGTCACCATAGCAATGGAGGTGTTGGGAAGGGAAAGGAAGACGCTGACCAGGAAAGATGTTCGGAGGAGGATACGTATGCAGTTCTCTGCAACCTGATCCAATAGCCCTTTGAGAGCTGTCAAGAGAGCCCAGAACTCCATCGACCTCCCCAACGCTGTGGCCCATGACCTAGAAACCTCCTCCCTAGCCCAGCCCCTGCTTCGCTAACTGTATCAGTTTTCCCAGGCTGAGCCAAATGATTAAAATATGTATGTACATATTTCTGTGGACAAGAAAAAGGAAAAGTGTAACTTCTAGTCAGAACCTAAATTTCTTGGCTCCAAAGCCCAGCTGGATAGCAGGAGTTCTAACAGAAAACAGCCGCACAATTAGCTGGAGTTGTGTAGCTGTCTGCAGCAGACTGCTTACACCGATGTCTCGATAGGTGGTCTCCCAGTTCATCAGTTCATAAATAAGTAATTTGAAATGTGTTCCTGAGGGAAATTTTCCTCCCGCTCTCCCCAACAGACTGTGCTCATCAGCTTTCCCGTCCTCCAGGTAGCTGCCGTCCTCATTTATAATGGCCAGAGGAACTGCACTGTTCTAATTCCTGCTCCATTACATTGTCTAATGCGAGTTCTCGCCAGCCTCACGACTCCACATTTCTTTATATTGATAAGAAAAGAAAAATCTTGCATATATTATTTATCAGCACTTTGGAGGTAGCTTCACTACCAGTTCAAATGGAATATTTTTACATACAAAGTGCGACAGGCAAGTTGAGGTCTGGACAGAGGTTTGAAAATGGAGTTGATCGGGTCCCAGGGAACACATTCATATGTACTGGAAAGATACATGTATGTGACACCCAAACCATGCAGGGATCCAGACCATACACTCCTCCACACATAGCTCAGTCTTTACCACCCTGCCTTTCGTCTTTTCCCGCCATCTCTACCCTCGCCATATGTTTAAGACTGGCAAATGTTTTGTACACATTTTGATGCATTGTCCCAAGCCCATATTTTTCTATTCCAGAAAATGCACAACCAGATCAAAAGCACCTGGTGACTTCGGAATCACAGGGTCCCCTACTGGCGAAGCTAATGGAGTCAATAATTTGCCTGGCCAATAAAACCAATGACTTCTCTACTAAAAGCCTTTGAGTGAAGCCTCTCGGGCTTGCTCCAGGGTAATGGAACAGGGTAGTTTCCTCTTAGCCAATAACCTAATTATTTTTTTAAAGCACTAACTGTACCTTTCATTATAATAATGCATATAATTGATTTTTGCTGATGATGCCTTTCGTGAAATCTATTAGTCATTGAGAACTATATTTACTTCTTTTTTGTTGTTTTTATGATTGTTTAGCTTTGGAGCCCCATAGTAGGTAATTAATAAAATATGTTAATCTGAGAGTCATTTACCTAATGAGATCTCTGGGAATGTTCTTTCTCTCCTGATAAAGGAATTCCTCGGAAGGATTTTGGGGAAGGGAAAGCTTTCCAAGTGAAATCTTGGCACAATCTGGAACTTAAATTTGGGTTCATTTGTTTGTTTGTTTCTCCTCTGAACAGCCAGAATGTGTCATTAGAAGAAATTTTTAAGTGAGCATCAGCCATTATCCAGATTGAAAACAACATTCTTTTCTCTGGTCTAGAGGCAATAATTGACACTCTCATTCCCAAAGACAACCTTCCAGTGAGGTCATCGATGCTGGTCACCAACCAGTCATTGGAGGGATGTGTAAGGAAGGGACTATAGAAGGAGAGGGGCATAATTGTGAATCAAAAAAAAAAAAAAAAGCAAAATGTGGGCTGGAGAGACAGCTCAACAGCTAAGAGCACTGGCTTCTCTTGTAGAGGACCTGGGTTCAATCCCCAGCACCCACAGGGCTGCTAACAAACATCCTTAACTCCAGGGGATTCAATGCCCTCTTCTGACCTCTGTGGACATTGAATGATACGGGTGCACCTACCCACATGCAAACAATCACTTGTACACATAAAATGAAAATAATTAATTTTTTTTAAAAAAAAGCAAAATGGAAGAAATGAAGGGAAGGACAGGAAAAGGAAGAAGACTGATTAGGAACAAATTTTATACCAGAAGTGGCTTCTAGCCCACTGTTTGGTAAACAAAGCAGGAAAACATCAAGGCATAGTTTCTCCAGTACAAATATAATTCACTTCTATCCATACATGGAGTAGAAATCTTAGCTTTTTTCTCCAGGATGCTGGTCAGGCAGGGCTAAGGGGGTCTGCAAGACAGAGTGGGTGCTGACAGCTGAGGACCTGGTCACAGAGATGTCCTTGCCTCTAGAACCCACCCCTTGCCCAAGGTCACCCACAGCTGGTGGCTGACCCAAACCAAACTAGAGGTAGCTAGTTCAAAGCCTTATCCACACGGTCATCTCCACACACAACCACCCTGGCCCCTCTGCTCCCTCTGTCACCTTCCTCTTGCTATGCATCCCCTCTCTTAACTCCTGCACAGCCCATCCACAACCACCTCCCACCCCCTACTGTTCACTCTGCGGGTAGCATAGGAAAAGAGAGTAATAGGGAAAGACAGGCACGTTGAAGGGGTTTCTTTGCCCCAGGACCCCTTTATCTGAAGTTGTCCTCAAAAGCTGAAATGAGTTGATTTGCATTTTCCCATTAACACACACAGAGCGGCTGAGGAGTGCTTTCCATTACCAAGCTCCATCTTCTCTGCTTTGCCCTGAGGCCTTCTCTGGGGCTGGAACAGCTCTAAAAACACCTGTATGCTGCCCATTTAAATAGATGCTTCAGACAAATCTTTTGGGGGGTTTCAAAAGGGAAAGACTAATGCTTTCCCTGACCGGCATACATTATCCTTCCTGGGAATGCTAAAGGCAGAAATTAACTCTCTCTGGGCAGGTTTAGCTCTAGTCAGCATACCACACCCACATTCTCTGTTAATGGTCTGGTAATTAACAGATTTCTCCATAGCTCACTCTCACTCTTTCTGCTAGTGCTCACTGAGCATCTGCTCCGAGGAGGAACTACAGTGCTGCCTCCAAATCTCAGTCCACGCTACATACAAAGCACTATAGGTTAGAAGCTATTGCCTCACAGCTCTGGAGATTGAAAAGTCCAAAGCACAGGTGTCTGGGGAGGACCTTCCTGCCACATCATTCCATGGCAGAAGGCAGAAGGGCAAGAGTCGGTTAACAGAGCAAAGGGAGCCTATGAGACAACTTTGAAAGAATCCTACCTTTAAAATGATCACAGCTTAGGCCAGGAGACAGTGTGCCCAGATATGTCCAGGGGTGGTACTCGGATGCTCATAACTTAGGTCAGGAGTTAATATGCCCAGGTGAGGGCAGAGGCACTCTGGGCCCACAGCTTAGGTTGTGATGGTACACATAGGCCAGGATATGGTTTTTTTGTTGTTGCTTTTGTTTTTGTTTTCTTTCCTCTTTTATTTGTTTATTTTTTAAGGGATTCTACAATATAATAACACAGTTGTTTTCAGATAACATTGATGTTACTCAGTTTCCCGTACAATTAGGTAATTGGTGCATTTTTTTTGAATTATTAAGCATAAGCAATGAATGTAAGTAACATTCATGTAAAACCAATTTGCAAGTATCTATGTCCAAATTTTGAACAACCCAAGGCTCCCATAGTCCAGTTGGAGAAGCTTGTATGTTAACCATAAGCAATGAATGTAAGTAACATTCATGTAAAACCAATTTGCAAGTATCTTTGTCCAAATTTTGAACAACCCAAGGTTCCCATAGTCCAGTTGGAGAAGCTGTTATGCACAGGCATGTTGTTCAATTAGGAGTCCAGTCTATATTGCGTAGTCTCATGATTCACCCCTATCTCCACACCCTTACATTCTACCATGCCTCACGCCTCCATTACGCGCGACAAATGCCTCTCCCATATATTCTCTCCGCTAGGTGCTTCTGCGGAAAATATATGCGCACGTAACCGCACGATACACTCGCTAGGTCTCCGTTCGCAGCGGGTGTAGAAGCTCCAGAGGCAGCTTCACTCAGGCTGGCACGAAATGCGCTCATCGCCTCTGCACACTGACAGCTCGGTTTCATATGCCTTCTGCCCAGCTGAAGTGACAGTCAGACCTCATTCCTCTCTTCATTGACCACACGTTACTGACGCCTGATACGCTTCTATACACGTATGCATTACCCTAGCGATCGTCCCTGCACGCTCCTCTCTATCTCGGCTCGATTCGCGACTCAGCTCTTATACCCACGTGTGATTATACTATCTCGTCCCTTAGCGCACGCAACCATTTCTATTACTGATACCTAAAAGCACAAGCCAACTTTGATGTACAGCCGCAGGATTTAGCAGCGAGACTGCACTCGATGATCCACGTCCTACACCGACAGCCCGCTACCTCTGACATCCTGCCAAGTCTCTAAGAATCGTCCAACACATACACCCTATTTCATGGCGTGCGATAAGGTACAGTAATAGCCGTGAAGCTAGTATCTTAATAGATAACCCCAGCGTAACGCCTCGCGATTCCTAACTTCCATGTGGTCAGGACGCATGCACGAGCTGCTCTACGCCGACGTCCTCCGCGTACTCATACGACTGATTAGCTCAGTCTGACGCTATGCTCTCCGCGAAAACTCTCTGCGTGTGTAGGCTAACTTTCTGCTATCTCCAACTCAAAAGTCTCTTCGTCTCTGATATATCTCGCTCTTATAAAAGCTTCCATCCACTTATCGTCTAGCTCGCATCTCTCAATTTCTTCATGTAACTGGGATCTCTCTCATAACATTCCTCAACTATTAAAGTCAGCCTCCACTAGCTGCATCTTGCACCGATCATCTCCATACGTCTGCCTGATCGCGCCTCAGAGCCAACCATTCCATTTACTGGGCCAGTTTCGAACTACGTCTCTGTAATGTCCTTCGTCTGCATGATCTACTTGTGGCATCGCTGTTGAGTTATTCCTCCAAGGAGAGAGCTAATAGCCAATTAGATTTGGGATATATATAGAACATGACTGCCACTGTTGCAAGTATCCAGGCAGTTGAGGTGTAGCTGTATACTGACGAGGAGTCTTGCTTGTTCTCAAGGAGACCAATATTTTGCTCTATTGCTTTAGTGGCCTTTGTAACGCTTCTGGAATTTCAGAGGCCAATTGTACATTAGCAATGATGTCTCATAACATTTTTTCATGCTTACACCAGTCTTCAAAACAGGGACTTATACTGCCTTTCTCTTTGCATATATCCACTTATAGGCAAAGGCCTTTATAATTTTGGGGGGTTTGAATCCCCTAGCCAACATCTCCTAGAATAATTCATTGCAGATATCAGAGCTGTCCTGTACTAATATACTTTGCTTAATTACAAGCTTATAAAATTTACTATTGAATTTGGCTCTAGAAGAGACTATATCCTTCCTATCATGCTGTCATCTTCAAAACGCAACACGCCCAAGCTCCCTACATCGTACTTCCACTAACGCCACTAATGATTTTCGCGAGAAGCTAGTGTACAGCTTACTGGTTATATAGGGCTACCAACTTGCAAACATACCTTAACAATCTCTAGATCGATGTAGATGAGCGTGAGCTCCTAGTTTTTACAGTAGGGAATGCGACTCTTAGTATCTCATCATAACTGTTTTTTTTCCTATATAAAGGGGGCAGAGGTAGGAGGTTTCTCAGCACTGGAAGGTAAACTTCAATTAGGGCCCATTCGTAAACAGTTAACCCCAACTAGAATACAGAGAGATGCTCAGATGTCCGTGACTCAGGACAGTCTGAGGTTCCCGCTTTCTTGATGTTAGATGGGTCAGCCTCTCTGCGGCATTTCGCAGTCCATCCTGTCATCAGCCAAAAGTTGTACATTTTAGGCATTTGGATTGGTATTTTTACTGTGGGAACATTCAAATCTCCTCCCATTATTAGTTTTCACGATCTCAAAATTGAAAATTTATCTTTTACTTGTAGGACAATTTAAAGGAATTAAGTTTAAATTTACTTCCCAAATAAGTAGCATACAGTCAATGAGAAACAGTTTGGGTAAATTTAATGAAAACTTATGCCTTGGCTCCTGTTTATGGGTATGTGTAATACAACTTAGGCATCTATAGGTCAAAACATAAAAATTTAAAAAACAAAAAGAGAGAGGTGGGAGGTATGGTAGTATCCCTTCTGGGATACAAATGGAAAACTCTGTGTGCCAATCCTATTGATAAATTTTCAATTTTGAGATCTTGAGGCCAGGATATGTTTTTTACAAGGTCCACCAGGATATGATATTTGTTTTTTGGTTTTGTTTTTTGTTTTTTTTTTAATTTTTATTTATTTCTGTATGTGTATGAATGTACTGTCTGCATGCAAGTTTGTGCACCCGTGTCGTGCAATGCCTCGGAGGTCAGAAGAGGGTCTCGGATTCCCCTGGAACTGGAGTTCTCCTGGAATTGGAGTTTCAGACGGTTCTCGGCCTCCATGTGGGTGCTGGGGATCGAACCCAGGTCCTCTGTAAGAGCGGTCGGCGCTCTTAACCACTAGGCCATCTCTCCAGCCCCGATATTTGTTTTTATAAGTATAACCTGCCCCTGAGTTGTCAGAGCTGCTCCCTCCAAATCCTGAATGGGGTGCAGTCACTGGTCAGCTTAAATAAAGCTAATTCTGCTGATTGGAATGCCAGAGTCTGTCTGGTCTTTCTGCCACTGGTCTCAACACAGCAACAAGGGCAGGAGTTGGTTGATGTGCCCAGGTGTGGGAAGAAGCATTCTGATACTCACAGCTTAGGTCAGGAGACAATGTATCCAGGTGTGTAAAAGGGTGCATGGATCCTCTTTGCTTAAATTAGAAGACAATGTGCCCAGATATGCACAGAAGTACTGGGATGTTGTCTTGGGAATCTCACTGCACCTCAGAGATTGGCTTGGAGAAGGGAGGCTCATAGCTTCTTTGAATCTCCAGTTCTGCCCACCCTCTTCCTGGTCTTTGCTCTCTACTGTCACATCTGAGTCTGCTGACAAAGAACTAAAGAGGGCAGAGAGACATCCCACCCCACACACCAGTCACCTACCCTCTTGATGGATCTCTATCTTATATTCTCCTGGTTCTCAAAGTTGTCCTTCCCTACATGCATTTCTCTGTGCAGCATAAACCACTCCCCACCCATATCACTGATCTTCAGTAGCAAGCCCTTCTAGCACAACAGTCTTCCTTTTGTGGTATCCTGGAATCTGGTAGAGTAAGATGTCTACATTCTTTTACTCGGTAACTACAGAACAGTTGGCAACAGGTATAATCCGCACCAGCACAACTTCCCTTGAAAGACAACGAATTAAACAGAATACATGAGTACATTTCTTAAAGAGGTTACAAAAGGACTGTGGGGGAGCAAAAGACCACTGTCATAAAGGAGTCAAAGAAGGAAGGCTTTTATCACCAAACAATGAGGTGATTCACAGGTGGGCAATGCCCCCTGCTATCCAGACTGTTCTAGCTGTAACCTACGTATGTTTCTACCTCATTCATATGGCATAAGGAATACCATGTTTTAGGCCACTCAGAAAAGATAGAAACGTATTTCCTCCTGGTTCTGGAAGCTGGGAAGTCCAAGATCCAAGTCCTGGAATATGGTGAGGGTCTTCTGGCCACATCACGTCATGGTGGAAGGCAGAAGGGTAGGAGGAAGTAAGAGAGAAAACAGTCCAAACTCACCCTGTGTCAGGAGCCTGTTTCCACAATCACTCCATTCTTCTGCCAGCGTAGGAGGAGCCCTCCTTGTTTACTCCCTTTGAAAGGCCCCAGCTCTGAGCACTGACTGCCACATTGGGATCAAGTTTCGATACATGAACTTCAGGACAAAGACACACACGCACACACACACACACACCTTTGCTCTTCTTTTTTTATCCTTGCAACCTGTGAGTGGCCTACACCTGCTTAGTCCTTTTCCCCTGTGGCAGATGAATCTAGACCACTGATTTGCTTTGCTTGGCCTATGGAATGCTGGGATGTTTTGTTTTGATCTTTATTTCCTTTCAACTGGAATTCGTAATCAAAAATTTTTAACTAAGAAACTTTTTGAATCCAGGGAAATCAAAGGTCGGTCAGCCTTGCTCAGTGGACTAGGGCTGCGCGGCTCCAGGGCCCCAGCCTTGCTCCCTTTCCTCATCTCAGTGCTGGTTTCCCCATCTCTGCTCTGGACATGGACCCCACAGTCCTTCAAACAGAACTCAGGCGCCACAGCCAGCTTCCTGTTCCTGGCAAAGATTAAAAAATAAAGGAAAATGCTTAGCAAAGACTACCCTTAGGTGGTTTTATACCTGGGTATATTCTAGAAGAACCAAGAACTTTCTTTCTACCCCCACTAGAAATTAACAGTAGTAGTATCAGGCAAGCAAATGGAGACCCTTTTCTATTGTCTGGTACTGCCTGAAATTCCACTGTATCCTGGTGCAGTTTGTCATCTTCTAACATCTTGCGTTAGAAGAAAAGTAAAGGAAAAAAGAAGGAATGGCCCCTGTCTATGGTATCTTCACTTTACAATTTCCAATGAGGCTCATTCTTGATGCTAAGAATCCTCAGATCATATATATATATCCATACATACATATATATATATATACACTTATTCATATGCATGCACATACACATACACACACATATATACACATGTACATACACATACACAGATACGAACACACTCATATACAGTGCACACACATATATGCACATATGCATATATATACACACCCATATACACATACACTTATGTACAACTACACATGCACATGTACAAATATGCACATACCATACACAGAGATATACATACACACATATATAATACACACACAAATACCCATATACACATATGTGCACATATACACATACACACAAATACATATACCTACCATACACACAGATACAGGTAAACATACATACACACACATATGTCCAATACCCATGCACACAGAGTGCAGAGCAAACATGCATACTCTGCTCATTTTCCCTCACTCAAAATCATCCAAATACTTTATTGAAATCTAATTCATCAAATGTCTATTTAGGAATATTTTCTGAAAATGAAAACAAAGTAAACATACTTCTTTGGAAAAAAAAAAAAAAAGACTGGTTGCCTGAGAGAGTCAGAAAGTCTGAGCTGAAGGGACCGACCTCAAGACCCATGCCATTTCACCTAAGTGAGTGCAGGGCTTGAAAGGCTAAAGCAGGAACAAAGGCCGGCAGCTGGCAGAGGTACCGGCCTTCAGCAAGTCCTCCCTCCTTGGCTCCCAAGTCTCAGTCTGAGAACCAGAGCTGTAAAAACTACCTTTCTGCCTCAGGTCCCCACTGTGAGTTCTGGAGATGGAGAAAAAGTCTAAAGAGTATTTTTTTAAATGGCATGAAGCTAGCCTCTATGTGGGTCCTGTTTTCTGCCATCATTTTAATTAGGAAAGGCGAGAAACTTTCCAACCCTCCCCACCACTCCTCCAACCCCCCACCCCCCATCCCTGTCTTAAGTGAGGGTTTCACAGAGAACTGGCAACCAACAGGATTCTGACAAAGCCGGCTTCCCTCTCTCCTAGGCATTCCTCCATTCCCCAGATAATACCCCTCATTCCTCCCACATTAACTAACACACAACTTTCTTCCTCTCGCCCTCCCCCAGCCCACACTTCTCTCCAAAACGTATAATATAATTGTGAAGGCTAATTATCAAATAATGCTTAAGCCTTTGGGAGCAAGATAGGGGGTTCTAGAAATGTTTTAAAAGTTTCCAGGCTGTAATAGAAACATGATTAACTGAAACAAAAACGCCTGCTGAAAAGTTTCAAAATCAAAGTCAGTTTTTCACACACGAACATTTAAATATATATGTAAAACACACATATGTATGTAATAACTTATGCATATAAGAATGAAACGTATCGGTTTTCTAATAGGTCATAGGAATTCTCTGGCATTCTCAAGCAAATGCTTTAAAAGAAAGAGCTGAGGTTGAGTCACAGCTTTCAGGAAACTGGGAAAGCCACCAGGGACTCATCCCCAGGGAGAGGCTCCTTTAGGGGTCTCAGGAATGTGTGGGAGGGAAGCTGCCTCTACTGAGTGGGAAGGAGAGCTCCAATCCTGGCATGGGTGTTCTCCCCCCACCCCCAAACTGAGCAGACTGGGCAGAACAGATGTAGTCTTTATCATGGAAAGAGACAGGTTCACAGCAGTGCGCTTCACAGGGAAATGAATGTCCCATTTTAGGAATCAATGTATGTTCTCTCTAAGCCCTGGACTGACCAAAGCCTCTTAGACAAGAGGTAGAGCACCACTCCAGCCTCTGACTCTGATGCCCCCATCCTAGCCACAGGCATTGGGGTTTGGTTGGTTGTTTTGTTTGTTTGTTTGTTTGTTTGTTTGGGGTTTTCTGCCCATGTCCTCAGGAAGAAACAGCAGCCATGGATGCACCTGGAGGTTGTGGCCAAGTGTTCAGCTGTGATGCGTGGAGACATTAAAATAGCACTGTGGCTGGTCAGATTTCAACTGTCCAGGGACTCTGAGTCCTTGCACAGCAGAAGGGGCCAGCGGGGGGAGGGGAGAGGAGGAGGGAGGAGGAGGGAGGAGGAGAAAGCATGCATAATGGTGCATAGCCTATTAGGCAAGACACAAAGAAAAACAACACTGCAGGGCAGACATAATGGCTTCTAGCATCTCCTTTAGTAGAAGCCAAGCCAAGGATGCTGTGTGACCAACAGGGTCTCTAATAAGCAAGAAAGAGCTACCATGAGGCTTAGATTCAGAAAGCCAGGGAGATCCACACTAAGACTCAGGCCACGGCTGGTATTCATTGAGAGCCAGCACTGAAGGTGAGTGTCCTTGATCCCCAGAGATCTCTCCTCTAATTGAAGAATAGATCCTCACAGTCATCTTTACTTCACCCACTGAGATCTGTAGCCTCACAACTGGGACTCACACATAAATGGGGAATGCTAAGCAAGAGGTAATCAGAGATACTGGGACTCCTCTTCTCCCCAACTATAGAGATAGGACCCAGCTCCGGTTGGGACTCTAGCCACTTCCTAATTGGTGCTCCTTCCTTGGGTATGCCATGTTACCCGAAGGAGACAGTTATCACTTAGAGTCAGCACACCACAGAATAGAGGCACATCTTCCCCAATCTATTTTGTTGTTCTTTCTCTTCGTACTGGCGATTAAATCAGGGCCTTATTATATAGGCTAAGCACATGCTTTACCATGAGACAACACCCCCAGCTTTTCCCTTTGCTACTAGAAAAGGGACAGGAAGACTTTTATTATTTAAAGAACAAACACAGAAACCAGAAAATCCAGATGCTTAAGATGAAACAGTAGTCTTCAAAGAATTTTCAACCTCCAGGATACTATTCTGAGTGTCAGCCCTATCACCTCCCTGGGAATTAATTTACTTCCTTCACTTTCAGGGAGAGTCCATACATGTGTGGTTATATAACAGTCACCAAATATATCTTACAGAACCTGTGAGTCATATGTGAGATAAGGAAGAATTTGACAGGTATGGTTCAACTAGGGGTTTTGAGATTATCCTGGATGGTCCTAGAGGTGATGGAGGTGAGGGATACCTTGAGCATCCTTACAGGGGAATGCGGATTGAAATTTGACTCCAGAGAATGAGATACGAGGATAAAGGCAGAGTAGACAGACCCATGGACAAAGAAACACAGAAACCCACTAGCAGCTGAAGAGGTTCAAGAAACAAGTTTTCTCTCCTGAAACTCGGAAGGAAACATATTTCTCAATTTTGGACATCCAAGAGAAATCTATGTCTATGGAATGCATATGGTCTGGGTGCATTTCCTTCTAACATTCATGTGCTAGAAGCTTGTTCCCCCAATATAATGGCACTGAGACCTGGAGAATCTTTAAGAGGGAGGGGTTAGTTGAAGGAGATTAGGTAGGGCACTGCCTGTGGGGTTAGCTCGCACAAGAGTATATTGTTTAGAATGAGGCTAAATGCCATGATTTGCCCCACCTGTGTCAAATCACTTACTTTTCTGCTTCTCTGGCATACTGTGATTTGGCCAGAGAGGAGGATCAGGCTGTTTTGACTTTCCAGTTACCAGAATCACAAACCAAATAAACTTCAATTTTTTTTTTACAAAGCATCTAGCTTCAGGTATTTTGTTATGGAAACACAAATGGACTAAGGCATCACTGTAGACTTCTGACCCTTAGAACTCTATTAAGGAAAGAACTGTGGATTATTTTAAGCCACTAAATAGCTGGGAAATCAATCCAGTACTGTGCTGGGCAGCTTTAGTGTCAACTTGACACATCTGGGTTGAGGAAGCCTCAACTGGAGAATTGCCTTCATTGGCCTGGCCTATGGCCAGGTCTGTGGGGTATTTTCTTGATTGCCGAGTTATGTGGAAGGGCACAACCCACTGTGCATAGTGCAACCCCTGGGCAGTTTGTTCTATATTGTATAAGAAACGTGGCTGAGCAAGGGCCAGGGGAGCAAGCTGGAAAGCAGCATTCCTCCATGGCCTGTGCTTCAGGTCCTGCCTCCATGTTCCTGCCCTGAGTTCCTACCATAGGCTCCCTCAATAATGAACTGTGACCTGGGAAATGTAAGCCAAATAAACCCTTTCCTCCCCAAATTGGTTTTGGTCAATGTTTTGTCACAGCAATTGAAAGCAAACTAAGACAAGTACTATCCTAGTTCCATTTCTGTTGTGATGAAATGCCCTGACACAAACAGCTTTAAGGGAGAGTTCATTTGGCCTATAATTCCACATTACAGTTCATCATTGTGGGGAAATTAAGGCAGGAACTTGAACCAGCTAGCCTCATCCACAGCCAGGATCATAGGAAGAATTAATGCAGGCATGTCGCAGCTCTGGGCTCACCTTCTCCCTCTTCACAGTCTAGAACCCAAACTCAGGGAATGAGGCTACACATAATGGACAAGTCTTCCCAACTCAATCAGTTCAGTGAAGACAATCCCCCACAGACATACTCTAAGCCAACCTATCCCCTCATTGAGACTCTCTTCCCAAATGATTCTACATTGTGTCAAGTTAACAAATCTAACCAGCACCAGCACTAGCAAGGAACAAATACACTTCAGAAATAAGAGTTCAGGTCACAGCAGGAACCGACAGCCTCACACAGTCCTTATGAATGATTTCATTCTGAGCTGCAAAGAACATAGCATGTTTCGGGGTAATTATTTTCTCTCCTAATCATTGAAAGTTAGTCTATTAAGCCACAAACTTATAACTTGCTAGGTCAAGTTCTAAAACAAATAAATGGAATCCCCCGAAGTTGATAGGCATATTAACTAGAGTCTTCCTTACAAACTGTAGTAATTGGGCTGGAGAGATGGCTCAGTGGTTAAGAGCACTGACTGCTCTTCCAGAGGACCCAGGTTCAATTCCCAGCACCTACATGGCGGCTAAGAACCATCTTTGACTCCAGTTCCAGGGGAATCCGATGCCCTCTTTTGACCTTGGCAGCATTGCAGGACATGGGTGCACCATCCTACATGCCTAGCAGTTAAGAGCGCCGACCGCTCTTACAGAGGACCCGGGTTTGATCCCCAGCACCCACATGGCGGCTGAGAACCGTCTGAAACTCCAATTCCAGGAGAACTCCAGTTCCAGGGGAATCCGACACCCTCTTCTGACCTCCGTGGCATTGCATGACACGGGTGCACAGACTTGCATGTAGACAGTACATTTATACACATACAAAAATAAATAAAATAAAAATAAAAATAAATAAAAAATATATTAAAAAAATAATAATAAATAAAAAAATTAAAAACAAACTGTAGTAATTAGAAAATGCAAAAGAAAGGATTTCTTGCCTTCTACAAGTAGAAAGTATTTGCCTTCAAAGCCAGCCTGAGACTTGTGACTGTCTAATCGAAAGAGCAGAGTCATGTCTAGTTGCTGAATGATAGTAAATGCACACCACGAACTGGACACGATAGCTCACTTTCTCCCATGTTCCTCAGTAAGATAAAATAATATTTTAAAGTATTTTTATTGTTATTAAACTTTTCATACATCATACATCATTTCTCAATCCAATTTAGAGTAATTTCCCTTTCCATGCCCTCCACCCGACCTGAGTTGATGCACTCTGCCATACATGTCTTGCATCTTTTTTCTGAGTCTTTCCAAAGTTTTTTTTCAAAGCAAAAGCTTATTGTTTGGGGGAGAACTTCACTGTTTCAGTTTTTTTTTCCCAGTTCCTTTGTTATTGTTGTTCTTGCCAACTTGTATTGGAGGATTTCCTTTTTTTAATTTTTTTTATTAGGCTAAAAGATGTCATGTTTTCCTTAAGGAAGTGTTGGAAGGTTCCTCCTTGGCAAGCTCAAACAACCATCAATCCTGCCCTTGTGCTCCACACTAGGGTCTTTCCTTCCCAAGGTCACCCAAATGAGGTTCAGTAAGCACCGCATCCTGTCTTGATCTTCCCATAATGGCCTCCATGATACAGCCTGGGTAGTCCAACAATGGCAGTCTATAATCTGAAGAGGCTGAAACCCCAGCAGCTGCTCAGTCCACAAGCTAGAAGTCTTAGCAGTCCCCATCTGGCATTGAAGGTTTGGAGGATTCTTGGAGAGATGTGAGTCTTCAGTCCATATTGGAGGGTCAAAAAGCTGTGTCTCATGTCTTTGAAGGATGGCAAAGGCAGTGGCAGTCACACAGTAGATGCACTTGCCAGTAAGAATTGAAGACAGGCCAAACAACAGTGCTCTTTTTTCTTTTTGTCTTTTTACTAAGATCTCAAGTAAAATAATATTTTTAAAAACATTTCCTGGGCTGGAGAGATGGCCTAGCAGTTAAGAGCGCCGACCGCTCTTACAGAGGACCCGGGTTCGATCCCCAGCACCCACATGGCGGCCGAGAACCGTCTGAAACTCCAATTCCAGGAGAACTCCAGTTCCAGGGGAATCCGAGACCTTCTTATGACCTCCACGGCATTGCACGACACGGGTGCACAGACTTGCATGCAGACAGTACATTCATACAATACAGAAATAAATAAAAATTAATAAAAAATTTTTTTTAATTTCCAACCATTACTCCAAATTTTAAATCATTTATAATCGGCATGTATTTGCCAAGGTTTCTGATAAATGACCCAAAAGGCCATTTAGAATTTATGTAAAAGAAAGTTAAATGGAAGATACTTAAAGAAAAGCCAATATATGTCTAATAGGAGACTCAGAAGAAGGAAACGAAGATAAGCAGGAACCTCAAGGGAGAAAAAAATGCAAAAGCTATAATTCAATAAAGTTTTCCTTATACAAAAAAATGATTCAAACTATATATTGAAATACTGTGCCCTGTACTAGAGCATTCTGACTCAGAATAACCAAATTCAAGCCATAATCTTGAAAATGTATTTAAAAGAAAAAAAAAACAATTTGGAAAGCAAAGTCAAAAGACTTATGAAAGAAGTTAAATTAGATTATACTAAAGGATTTTTGACAGTACAGTTTTATGCCAGAAGAAATCAGAGTAACATATGCAAGATATTCAGGGAATGAAAACCACAAAATGTTAGTAACATTCAAAGACTCAGAATATTCTTATGAGCCCTTCCTTATTGATCCACTAAGATATAAGTTTCAGATAGGTACAGTCTAAGAAATATTAGTTACTAGGGCTGGGAAATGGCTTGGTGGGTAAAACAGTTGCCACACAGGGCTGAGGACCTGAGCTCAGATTCCTAGAACCCACACAAAAGGTAGAAGCAGTAGCACACATATCTGTAAGCACACACATCTGTAATCCCAGTGCACACCTACAGAAAGATGGGAAATAGAGGCAAGATAACCCAAATAGATATATACTTAAAGATAAAAGACTGTAAACTAAAAGAAACTGAGTGTAGTCTGTAAGAGTTAAATTATTCAAAATGCAAAAATAAACAAACAAATAAATAAATAAATAAATAAATAAATAAATAAATAAATAAATAATTCAAAATGCAAACAAAGGGGCTGGAGAGATGACCGGACAGTTAAGAACGCTGGCTTCAGCGGGAGAGCCACTTGGATTCAGTTCCTGGCACCACATAGCAGCTAACTCCAGTTCCAAAGGATCCAGTGCCCCCTTCTGGCCTCCACGGGTATTATGCACATGTGATACACCTACACACATGCAGGTAAAACATTCATACAGAGAAAATAAAAATAAACAAATCAAAAATATATAAAAATAAGAAGTAAAATACTACTTCGGAAAATTTCTATATAGATGTATAATTGATAATGTTTTAGCTTTGAGAATTTCCTACAAGAGTCTTGTGTTTACCCTTTCCACCCTCCCAGGCCCCTCCCTGCTCTTCCAGCCCGCACTCCCTTTCACTTTATTATTCTTTTTGGATTATTGTTATTTATACTTTATATAAATTTATAGATAAACAGATACCATGTGCCAAGTCCATTTAGTAATGCTCATGTGTACATGTGTCACTTCAGGAGTTTTCTTCTATGAAAGCATATTCCTTCAAAACAAGGGGATGAGAGAATAATTCTGTATCTTCTTTTCTCTAGTTTACACACACCACAGTCTCAGATATAATACCAGTTCTAACAAAGGCATTGTGATCACTGAAAGCAGATAGGATTTTTGGGGGGAGGGTCTTTTTGAGACAGGGTGTCACTGTAGCCCCAGCTGTCCTGGAACTCACTCTGTAGACCAGGCTGGCCTTGAACTCACAAAGATCTGCCTGCCTCTGCTTCCTGAGCAGCAGATAGGATTCTTTTTGCATGCGCTGACCACCTCTTTTTTATATCTCTACTACATTTTCCAAGGAAAAGAAAGATGAGGTCCTTAGAATGTGCTACACAGCCAAAGAGCCTCAGTGTGATTGGCAGAACCCACAGTAAAATGAGGGACCCCCACTCCCTCAAATGTTCTCCTCTGATCTCCACAAGTCCTCCCCCCACCCAACACATACACAGAAACCTACAGATTTGTTATGTTTAATAATATGTGCAGAGGTAGGACTAAGTGACGGGCTGGGGGATGCATACAAGTGATAATGCCACATATCAATGCATAGAAATGAGTGCTGTTGGGCGTGGTTATGCACGCCTTTAATCCCAGGACTCGGGAGGCAAAGGCAGGAAGATCTCTGTGAGTTCAAGGCCAGCCTGGTCTACAGAGCAAGCTCTAGGCCAGCTGGGACTAAAGGGAGACCCTGTTTCAAAAATACAAACAAAAAAAAAAAAAGAAAAGAAAGAAAGAAATCAGCACTATAGAAGTTGGGTTGGTGGTTACTTTCTTAGAGAGGGATTTGTTAAGATGGGACCTGTAGAGGGTAGCTAGCAATTCTATTTCTTGATTTGCATGGGAGTTCTAATGGCTTTACAGTACAATTCACTAATTTCAACATTTGTCTTTCTGTATGTTTAACTTCACAATAATAAGTGTTAAAGCTTTCACTGCAGTGAGCACTCACTTGTTTTTCATGTTACTGTTTAGACTTGAATAAGAAGCAGTCTCCAAGCAAAGCGAAAGCTAAGTCTCCTTTGCTTTCTGGAAGAACCAGAAAGTCATACCTCTCATCCATTCATGATTCCTTAATCAATCACACAGTAGCGTCCACTGCAGTCTGAGGGAAAGAGTCTAGGAATTAGTCAGGAGATAATGCAAACACTCCACATCCTAAGTCATTCGGAATGTTCCTACTAGATGTCCTACACTGTCTAGAGACTCTTCAGGGGCTCTGAGTTACCAGTAGCAAAACCTTAGGTTTTATGGTCCTTGGTCTCACATCTCAACCTCTTTTTATGGTTAATTTTTTGTTTATTATTTGGAAAATTTGATACCTGTATATAATGTACCTTGATCATATCCACTCTCTACTCTCTCCCTACAACTGCCCTGGCCTTTCCTCAACACAGTCCCCTCCCAACTTCATGTCCTCTTTTTTTTTTTAAATAATCTACTAAGTTTAATTACTGCTATAAGTAATCTACTAAGTCCAATGGCTGCTACCCATGTGCACATGGGTAAGGTCATCCACGGAGCATGGGAAACCTACCAGTGGCCACCCTTCCAAAGAAAAGTGACTCTCTGTCCGTCCCTGAGCAGCCATCAACTGCCAAGAGCTCCTCAGTTGGGGCCTCAGAAGCCCCGCCCCACTCCATGCTGGAATGTTTGACCAGCTTGATCTTGTGCAGGTTCCCTTTTCCACAAACTAGTGCAAACCCACATTTACTTTGTCACTGCAAATTGCTCTTTTTCATTTCCCTGCTCATGGCCCCTCTGCTCAGTTTCCCCTTATTTCTACCACATCAATTCCAGTCATACTTTAAGACCTGGCTCTATTCCTACTGTTCTGCGTAGCTGTAGTGTCAACTTGACACACCTGGATTGAGGGAGCCTCAGTTGGGGAATTGCCTCCATTGGACTGCCCTGTGGCCATGTCTGTGGAGTATCATCTTGATTGTTGAGTTATGTGGGAGGGCCCAGCCCACTGTGGGTGGTGCCACCCCAGGCAGGTTGTTATGTACTGTATAAGAAGGCAGGCTGGGCATGGGCCAGGGGAGCAAGCCAGTAAGAAGCATTCCTCCATGGCCTGTGCCTCAGCTCCTGCCTCCAGGCTCCTCCCCTGAGTTCTTATGCTAGGCTCCCTCAGTGATGAACTGTGACCCAGGAGATGTGAGCCAAAAAATTCCTTTCCTCCCCATGTTGATTTTGGTCAGAGTGTTTTGTCGCAGCAATTGAAGAGAAACTAGAGCACCTACTTCTCTAAGATGAGTCTGCATGACTCTGTCCCACTGTCCTTTCATGTGGACTTTAAGAAGCCTAACACCACTGCTGGACACTCGGCAGACCCCATGGGTATCGTGAATCTTTTGTTGTTAGGGTTTGCAAATATACTCAGTATATATTAACTCTGGAGGTGTAACTGACACTTTCCTGAAAATATTTTTTAAAGCCTTCTGTAGCACTTTCTGGATGGGTGGATGGATAGAAGAGTGGGTGGGTGGGTAGGTGGGAAGGTGAGGTGGATAGGTGAGTAAGTGGGTGGGTGGGTGGGTGGGTGGGTGGATGGATGGATAGATTGATTGTAGATGGATAGATGATGGATGGATGGATTGATGGTGGATGGATGATAGATGGATGGATGGATGGATGGATGGATGGATGGATAAATTGATGGTGGATGGATGGATGGATGATAGATTGATGATGGATAGATGGATGGATGGATGGTGGATGGATGGTGGATGGATGGTGGATGGATGGATGATGGATGGATGGATGGATTGATGGTGGATGGATGGATGGATGGTGGATGGGTAGGTTGGTAGATGAATAGAAAGAAGACCAAGCCAAATGATTCTGTGTTTGAGAGCACTCAGCAGGTACTGACAGATACAGCATGTTTATAGCCAGTGATGACGGAATTATGAGCCTCCATTTGGACTCTGGCACAGTCACTACATCTACGAGCAGTTATAGATGTTGGGCACTCAGTGGTTGAAAATCTGAAAGACAGAGAGTATAGAACAGGAGAATGGCTCTGATCAACTCTCTTTCATTCCAGGATACTACCATCAGGACCTTTCAACAGGTCCTGAAATCTGGAAACTTTAAACAAAAATTTTGAGACTAAATATACTTTATATAGTTATACTCTATATATTTCGCAAAGATCTCTGTACAAAATCACAGCTAGTTTTGTATTAGATGAAAGATCTTCTGAGTACAAAACCTAGGTATGCATGACTGCTAAGAAAAATCTGAAACTAACCATTAGGCAGGTGATGTCTACACAAAAAATGAAGAGTAAATTCTCTGACATGGCTCAACTCTCCTGAACACCCCTGAGCTGAAAGGAACAGCTCAGATCAGGCCTGCAGACCCACACCGAAAGAACATCGGATCCCTTCCCACCACCCACAGCTCGAAGAAGTCTGAAAGGAAAGACCCGAACAAATACAGGAAAGAAAGTCTGAGCTCAAATACCAGCAAAAGGAATAAGCAGTGTTGGAGACAGGAAAAGTCCTCGCCCATCATGCACAGATGTCGTCCCCCCCCCCCCCGCAAGAAAGTTGGGTCAGAAGAGATGGACTCTCACACGGCCTGGTTGTCTCTCCTGTGTCATGGGAACTGTTCTAGCAGCAGTCACATGTGGCCATATATCTCATCCCTGTTTTACTGAGGATATAAACCAAGATTCAGAGAGATTAGTGAGTTGTCTGAGGCCATGTATCCAATCAGCATCAGATGATTGTATGCGAGGCCATGTATCCAATCAGCATCAGGATGATTGTATCTGAGGCCATGTATCCAATCAGCATCAGGATGATGCTCATGCTGATTCTCTTCCCAAACTCTGTCATTGTTTCAAGCAGAAACAGAACTCATGACACATCTTAGCTGAAAGGTCACCTCATCACCATTCCCATTTCATAGGTGAAGAAACTGAGTCCAGCAAAGAGCCTTTGATCACCTTGCGACAGGCTCCTCAGCTGCAGCCCAGGCTGACCTGATTCCCATCCATCAGGGTCTTAGGAAGGGTAGCAGTGGCATTTGGGTACCATGAACCCCAATGCCTACAGGAACAAAGCCAGAGCTCTGAATGAAGAGAGCTCTAGCTGAGGCTGTAGCTACAGGCATAACTGAACATGGAATTTAGTACAGAAAGATACCACCATCAGCCTGGAGACCGGCAAGAAGAAAGGGTCACACACTATGATCTCTCTCTCTCTCTCTCTCTCTCTCTCTCTCTCTCTCTCTCTCTCTCCTGAGATACATTCCCATGTTACACTTTCCAGGGTCACAGAGCAAGATGGGGAATGGAATGCCCAGGGAGAGGACTGTGGTATGCAGGGATGCTTTGGGTAACCTCAGGCCTCAGGAAGTCAAAGCCTCTAACAGGCAACTCATGACTTAGCTAACGTAGAGCCAGGAAGGCTTTGCACTGGAAAACACTGGAATTCTCAGAGCAGAGGACAGGATTTCTCACTGCCCACTATAGGCAGGCATCCCGTCCTAATCTGGTCAATAAACTGTCACGAAGGGGCAAAGAAGCCATTCTCTAATGACCTCCAGAGCCAAAGCATCATTTGAGACTTGACGGCTTCAGAAGCCAGGTCAGTGCTGGCACACTCAGTAGCTGATGTCTTAGATGAGCCTTAAGAGCGTTTGAGAGTTGGACGGAATGCCTATGTGCAAAAGCACATGTACTATTGACCAGTTCTTAGGAGTAAATGCCACTTCTAAATAAGACAATCCCTCTGTGAAGACAGTTTAAATATCATGGTGAGGTGCATCCCTCTTCTGGATACCCCTGGCACATGCATGTGTGCACACTCACACATACATATATGCACATACACATGTACATACATACATGCACCACCCACACATGAATGTATAGGTGCACACACATGAATGTATACATGCACACACATACTTCTACTCCTGGGGCCTCTGGGACCTTGCCCAGCCTCCCAGGCTTGCCTAAAGTTTCATCCTCAATTTCCACAATGTACCCTGCCCCCAACCGATTTGGTCATATTTCCTATTTAGTTTAAATCAACAGTCTGATTTTATCAACAATAATGCTCTATGGAGGTTTATTTCTTCAAACAGACTGCACTCCTCTTTGCTATAAAGTTAATTTTATGTTCTTTGTTCCTTTCCCTAATCTGCAAATTACATCCTCCTGTTCCCTGATTACTTACTATTGGAAAAACAGCCCTTTTTGCTTCTAGTTTGAATATTGTCTCTCTTATCTTGATGACCCTAATCTCTCTCCCCTCACTGGCCTCTCAAGAAAGCAACAAGTAACCAGCATGGACTCAACATGTTGCAGGCCTGGGCCAGTCTCCTGCCTAGGCCGCTTCCCCCTTTCCCGCCTTCTGCAGCTCTCGGAGTGTGGGAAGAAGCTGTCTTTGCAGTCTGGAGGATTAGAAATTCTGGGATCCACTCCATACTCTCAGAAACTCTTAGTGGGAAGATGAACTTCGGACACTTTCGGAGAAGCAAGGGCGAATGCTTCAGAGATGGACGTGCATTCCGTCCACGCTACAGGAAGGGTGACTTGATTCTTGTTGGAAACCATGGCCCGAGGGGGCAGGGAAGTGCAAAAGGACTTCAAAATCACTGAGAATGGGGAGGGAGAAAAAGGAACCAGAGAGCAGAGAACCAGAGAGAGATGACCCAGCTGTCAGAAACGCCAAAGACAATCAGTGTTTTGGCCACCACGTAGGGAGGAAGGGAAGGAAAAGGAAATTGTTTCCATAATGTTTTTTAGACAGAGTTGGAAGGAACCTAACCGAGTCTCATGCTTCACGACGAAAGTGGGACAGGCCCAACACCAGACACCAAGTTCTGCCAACTGCGAGAGTGACCAATGCCAGCAGCGATGGTGGCAACGGCGATGGATTAGCGTTCCCCGCCCCACCAATCCACCCTCTCCTGGAGGTTAGCATGTATCACGTTCGCTTCTGGCTCCCAGCTTCCAGACCCTCAGTAACAACAAAGCTTGTGTTCACTGTGTGCTGCCTTCCGGCATACATTGCTGAAATGCCCTACGTGCGTCCCTGTAGTTTATCCTCAGAAACCCCCACAAAGAGTATTCTATCATCTCCATTTTATAAGTGGTGGAACTGAGGCGCAGACACTGATGGCATGGCTAGGCTCGCAGGTCGCTAGGATTCAAAAGGGATCTGTTTGTGTTCTAAGTTTACACCCAAAAGAAAATTTGTGAAATGAGTGTGTGACTCGCTCACAGTTGGAACCCCATGTTGCACCTCAATCCTGGCTTGGCTTTCATGTCATCACTGTAACTTCCTACAGATGCTGCAGTCTGCCCAGGACCTCCCTGGTCCGCCTTATTTCTAGAGTATAGGTTTTTCCTAGGTGCCTAGGAAAGGCCAAGTACATGGTAGCTTTCTACAAGGGGCCAGGTCACAAACATTTTAGACACTGAAAATTACATATGCTCTCTCCTACATATTATTGTTTGACTTTGGGGTTTTTTTTTCGATCCTTTAAAAATGTACTGTATGGGGGCAGGAGAGATGCCTCAGCAGTTAATAACACCTGCTTCCCTTTTACTGCACCTGGATTTGATTCCCAGCACACACACATGGCGGCTAACAACCATCCATAATTCCAGTTGCAGGGAGCCAATACCTCTCCTGGCCTCTGCAGGGATGTGGTAGACTTAGGTCTTTTGTTTTGTCTTGTTCTGGTCTTTTTTGAGACAGGGTCTCCCTGTAATGCCCCAGCTGTCCTAGAACTCAGTACATAAACCAGGCTTTGAACCTAAGAGATCCATCTGCCTCTGCCTCCCGAGTAATGGGGTTAAAGGGTACGCCACCATGCCCAGCTTGTGGTACACTTATATACATGCAGACTAAACACTCATACTCATAAAAATAATAAAGAAAATACTTTTTTTAAATGTACAATACATTCTTGGCTTGAAAGCTTCCTCTGATTCTTCTTTCTGGACTCCAAACCTCAGAATCATGCTTGAAACATCCTCTCTCTGATCCAACTGTCCAGTCACCAAACTCTCTAGGTTTTCAAGTCTTTCATAAAACTGTAAGTTTTACAGGTCCCTTGCCCCTGGTCTAGCCCCTCTTTCATGCATGATCTGTCACCAAAGTGGTCTTTACTTCTCCTCTGAACAACTCATAGGCCACCATGAAATTCATTCTCCCTACATGATGCTTTGTACACATCACTCCCCTGCTAAAATGGCTTCACATCTAAGCCCCTAATTCTGCATTCAGGGGCTGACCCTCCCTCTCCCTTGGAACAAGCACAGCTGCCTGTCCTAATAATCGTATGTAGGTGGATAGCTAACAGAGTGGGCATGAACACAGCAGCAACCCTGTTGGATGTGTGAAGGTCGCATCGGAGCCTCCCAGAGTCACATGGGATAGGTCTGATCAAGACCCAAGATGTGTGTGCATGTTGTGTAGAAGTGACAGGTATGTGCAGGTACATATGTGTGCACATACATGTGGAAGCGAGAAGTCAACACCAGGCCTGGTTTCGCTGGAGCCATCTAACTTGGTTTGGGCACAGAGTCTCTCCTTGGCCTGGGCCTTACTGAGCAAGGCAGGCTACCTGGACAGTGGGCCTCATAAATCTGCCTGTCTTCCCATTACCTGCACTGAAATTACATGTGAAAATGCATCTCCATAGCCAGCTATTTTTTGATCATCAATCATTGGGTTTATTCAGTGAGTCACGCCACATGAACAGTCCTTCTCTGTCCTTAGACTTTTGGGTCTACCACTGGGGCTCTACTTGCTTCTGCCCCTCTGTCCCTCCCCTTGACCCTGTCCTCCCTGAAGTCCCTGTCTCTTTCCCAGTCATTCTAGGGCCATACCCTGGATGGCTATCTTCCCAGAGCCACCTCTTTTGTGGCCCCTGTTGTCTTCTCGCTCCCTGGGCCTGGGGTCCCAGTGTCAGTCTCAGATTGAGATCTCTCTCGCACTCTCTGATCCCTTTTCCCCTCTCTATACAGCTTGTTCTTAACAAATGGCAAGTTGATGGGTTTTTGAAAAGGCCAATCCCAAACCCCAAAGCTCAGTTGTCCAGATCCCCCCCACCCAAGACCACTCCCCAACCATGGCGGGATTCAGCCTCGCAGGGTCTGCTCCAGTTCGTAGTCCACAAAGATCTCCTGCTGGTGGATGGTCAGGCTGTCCGCACCTCAGTAGGCATTCAGCAGGGCCTGCTCCTCCTCGAACTCTGTGAAGCAGTGGCCCTTGAACAAGCCAATCACCAAATCCCACAGCAGCCGCAGGCAACAAAAGTCCCCGTAGCAGGAGAAGACTTCCTTGAATTTCTCCTCTTTGGTTTGCACGTTCAGTCTGGCCACAAACAGAGTGAGGAGAGGGTCCCCAGTGACACATTTGCTGGGGACACAGCGGGCCGGCATGGCCTCCACGCTGTAGGCATGTGGGTCTTCGTCACCCTCTGTGCTCCCAGCTTTGAGTCGGTCATGCTCCCTAGCAAGGGGCATTGGGTCAGTCGTGTTCTCAGCAAAGCCTGGCTCCTGTCCTCACAGAGACAGGAGCAATTCCCAAGGCCAGGTTACAAGTGACTGGCTGACCTCCACCGAGCTCTTCATTGGAAGAAGCAGATTCGCCACAGAGCTTGAGTTACTTTTATTAAAAAGTTGGTTTTATTTATAAAACTTGTTATATATTTATATGTAACCAACATTTAACATTAACATATATATACATATACATGTATGTATGTGCATATATATATAGAGAGAGAGAAAGGGAGAGAGAGAGAGGGAGAAAGGATTGGAAAGTAAATGTTTTTTTATTTTATTTATTTTTGTATGTGTATGAGTGTACTGTCTGCATGTAGGTTTGTGCACCCGTGTCGTGCAATGCCACGGAGGTCAGAAGAGGGTGTCTGATTCCCCTGGAACTGGAGTTCTCCTGGAATTGGAGTTACAGACGGTTCTCAGCCGCCATGTGGGTGCTGGGAATCGAACCTGGGTCCTCTGCAAGATCAGTCAGTGCTCTTAACTGCTAGGCTATCTCTCCAGCCCCCTGGAAAGTAAATTTTTTAGCAATAAGGAGATTGCATTTGTTTGTGATTTTTTTTACATTAAGACAAAAGTTCTTAAGTTGAACTTTTGAACTACTACCGAATGTGTAGTTAGGTTTCTGTGAATAATTAGGCCTCTGAGAATCTGGTTATATTGAATTTTCTCCTAGAAAATCCAGGTGATGTTCACCAAAGTTTTGTCCATTTACCAGAGAGTACTGCTAATCCAAAAGTTTGATGGCTTCGCTTTTATTACCTGGAGTGGCCCACCTATGGTCCCAGCATTTAAGAGACTAAGGCAGGAGGATGCTCATGAGTTCCAAGCCACCCTGGACCACACAATTGAGACCACACCCTGTCTCAAAAACAAACAAACCAAAAACCTACAAAGAGAAAAGTTACTACCTTCCCTCCTTCCCTTTCTGGTAATCCTCCTGCCTCAGTCTGCTGAACATGGCTGCTCCCCTGAAATTCCAGATTGCGCTGGAGAAATGAGCACATGGTGAGCCATGGTTCTGACAGAGAGGCCCCACCTCAGAGATTGGGGGGTGAAGAGATGTGTCAGTGGTTATGAACATGAGGATCAGAATTCAGACCCCAGTACCCCCATCAGGCCACTCAAAAATCACCTCTAACTCCATCTCCAAGAGATCCCATGTGTACTTCCAGTCAACTCCAGCAGCGGTGCACACAGACCCTTAAATAAAAACAAAGGGAATCAAGAATGAAGTGGGGCAGGCATGGCGGCAGCACACCTTTAATCTCAGCACCCCAGAGCAGAGATGGGAAGATCTCTATGAGTTCAAAGCCAGCATGGTCTACGTAGAGAGTTCTAGGCCAGCCAGCATTATATAGTGAGACCCTGTTTAAAATATTTTTTTTCTCTCTCTTTTTTTAAAGACAGGGTCTCCCTGTAGCCCCAACTGTCTTGGAACACTCTTTGTAGACCAGGCTGGCCTTGAACTCACAGAGATCCACTGGGTTGGGGGGATTGAATGCAGGTCCTCATGCTTTACTGACTGAGCTATCTCATCAGCCCCCGACACCAAGTTTTATATAGATCACTTGATGAACCATAGTGACATATGCTAGTTTAGATGGCCACAGTTCAGAAATGAACTGTGGCCATCAGTCTCCAGGGACCTGTCCCTTCACCTCCACCTTATGATGCCTTTAACCACCTTTCACCTTCCACTCTGCCCTACACCCACCAGGAAGCATCCTCAAAAGGCCCACATCTTGATGCTTGCCCTGCAAGAGGAGGTGATGCTTCAGCACTTGAAGCACCATAAACTGAGCCGGGATGACCCTGTGTGCAGACAGCAGGCCCCAGCGGGTGTCCTCTATACCAGGCTGCCAGCCAACAAGAAGGCAGCTCCGAGCAGCCCACAAAGCAGACTGGTGTGATCTGCTCACTGGTGTGGCCCCAGTCACCCAGTCACTCCACCATTTGCTTAAAAGCCACGCTGTGTTTCCTGGACAATGGCCTTAGGCCAAAACACGCACATTCCAGTTTTTAAGACTCTAAGGTAAGCATTCTGTGAACGCTCCTTCCCCAGGCTCTCTCTCTCTCTCTCTCTCTCTCTCTCTCTCTCTCTCCTGCTCAGGTTTTGCTTTCTCTTTCTCTTGCTCTCTCCCTTTCTGAATTCAGTTCTCCGCTCCCCCTGCCTTGCTTCCAGGAAGCCCTGCTTCAACTCCTCCTTGTTTGCCTCCTGTGTGGCCTCTTCTGCAACTGTCCCCGTGGCTGTCGTCTCCTTAGTCAGCTTTCTCTAGTTTCTACCTGTGCCTTCTTTCTGCTTTCCTGTTAGCTAGAGGGCCCTCTCCCTCTGCTGGGTCAGCTTCCCAGCTTCCCACATCCACTGGCAGGCTCTGTTCCAGTTCCTGCTCCTTCTTGCTCCCCACGACCTTCCTTCTCCTCCACTGACCTGTCTCCCGGTCTCCACATCGCCCTTTCTTCTGGGTACCAGGTCCTGTTTGTCTGACTCTTCCTTCCCCATCCTCTTTGCCCGTCACCTCTATTCTTTCTCCTCACATCCCTCTCCCTCTCTTTGGGTCCCTTCCTGGCTTCCACACTCCCCTTCTTATCTTTGTTTTCCTTCCTTAAGGCTGCAGATACAGTAGAGGAAGCTGAGACTATATCCCGACTTCAGATACAGAACGGCAGCCTGTCAATAACATTAAAACTACCCAGAAAAGAAGATCTTGGTTACTAAGTGCAGCTTGCCCTTGAATAGGGCTGGGCCACAGGGTTTCAGAGTCAAGCCCCCCCCCACACACACACACACAGCCCAACCCCTCCGGGGAACCCCAGGCATCCAGCTCAGCAGGCAAGATGCAGAAAGAAATGCTTATTTTTCCCAGGAATTTTGGCTAAGTCAAGGCCAAAGACCAGGTTGGGACATGCCATTTATTAGTTGGACCCTCAAGGGGGACCTCCATGTTCTCTCTCTCTCTCTCTCTCTCTCTCTCTCTCTCTCTCTCTCTCTCTCCCTCCCTCCTTCCCTCCCTCCCTCCCTCCCTCTTCCTCTCTCTCCCTCTCTCCTTTTCCCTCTCCCTCTCCTGCACAGAGTATAAGTCTAAGTCCAAGATTTAGTATACAAAGCTCCCACACCACAAAACGAAAGCTATAAAGGGACTAGGAAGCACATCTGCAAGAGAGGATGTTGCCGGGAAAGGGCTGCACCCCCACCCCTTCCCCACTACCTTGGACCATCAATGCTGCGTTTCAACTTCAGTTGTTCTTGTTTCTCTGAGTCCCGAAGGCTGAAGCAGGGCCTTTCCTTAGAGGACAGCGCCATCTAGCAGATGAAATGTCACACCCATAGCTGAAGGCCTGGAAGGAACCCTCTTCAAGCTCCGAACCAGGCAAACTCTATCTAACCCATCTGAAGTTGCAGTGTAATCCTTGAGCCTGATTGGAGATCTATTTTCAAGTCCCCTTTCTCTCCTGAGCCTGACTCAGTTTCCCCATGGCCGTTGCTCCTACACAAGGCAGCTGAAGCTGGAAGAAGTCAGTAATGTTTTCCAAGGCAAAATAAAAGAGAACTTCCTGAAGACATGGACATCTTTGCTCCTCATTCCTTTTGTAGTGTTTATTTTCCTTCAGTAAAGATGCTATTTCCGGTCGCCTCTATATGGATATTCTAAGTATGTTTTATCCTATAACAGGTAGCAAATCATTTTTCTTTTCTTGAAACCCCAATCATTAATAGCTGTCTAGACTTTCTGCCAAAAGGTGTGTCGAAAGAGTGTAAGGTCAAGGTAGAAAGCTGTGAACCGTTGACCATGTCTGCAGTGACTGTGAGTACGTAGAACAGCACAGTAATTGTCACACATCTTCCCTCACAGAAACAGGCATACTCAACATATATGCCTGTCACATATCTCAATATAGAAAAACTTCCAAGGCCAGACTTCTGAAAGAAAAACCATGCAATCAATCACACAGCCTTTCAGTTCACAGATGAGGCAAACCGAGATTACAGGAGGTCGAGCCTGGCCCGAGATCCCTCACTTCCTCTGTGGCATCAAGACAAGGCTGCCTTGCTATCTCCTAACCCATTATCCTCCTCAACACATCCCTGATCACATTCAGCAGAAAAGGAAGCTGTCAGTATGCCCAGGAGGGCACCTGAGTCCTCTGTTCGCACAGACAGAGGAGCTAAGTACAGTCAGTAAGGAACTCACTCACAGAGAACACCTGAGATCTTGCTTCTTATCTCACTTGATATTTATAAGCTTCTACACACACAGTTCCAGCAACGCTGTTTGCAGTTACATCTGGGTGCCATCACTGCTAGGGTGTGGAGGGTTAGCACCATAGACAATCATGCCATCACTTTGCCTAAGCATGAATCCATTTTCATCTCAGGTAATCCATGAAGCTGTTTTTCTGTACTCTAAAAAGTTAATCTCTTTAAGCCTGGCGTGGTGGCACACGCCTTCAATCCTAGAGCTTGGGGGACAGAGGCAGGTGGAGCTCTGTGAGTTTAAGGCCAGCCTGGTCTACAGAGTGAGTTTCAGGACAGCTGGGGCTACAAGGAGACCCTGATCCAAAAAAAAAAAAAAGTTAATCTCAAGAAAAGTATTCTTATCAAAGTAAAAAAAAAAAAAAAATCAAATAAGGAACTCACCAGCTCCATGGACGCTTGGATCACTGAGCATTTAAAGATACTGAGGCAGAGAGAACACTGCCCTAATTCATGATGTCTAGCATCACTGTGAGCACAGGATTAGAGGTGAAAATCATACTGTAGTAGGGACTAGAGAGGTAGCTAAGCAGTTGGGAGTGCTGACTGCTCTGGCAGAGGACCTGGGTTCAATTCCCAGCACCCACATGGCAGCTAACAACTCTCTATAACTCCAGTTCCAGGGAATCTGATGCCTTCTTCTGATCTCTGCAAGCATTTTGCATGACATGGATGTACTTACACACATGCAGGCAATGCACTCATACACATATGATGGAAATAAAAACAATAAAAATTTTTTTGGTCTTTTTGAGACAGGGTCTCCCTGTAGCCCCAGCTGTCCTGGAACTCACTCTGTAGACCAGGTTGGCCTTGAACTCACAAAGATATGCCTGCCCCTGCCTCCCAAGTGCTAGGATTAAAGGCAAGTGCCACCACACCCGGCAATAAAATATTTTTTATAAAAGAAAAATCATACTCTACATTTGCTGCATCAGTCTCTTCTAGCCCTAAAACTCTGCAATGTGAACCTTAAGCAGGAGTCATGGGTAGCTTTCTTGAACCTAAACCAGAAAGCTGGGTTTAGAGACATGCACCCACACGCCCAATTCCCCAACATGGTTGTAACTCCCTGTTCTATAATTTTGAGTGGAATCTTCTTTGTAGCTTCCTGACCTAGAAGCTCAGAGTTACACATCCACCCACAGCTCATTACCCACTGTGGTTGTCCCTGGCACTTCTCTCTTTAGGCATGCCACCTCTATGGAGTTAGCTGGTGAGAGTCAGACCCCAAGTCCTAGCCTGCTAGCTTCCGTTGATTTGACATAAGCAATGAGCAAGGGATGTTCACAGAAAAACATTATTTCAGAGCCACTGCAGGTGAGGGGGCATGCCAAGACATCTGGCCTGGAAAGGTTAGCCACAAGTGAAGTGGTGTCCTTCTCAAATGTCCCTCCTGCATGTCCCTCCCACCTTGCATGTGGCTGATCCCTATGCAGCTCACGATAGACACATGTGACAAACTGAAGATGTTTCTTTCCTGGTTCAGGTCATTCTGTCCAAAGTCAGTTTGCAAAGATCCTGGTTCCCTCCCACACATCCCCCCTGCCACCTAGACCAGCTGCTGGGGTAGGTCATTATCACTTGTAGGGAAAAAAATGCTCCATGGGAATGAGTGAGTGTGAGAGGGAGAGAGAGAACCGGTTAGGATCTTAGCTCTGACTGGACCTAAGTTCAAATCACGGATCTCATTTTGAGCTGTGCGACCTGGGACAACTTATTTCTCTCAGCCTTGACAGTCTCAGGATGAAAGGGGTGAGGTTATAATGGCTACCCATCTCACAGGGTTGTGATAGAATTAAATGAGACTGGAGTTACTGGTGCTATTGTTAATATGATTAATTCAAGATAAGTTCAATGCTCAATGTGCACTGACTCCAACCTGGTTATAATAGAAAAGTGTGCATGATATTTTTCTTCACAAATTCATAGTCAATTATAATTTAGTCACAATATGATACCAAGTGTTAAATCAGGTAGATGTCCAAAATTCAAGGAGAAAATTATTAATTTTGTCAGGAGACCGGAAGAGGTTCCTTTTTATAGAGTTACGAGCTTGAGCAGAATGTTGAAGAAGAATACAATGGTATTGCAAGTCTTCACCAGAGGGGTCACACAAGCTAAGGTGGACCAAAGATTCCCCGTGGGAGGAATGTTCAGCCTGGGCTGTGCCTGGAGCTCAGGAATCCCTGCCTTGCTCATAGGCAGAGCTCCTGCCTCTAGGAAGGAACACTCCCATCAGCCAGGCAGAGGAGCTGATCCAACCACGGTTCTTCAGGGTGTCATCTCAGTCAGAGCACCATGTTTCTTGTACCTCCTTTCATTGAACTGTTAGATGAAAAGACTTCCTGCAAACCGTTTCCAGGAGGTTTGAAACTTTACATGAAAAGTATGTAAAAACTTTGGAAAAATGAAAAGAGCTCTTCAAGTCCCCCGCTACCTGCAGGCACTGTGTGGTGAGCTTACAAGCATCAGATCATCACGACAATCACTATTATTGCCACTTCACAGGTGAAGAAACCTATTCAGAAGAGAGATCACTGGCTCACACCACCAAGTAGGTAACAGAGCTAATATTGATATGTAGGTGAAGGTCAGAGACAATACTCACTTTCCTAAGCATATACACAGGAGCTACTTTCTAATTAGCATGAGGTTTAGCTAATTGCCTCATTGCTCAATAAAGAAAGCCAGGCACCAAAGAATAATGTTCCCAGAACAGATACAGAGCACACAGAAGGCGATCTGCTTGAGTCCAACCTGACAGCCCTTATAGAGGCAAATTCTTTACTGAGGCGAGTCATAACATAATACCCTCACTTTGTCAAGAACAGCTCTCCTCACAAATATCAAGTTTCATTCGAACGTACCACAGATCCTACAGGACACATCACTGTGAGCGCCCACAGTCCCTAGGTACAGCTCATCCTCCAATGAGCACTATCAGAGCAGGACCAAAGGAAGGCATCCGGGGTTGATTAATACCTCAAAGGCACATGCCAGAAGGCTCAGATGTGAGAGGCTGGGTGGGAGGCCAGCTGGGGCCCCGGAACAGGTCTAGTGGTGTATACTGAGGTCTCACAGATAGATGGAATGTCAAAGGCTGTTCTCCCATTAAGAAATCTGGAGAGTAAAACCTCCCAATAGAAAAAGGTTGTCCCATGATGCCTGTAGTTGAGGAAATTCCTGATCACAATTTCTTCTGCTTTTAAGGAATGCAGACAGCTGTCCTGGGCCTGTCCCTTCTGTTCTAGCCACCTGTCCCACTTTCTTTTTCCTGTCTTTTCTTCCACTTTTTAAAAATACTATATTTTCTGCTGGGCATGGTGGCCCACGCCTTTAATCCTAGCACTTAGGAGGTGAGTTCAAGGCCAGCCTGGTGTACAGAGTGAGTTCCAGGACAGCTGGGGCTACAGGGAGACCCTGTCTCAAAAAGACCAAAAAAAATTATATTTATTATTTTTATTTTTGTGTATGAGTGCATTGCCTACATGTATGTAAGTGCACCCACGTCATGCAATGCCCACGGAGGTCAGAAGAGGGTGTCGGATTCTCCTAGAATTGGAGTTATGGACCGTTGTTAGTCACCAAGTGGGTATGGGGAATCAAACACAGGTCCTCTGCAAGAGCGATCTCTCCAGCCTCTCTCTTCTTCCTCCTCACCCACTTTTACATCTAGATAAAATTGATTAAGGGTTACAATGTCCTGGAGACAGTTATAATGAGGTTCTTTACATGTGTCATCTTATTTAAACTATGCAACTACCCTATGAGGTAGTTAAATTATAAATACTTTAGGGGGCAAAAAATGAAGTTTGGCAAGGTCTAAATAAACAGCAAAGTGGCAAGTATTATACACAAACTCCTCCCCCAGCATGGGTGCCCAACCTTTTGACATTGCAGCAATGACATCATGTTCCACAGCTATGTTGGGGCACATTCATAGCTATCCTCAGGCACGTGCAGCCCATGGACTGTGGTTAGGCAGGTGTGCAAAGGATGGCCTTCCCACTCACAGTACCATCTGCCCATGAATGCTTTCTGTAAAGAGAAAGCCTACCCAAGGACTGCCTACCAGGGGCTGAGCTAGGGCTGCCTCCTGACTTTCAGCAGGGTGACTTGCCAGGCACATTATAGTACAAATTATCAAAGATGATCTTCTCAAAAAGAGAGAAATGGGTGCTGGAGACATGGCTCAGCGTTTCAGAATACCTGAGTTTGGTTCTCAGCACCCATATCAGGTGGCTCACAACCACCTGTTGCTGTAGATCCAGAGGATCTGACACACTCTTCCGACCTCCATGAGCTCATACAGAAACACACGCACACACACACACACACACACACACACACACAAATTCAAATTTTTCTTAAATCTAAAACAATAAAAAGATATTGTGAGAGTATATGATTATTCTCAGGCAGAGAAGTGATAAAGCCTTCCGCATTTTAAGGTTTGGAGAAAGAAGCAGTCCCACCGCAGGGGAGGGAGAGGGGAGGAAAAAGGGATCCAGATTCTAGGCTGCTGAACAAGTGGGTTGTTTGAAGCCAGGCCTCAGCCAATGAGGCTGCTGACAACTTCATCCCCAGAAGACAGATGAGCAAGCGAGAGCAAGCCAAGAGAGCATGAGATCCCAGGGCCAGCAGGACACGACTCAAGCTGAAGCCCCGCCCAACAGCACTGCAGACTCACGCTTCACCAGCTGGACTGCCGGCAGGTGAGAAAGCCCAGCGTGGGAAACTGGACACACTGCCAGCCTTTCCCTGGTAAGTGTCCCACAAAGACTGAGCACTCTTTGGCCAAGTGAGCACCTGGGGTTTGGTATAACTCCACGGGTGGTGGAGGAGCCTAAGCGTCCTTCAGTCAGGAATGTGAGGACTTCAAGCAATTAAGTTGCAAAAGAAGATGGATTCCATCTCTACTCTAGAAGTACTCTGCAAGTAGTGATATGACTGAGTTTTTCTTTGACTCCTCTTCTTGGTCCTTCTGTCCCATTGGCATGACAGGACAAACGTACAGTTGGGAAACTTGCTTAAAAGTCCTTAACACAGACACAAGGATAGCTTCTCTCCCCTTAATGGAGTTAGGAGTGCCATGCACAGCTCCAAACATTGGGCGTCAGTCAACAGCAAGTAGCACTGTTCACACAGTGACTCTTCTATGAGCTGTACAATAGAAACCCGATGTGCATGCTCAGGTACATTAAGGACCTGGCCAAATACTTCCTTCTCCATGCACCTTCCCCTAATACTTCAGCTGACAGGAACTATTTCCTCTTTGGTATCTCCAAGGTATACTGCACACAACATGCCTGCCTTGGAGGTATTGTTTTGTGTGAATGGCTTGTCTCTCCCACCAGACTATGGCTTTCCATCTTTCAGAAGAGATCCTGAGCCATGTCAGAAATTCAATCCGGGGGCTGGAGATATGGCTCAGAGGTTAAGAGCACTGACTGCTCCTGCAGAGGACCTGGGTTCGATTCCCAGCACCCACATGGCAGCTAAGAACCATCCTTAAGCCGGGCATGGTAGTGCATGCCTTTAATCCTAGCACTTGGGAGGCAGAGACAGGCAGATCTCTGTGAGTTCAAGGCCAGCTGGGGCTATAGGGAGACCGTGTCTCAAAAGAAAGAAAGGGGCTAGAGAGATAGCCTAGTGGTTAAGAGCACCGACTGCTCTTGCAGAGCATCCAGGTTCGATCCCCAGCACCCACATGGTGGCTAAGAACCATCTGTAACTCCAATTCCAGGAGAACTCCAGTTCCAGGGGAATCCAAGGCCCTCTTCTGACCTCTGCGGCATTGCATGACACAGGTTCACAGACCTACATGCAGACAGTACACTCATACACATACAAAAATAAATTAAATTAAAAAAATTTTTAATTAAAAGAAAGAAAGAAAGAAAGAAAGAAAGAAAGAAAGAAAGAAAGAAAGAAAGAAAATTCAATCCAAGGTACAAACACTTTTCCCAAAGAAAAAACTGCATAGACATACAATTTGTTACCAAGGTTAGGAAATACATGGCACAATAAATACTTGTTGAATTAAGAAATGATTCAAGAGGGCTGCAATAAACATAAATGTGCATGTATCTTTGCAAAGCAGCCCTCTTCACAATAGCAAGAAGCTGGAAGCAACCCAGGTGCCCCTTAACCAACAAGTGGATAACAAAAATGTGGTACATCTACACAATGGAGTTCTATGCAGCGGTAAAGATGATATCATGAACTTTGCAGGTAAATGGATGGAACTCGAAGCCATTATGCTAAATGAAGTAACACAGTCCCCCCCCCAAAAAAATACAGAATGGTTTCCCTCATTTGTGGATACTAGTACCAAATCCCTCAATTGAAAGACAAGCTGAGCAATGTTATTGCTATATCTCTTTCTATCTGAAAGCAACTGTGATGTTAAAAGGTGAACCTCTTAATGAGCTGTAAAGTTAACTTACCACTTGCTTTCAAACATGGTAATTAATGTATACGGGTGAAAAGTATATATCCATATTTTTGAGTAATATAAAATTAAAGGGAAAAATGTGAACCCCTAAATATATATTGGAGTTAACATACAGTTTATTCCTAGAGGACATAGCTCTGGTACATGTATGACATATAGGCATATTTTGGAGCAATACAATGGTGAGGGAACCACAACAACATAGGAACTGGGTCAAAGAATGGACTGACATAGTTAAATTCTGCCCAAAACAATGGACCTTTACAGAGAAAAACTTTAAAAAGACTGAGAGAAAGATGAAAGACATGGATGGCAGAATTCATGATCTGGGGTGGGGTGGGGCGGGAGGAAGGGAAGGGGGAATGTATCTAAATGTAACTGAGAAATTATGTCTGAAATACACAAAACATCCATAAGACATTATTTTTAAAAAAGAAATGATTCAATTATGGAAGGTTCTTGGATTTAGGTTAAGTGTCAGATTCATTTTGGTAGACATGGAGAACTTTCAAGATGATAGGGATCTCAACCAGAACAGCATAATACTCAAAATGTGGGTTGATAAGTTACTGTTCTGCAGTCGTGGTCTACAAATGTGGTCACCTCAACTGACCCGGCCAGACAAGAATGAGCACCAGAGGCTGTGGCAGGGAAAAGCAGGGGCTCTGTTTGCAGAGGCCCTCGCTGCATGACCGAAAAGCCTGGAAACCATGATTCCTGCCCACCTGAGAGGAGCAAGAATTTGTGTTTCCCCTCCTTTCTCCCCAAGGAGATACAGAATTTTTTTTCATTTGCCTATGTGTGTGGTGCGTGGTGGTGGCGTGTGTGTGGTGTGTGGTGGTGGTGGTGTGTGTGTGTGTGTGTAAGTCCAAGGAGTCTTTCCAGATGGCTTTCAACCACATTCATTTTTCACCATCATTCAGCTATACCCAGGGCTCTCTTGCAAAACGAGTCTAGCTAGCCGATTTGCACCTAGGCACCCTGTCCCTAATTTCACAGCCCTGGAATTCCACCATGCCTACCCAGCACTTCCATGATCCTGGGGGTCCGAACTTGTCCTCATGCTTGGATGCTTGGATGGAACTTTATCCATTAAGCCATCTTCTCAGTCCTGAGACGGAGAGCTTTGTCTAGCAGAATGAATGATAGTCTTGATTAAAAACAGATAATCAGTGATCTCTCATATAATTTGAAATTAAATGATCCTCTACATTTCCCTGTACGTGCACTCTTCTGGTCCTCCAAAGCCATCCAGTGCAATAGAGACTGGTTTCCTTCTATACAGCAGGAAGTTGAGGCTCAGAGATGCCAATTAACTTACCCAAGTCACACCCCTTGTCAAAAGCGAGCACAGGCACACAAAAATTCTGTTTCTCTAGCATTCTTTCTGCTGACCTCAGACTGCTATCTAAGCAACTACAGAGTCATGTGTTAGTGTCCTCTACGTGCAGATGTCAGCACACTCTGGGTTTGGCCTATATCTGGCCCATGCTCTTCAGTCTGTCTGCATCAAGCTAGAAAAGTTCATCTGCTCAGCAAATATCACCTGCCACAAGCATCCAGCTGCCAAAAAACCAAGCTAAATCTGGCCCAGGAGTGCCGAGAGGACTTTCTCAGTTAGCCATCAGCAATACAGCAGCTCCACATGGCTCACCCCTCTTCCTTCCTTCACCCAGTGTTGACCACGGGACTCTCTGGATCACACCTCCTCTTTCATAAGAGAAGGCAAGATATAGCATCGCTGCTAAGCAGCTGCAGCCCTAAGTATCCAACATAGCAGAAGGGAAGAGCCTGGAACTTACATATGTCCAAAGAATACCTGAAAAATGGGAAGCGCGGTGGAAGGACCTCTCACAGCAGGGACGTCTGCTCTAGGGGGAAATGTATTCCACATGGTCCTAAGAACAACGGTGACCAGCCACCAAGGATGGTTTAGACGCACTCTTTTCCATCTCTATCAGAAGTACAGATAAGAGCTCCAGCTGCAACACACACATTTTAGGTTAATTTGAATAAAGATATCCTCCTGGTTATATGAGCAAACAAGGCCCTGGGATGTCGGTCCCTAGAAGGCTTCAGAGTAAGAATCACAAGTCGCTGTACCAAATTACTTAGAGACAAATGATCTTGCAGGTAGAAGAAGCCGAGACCACTTAACCTCTACCCAGGGCTCCCTCCTCAATCTCACCTGGCATAGTAGTAATTTGTTAAGCCTATATAAACCTTACAGCTTTTGTAACATTTCTTTTCTTTTTTTAATTTTTTTTTATTGATGCTTTGTGTATTTCATACATCATTTTCCAATTCAGCTCAGGCGTATATCCCCTTCCCTTCACCCTGCCCCACCCCTACCCATCCCAGATCATGCATTCTGCCATAACTTTTCTGCATCTTTCTGGTTTTTTTGTTGTTGTTGTTGTTGTTTTGTTTTGTTTTCATTTTTTTTAACAATAAGTGATAATTTGTGAGTACAAGCATCCTTCATGTAAAACCAATTTGCTAGCAGTTGTGCCCAAACCCATAGAGCTCATGGGTCCCACCATCCAGCAGGGGGGGCTTGTATGTTCAATCAAGTTGTTCAAATGAGTGTCCAGTCTATATTGTTGTAGTTTCACCATTCACCCCAATCGCAGCCCTTACATTCTACGTCGTCTCCTCTTCCGCAGATTGTTCCCTAGGCTTAGAAAAGGGGCACAGGTGGATGAGATGCAAAACAGTCTACTTTCTCTGGAGCTGTTGTCCTGGCCTCTAGTCAATTCTAGCTGTTTTCTTTCATGGGCTGCCAGCTTGTCCAGGCATAACCTTTCAATCCTACTAATGAAGCACATGCAATTAGATATATAGGTATTTAAACAGTATAATATATAGCCTTTTGGTCCTACTAATGAAGCACTCACAATTGGATATATAGGTATTTAAACATTACTATTTGTTATGGTAGGTTACATTGGTATAGACACAGATGTTTGGATGGTATGTTAATCCATGAATTACATTTTCTTCTGTTAAGTATGACAGGGTCATCGTGTGGTTTCTAACATCTCCTAACCATTAGAGGATGTAAGCTTGTGGCAGACTACAAGACATAGGTGTAGGAAAAGACTTCTTAAATCAGACAGCAGCTGCACAAGAAATAAGGTCATCAATTGACAAATGGGACCTCATTAAACTCAAAAGCTTCTGTACATCAAAGGAAATGATAAAGGAAGTGAAGAGAAAACCCACAGAATGGGAGGAAACCTTCACAGCAGATACATCCGACAAAGCATTAATTTCCAGAGTATACAAGCTACTCAAAAAACAAAGAAGAAAGAAAACAAATGAATCACTCAGAAGATGGAGCAAAGATCTGAACAGAGACTTCACAGAGGAGGAATTAGAGATGGCTGAGAAACACCTTAAGAAGTGTTCAACATCGCTAATAATTAAAGAAATGCAAATTAAAACCACCTTAAGATACCATCTTACTCCAGTAAGACTGGCTAGGATCAAGAAAACAAATGATGCCAAGTGCTGGAGAGGGTGTGGGGAAAGGGGAACACTCATCCATTGCTGGTGGGAATGTAAACTTGTGCAGCCACTATGGAAAACAGTGTGGAGAACCCTTAGAAGGCTCAAAATGATCCTGCCATTTGACCCAGTCATACCACTCCTGGGTATATACCCACAAGACTCATCTTACTGCAGAGATACATGCACAGCTATGTTTATTGCCGCTCTGTTCACAATAGCAAAAAACTGGAATCAACCCAGATGCCCCTCAACTGATGAGTGGATAGAGAAAATGTGGTACATGTACACAATGGAATTCTATGCAGCAGTAAAGAAAGACAACATCATGAACTTTGCAGGTAAATGGATGGAGCTAGAAGACATCATGTTAAGTGAAGTAACACAGTCCCAGAAAAACAAACGACAAATGGTATCTCTCATATGTGGATGCTAGTACCAATAACCCAGTTATAAATATTTCTTGTGGAGAGGGATGCATATTAAAAGAACAACAACAGAAAGATTGCATCAGAAAACTGACTGAAATGGTGACTTGGGAAGGGTGGGAGGGTTGGGAGAGGGACAAGGGTGTATATTCAATTGGTGCATCTTTAATTGACGTGAGTTCAACAAGTATCCAGATTTGCCCAGACTCTGTCTACAGGATACATGGTGTTTTAGGAATTAGTAAAAGCAAATATGTGCATATTAAACAACATTGGTTTAAAGGCTGATAAAAAAGGTAATGCATCTGAGTTAATTGGTGATATAAATTGCTGTTGTCCACATTAGCTTTAATTAAAAACTGTATAACAATTACTTTGGGATTGGTATAAACAAATGTTCTCTATAATTCTGCTGTCCTATAGTATCACCTGGCAGCAATCTCTTTCACCCATAGGATGATTTAACTTAAAAATAAAGTTTGTTTCCCAAGTTAATCACATACAGTAACCCAAAACAGCATGGGTAAACTTGATGAAATCTGTGCCTTGACTCCACCCGATAGGTATATATTTGCTTTTTGTGAGACTCATGGGTCAAAAATAAAAACCTAAAATTAAAAAAGGGGGATATAGAGAGATATGAAAACTTTTTGTCAAAAAACCTTGCAATCCAAATCTTAAAACTAACTATGGGAAAGGATTTGTGTGTTCCAACAGGCCAGAGTATCACCAATTTAATGGCTGAGAAAGAAAATGCGGCTTTGCAGTGAGTAGGATGTACCAGACAGTGCCAGCTTTTGTAACATTTCTATAAAGACTAGATCACATTTGACAACTCTGGAAAGCAGTTTGGGAAGAAAGTGACTGCCTTGTGTTCAGAATAAAGAGAGTCAAGATCCCATCACTGGTAAGAGACCAAGACAGGATTTGAATCGTGGCCTTGAGACTTGCACAGAACAGTGATTTTCCACCTATTGACAGAGGAGCCTGTGCCTTTCCCGCTAGAACCCAATTCTCAGCAGCTCGGTTCTCAAGGTCTGAATCTTTGCACCAGCCATCTGGATTTCTGAGAAAGCCCTGGGGAAGCCCAAGTACAGACACTCAGGCCACTGTAGCAAAAAGTGACAAATCACAGGGGCATTCCTTATCCAGCCGGAGCTGCCTGCAGATAAGGTAGAAGATAATGCACATCACAGCAACTTCCTGGGTTTGTGCTTGGATAACCATCCCCCCCCCTCGATCCCATTAAGAAAGACTCCAGCCATAAACAGTACCCCTCTTCCTGTCTTTTTGTTTTCTCTCCATCCCCTGCCCCTCCCCAAGCCTCCTCTTCGTGCTTCGTCCTTCAATCATGCGGGGCGTCTCCCCTCACCTCTCACGGCCCCAGCGAGGAAGTTAGCTGCTTTGAAGGTGGGTGCTAGGTAAAGTCCTTTGTCAAAGCAATAGTGCAAAATGAAGAACGTTTTCATATGCAATATAGACCCTTCTAGAGTGACTGCATAGGGATTTTCCTATCAGCATGGTGTCCTCTGTGGCAATCTAGTGATGTACCCAGCAGTAATTCTGCTAAACGTGCAGACACATAGCCCAAGGTCTCGCAGCACTGCTGGGTAGTGCTGGTGCAGGGTTTCCCTGACTGCCATGGAAGGTCCAGCATCTGGAGCTGGAGCTGAGCTCTGAGCAGAGTGACACCAGACTCCTGGAGAGAGAAGGAGGGAAGATGCTGGAAAGGAAGGAGCTACCCCCAAGCTAGAGAATTAGGGTCTTGAAAACATGTTACTTCACAATATTTCTAGAAATTTCCCTGTTTTCCTTTCAAAATGGCTCTGCCAGGTGTGGCGGCGCACACCTTTAATCCCAGCACTTGGGAGGCAGAGGCAGGAGGAGCTCTGTGAGTTCAAGGCCAGCTTGGTGTACATAGTGAGTTTCAGGACAGCTGGGGCTACAGGGAGACCCTGTCTCAAAAAGACCAACCAACCAACAAACAAACAAACAAACAAAAATAAAACAAAATCAAAATAGCTCCTTGCAGGTGTATGCCACCACTCCTGGTTGCAAAGGGTATTTTAAAATCATCTTCAGGGGGCTGGAGAGATGGTTAACCTAGCGGTTAAGAGCACCGACTTCTCTTGCAGAAGACCTAGGTTCGATCCCCAGCACCCACATGGCCGCTGAGAGCCATCTTTAACTTGAGTTCCAGGGGAATCTGACACCCTTTTCTGACCTCTGAGGCATTGCATGACATGGGTGCACAGACCTACATGCAGACAGCACATTCATACACATACAAAATAAATAAAAATTTAAAAAATAACAATAAAATAAAATCATCTTCACTGGGGGCTGAAGAGATGGCTCGGCGGTTAAAAGCACTGGCTGCTCTTGCAGAGGACCTGGATTTGATTCCCAGCACCCACATGACGGCTAGTGACAATCCATAACAGCAGTTCCAGGGATATCTGATACCTTCTTCTAACCTCCAGCAGCATTGCACGGCATGGGTGCACTTGAATACAACATGAGGATGTGGAGAAGTGCTGACTGCCTGGCACAGAGCTACTCAGAGTAGTTTTACTAATACAAGAAGCCAGATCTGAGGCTCTTGGCTTTGGGTTTGGGGCTTAGCTCTGTTTCTGTCGTTTCTCTTGCCAAATCTTTTGCATTGTAGAAAAGGCGCTGAGATATCTATGACTCAGTTTCTGATTCTGGGAAGAAAATGACTCTTTCAACTGTCCTACAAAGTACAGCTGCTTTCTGCTGTGGTTTCAGAGTTGTGCTATTCCCCCACTCCGAGGAGGTCCTCTGCACACTCTTCCTCCATGCCAGCCCTTCACTCAAATTATGGAGAGATCCTCTTCAATTGTACCTTTGATTTCAGACTAGCCGGGAAGATAACTGTGCCCTGGTCTTAGGAACACATTCTTATCTCACTAGTGATTCTTGCAAAAGAGAGATATGAAAGTCTCCTTCCACGGGACTTGAGTAGAAATGAAGATTTTGCAGACCGGAGGAGACTTGCTATATAATATCTGAAATCACCAGGCATTTGAAAGCAGAAATGTCTTTCTCCTGTGAGTATTGCATCCTAACTGCCACCCAGAGATGATTTATACGTGCTCATCCTTATTACAGACTACACATAATAAAGGCATGATAGAAATCATATCTGCATAGATTCAGGCAGCCCTGGGAGAGAGGCTGCCAGTTTTGTTTGACAAGACACTCAATCAAGCCAAAGGGTTTAAAATATTCTGGGAGGATCTCATTGCCTGCTCAGACTTATAGATTTCTATCTAGATCACAGAAATCCTAATTGAGCCCAACACTGGTACTCATTTTTCCCTAAGTCCTTCTTGTAATAAGAGGCATGGAAGGAAAATGTTGGGAGCCCTCGCTTCATGGTCCAGGAAAATGAAGGCGAGTTTCTGCCATTTGTTTGTGGCCATAAACTCAGGCACCACCATCGGTTCAGGTGCTTCCTGGCAGACTGTGAGGATGGTTTTGCACAGAAAAATATATACTCAGAAGGAAACATATAGATAGGAGGAAGAGCTCCCATATTGGCTAGGAGGAGGTGCTCCCATATAGATAGGAGGAGGTGCTCCCTGCAATTTTTATTCACTGGGAGAAATGTTTCCTTCAAAACATCACACATTTACTCTCTTTTCAAGTCTCCTTGATGCTTAAAATGACAGCAGGTCTCAGACCATGGGAGAGGACTGGAGAACGTCCTTCATCGAGGAGGCCATAACATCTGTATCACTGGTTAATAGTGTCTCTGCTTCCCTTACTTGTTTATTTTATTTGTTTGTTTACCTGAGATAGAGTCTTGCTATCTAGCCCAAGCTGGCCTCAAAGTTGTAATCTTCCTGCCTCAGCCTCCCAAGTGCTAAGAATATAGGTGTGTGCCATCATGCCCATCTAACACTAGACAGGACTCCCCACACAGAAAATCTATGATGTACAAATTATCACAATTTTAAATAACAAGAAAAGAATCTATACTTATGCACACAATCCTCTCTCTCCTCAATCACCCTAATCCATAACTGTGGCTTAAAAATATTTTATTGACATAAACAGGCAGCTTAACTATGGACTATAGTTCCAGATTTTTAATTATTTTTAAGTGTTATATTAAACTATTATTTATCTTGAGTCTTGCATTTTTTTAATTGCCCAGGAGAGAAATATCCAATCTTAATTCCAAATGCTCTAAAACCCACAAGGAAACTAATAATTCTCCAGATTCATTCATTCAAATTCCCCCTCAGCACCATGGTCTCCAATGGTACTGAATATCTTTAATCTAGACCCAAGCTGAGCAGACAGGGGGGAGGGGGGGAATGGGGGGACATAAAAAAACTTTCATCCCAGGTCCTAAAGAGAATCTTTCTTTCCAGCCCTTCCAAGAGCTGACAGGTTGATAAAATGTTTAAGGGCACAATGTTCAAACAGAGAAAAAATTAAAAATGTAATAATAAAGTTAAATGTAACTATTTTAAAGCATAATTCTTCAGAGAGACGAGTTTTATGTGGGACCAGCATTTGAAGTAGCAGTCATTATTAACGGGAACCTCCGAGAGAGAAGATTTAAATCACCAAAGTAATAAAAGCTGAAGAAGGACTTGCACCTTGAAAGGCACTTGGAGAGAAGATTGCATACAAATGCAATTAAAATGATGCTTATAAAATACTAAGATGTTAATTGGGTTCAGTCCCAGAAGCCCCAGCAGTACAGTATGTCAGAAGTTAGCTGGTTTGAAGTTTAAAAAGAGTAGTTTAATTTGTACACCTTGTCCTAATTACGGCGCTTTCTGCAGCCCACGTATCTGTATGGTTTATGGTAGCTTGGAGCTTTGTAAAACAAACACACACACCAGTTAATTGGGTTATTGCGATGGAAAATTGGGCTGCAGAACAGCAACCTCTCTTACTGGGATACCTTTACAGCTGGTAATGAATGCTCCAGCCACGTCAGGGGACGCTGATTTGTAAGGTGTGCCGTTTACAGCTTGGTGATCCTGGGGGTCTGAGACATAGGAGGTGATGCCTTGGAAACAAAGAATCGCACCAGATAATATTCCCTCCCCACCGTGCTCCAACTCCAGCTGGCCTGTTTAGAACTTACAGCATTGCCAGCCCCATTCCCTGGTCCCTGCCCTTTCAAACATCCCAGGATGTCTGGGGCCATGTGCTCACATGAAAGACTGGAGAAGATGGAAGCAACAAGAGCAGCCCTTCCAGTAGCCCCGTTTCCAGTGCACCTGCAGGGAGACTTTGTGAGGTAGTGGTTTTTCTCCTCCCCAACAAATAAATGTATACGTGATGCTATCAAAACACCATCATTAAATCAGATTAGGAGTGAAGACGGCTAAATCATTTTCCAGGAGCCCTACCTGAATGCGCCAGCCGCAGTGGGGGGTTCTAGGCATTGAATGCCTGGCATCAGCCAACCTCCTTCATGAGGGAGGCTGTAAAAGCTGGATCATGGGTTTACAATCCTTCTCAGTCATTCACACCATCCCTTCCACCACTAGCTGCCAAATGTGAATCCTAAATATGACAGCATCAGGCCTTCAGTTCCTACTCCAGCTAAATTACCCATCTCTAGAAAACTGGGATACCAGCACTCAGAAGAGCAGTCTGTGCAAATGGCACATACCCCAGCTTGGTGAAAATCCACAAGGGCTCCATTGGTCACGAACCATGAATTAAAGAGAAACGTCATCTCCCAGCCAGTCCGGAGAAGCCCTCCACATGAAGCCCATGGTTCAGGCCAGCCCAGGTGGCAGGGTCCCAAAGCAAACTGAAGAAGACAATAATGTCCTAACTGCAGTTCTGTCTCCTGCTGAGTATACTGGCTCTTGCTTGATTACAACTAAAAGGAAATATCCCAAAATGAAGTCATGCTAAGAAGATGACATCACAAAGCTTTCCCCAACGGAGGACATTCACAGCTTAAGAGAAAACTACAAGGTATAGACCTCACATTACACAGAAGGGAAAAGGAAGGACTGTGGAGCCAGCTGCCTTACACAAGACTCTATTCATCTGCCTCGTGTTCTTTAAAACTCCCTGGACATTGACAATAAGCTTTTCAATGTGGTGTGTTCTCTAAGGAACATTAGCATACATCACCTCTCTTGTCAATGGCCTGACATTTGAGATAGGCCAACTCTACACCTTTCCCTCCAGTACAGGGATGATCTGCAGGGGGAACAAAGTAGGAAGCAGCTGTCACCACATCTTTGGACCATATTAAGATAATTACCTGGAGCAGTGATCTTCCTGTACTTGGAAATTAAGAATATTTACTTGAGGGCTAGAGAGACGTGCCTGGGAGCTGAGTTCAGTCCCTCGGAACCTACAAGAAAAACCAGGCATGGTGGGGGCACACTGATAATCCCAGCACTGGGGTTGCTAGCCTAGCCAGTCTAGCCTAACTGACAGGCTGCAGGCCTGTGAGAGATCCCGTCCAGAAACAAGAAGATGGATGACTACAGTGGCTCACGGTGTTAGTCCCAGGAGGCAGAGGCAGGTGGATCTCTGTGAGAGTAAAACATGCCTGGTCTACATAACCAGTTCCAGCCACCTGGGGCTACAGGGAAAGTCTGTTTGAAATAAAAAACAAACAAGCAAAATATATATCAAGGTGGAACAACACTCAATGTTGACTTCTGGCATCTATACACATGTGCACATGAACACATACACATACAAAAAGAGCCTAAAGGAAAATGTAGCCCTGAACAGCCTCCATGGAAGACTGTCCACAGGAACCATCACTTGGTATGCAGGTGATATGAGCAGAGGCTAGGGCTGGGCTAGGGACAGTCCCACAAATGTTGGTTATGTAACATCTGTTGGTCCTTTAATCATGCGTGGCCACAATCCACATGATGTTATTCCCTCCTAGAACCAGGCTAGCAGCTTTACAAGGCTATAAGCTTCAGGATTGTCTCCTGCCAGCAGGCCGACAGTCCCTAGGCTGAGCTCTGGTAAGAAGTGGGGAGGGAACCATGGGAAGTCACCTGAAGAGGAATAAAAGAAATGAACTCAAGGAGGGTCTGAGAGAAAGACTCAGTTTTATTCCTGCCAGCACTGTGTTTATATACTAAAAGCTACTGTGCTCTGGGCAAGGAAGTGGGGGGCAGGAGGAAGGGAAGGGCGAGCCACCTTGGCTCCTACCAGGAGCAGCAGAGCTCCTGTTTGTGTAAACAGTGAACTAGAGGTGTGACATTTTGCTCAATATCTCAAAGGACGAGGCCATCAGAGTCTAAAACTTTGCAGAGATAGGCAAGGCAGGAAACACTGCAATAGATAACTCACAGAAGCAACTTGAATGCCCATTCAAGAGATATCAGATAACCTGCAGAAGTTCTGGGACAGGTCTTGCAGGTCCTGCCTCAAGCCAGACAAAGTTTCATTCCTACATGCAAATGCTATTACCACCAACAGCTGTGTAGCCTCTGCTTTGGTGTCTGTATCTGTAAGCCAAAGACAATTCTTTTTTTTTAATTTTTTTAATTAATTTTTTACTTATTTCTGTATGTGTATGAATGTACTATCCATGCAAGTTTGTGCACCCGTGTCGTGCAATGCTGCAGAGGTCAGAAGAGGGTGTCAGATTCCCCTGGAACTGGAGTTCTCCTGGAATTGGAGTTTCAGACAGTTCTCGGCCATCATGTGGGTGCTGGGGATCAAATCCGGGTCCTCTGCAAGAGCGGTCAGAGCTCTTAACCACTAGGCCATCTCTCCAGCCCCAGCCAAAAACAATTCTATCCCATCCCTGGGAGTTAGTTACAATGGTTCAAGGAGGTAGTCAGGTGAAGCACTTAGAACCCATCCTGGAACATTGAAAGCACTGAATGGTGTAATAACCACTGTTATTACAATAACACTGCTTTGTGGATGAGCAATTGAGGTTCAGCAAAGGTCGAGTAATATGATCGACAGTGTGCATATGCATGCACACATGCACACACATGGAGAAAAGATTCCAATTCAAATCCAGGGAGTCTGATCTCCAAGCCCAAGGTTGTCATTGTTTCATGAGGCTTGTCTTCCCAGAGAGATAACAACTCATACCAGGAATTCATTTAATCAACCTGGGTCTCCACACCATGACTTAGGAAAAAGGAGAGCCAACAAGACATCTGGGAATGTGAAAGGTACCTGAGCCCTCAGGATATAGACCTGGGAAACTAGGATATCGGTGACTATGGCTCTCAGATGACAACATCAATGCATCCCATCCCTGGACAAAAGATAGAAGGATGCTGGCAAGAAGAAACTCCTGCAGCACAGAGCTGCTATGGCTGCAGCCTGAAATTGACTTTGAGATTGAATTAAGAAGTGAAAAAGCCTCAGTAACCCCAGTCTTCCTGGCTCTGACAACCCTATAGGAGACACATTGATATTATTTGTTTTTTATTTATTTATTTATTTATTTATTTATTTGTTGATGGATATTCAAAATCATAAGTTAGGTTTCCCCTTGAGTCAGGAAGCAGCATTGAAATGGCACTGGAAATCTTGAGGTTGGTTCTCAGAGCCACACAAGAGCTGAGAGTTATTAAAGTATACTTTGCTATTGCTGTCTGCTCTCTGAGGAGCTTGATCCTGCATCCCTACAGTACAGACAACACAGAGTTGAACAAACTGCAAAGAGGAATTCTGGAATGGGCAAGGGAAAACAGAGGAGGAGGAGGAGGAGGAGGAGGAGGAGGAGGAGGAGGAGGAGGAGGAGGA
>VZQC01002950.1:2505658-2643331 GCA_009823505.1 Rhizomys pruinosus
GGAGGGAGGGAGGGAGGAGGAGGAGGAGGAGGAGGAGGAGGAGGGGGAAGAGGAGGATGGGAGAGGGTTAAATGGGAATTTCATCATCTTGTTTGGATTCTCTGCCCCTGCCTTGCCTTGTTGGACAAAGGGAAAGTAGATGATGAAGAAACTGCTTAACTTCCATTGGCAATGCCAACAGGGAGAGGCAAAGGTGACCTGCCTGCCACATTTCATCATCAGAGGAGACACAGGCCACATCCTTCACCAGGGACTTTCCTTTATTTAACCTTGATTCTGACTCAATTAGAAATGTGTTTTGCAAAATGCCTTCCAACACCCACAAAACAGAAGCAAAGACTTTAGAATGGAGAAATGGCTCTGAGGTAAGTAAAGGCACTCACCATCAAACCTGATGGCCTAGGACCTGGGTACAGACAGATTCCCTACAGTTGTCCTCTAACCTCCAGATGTGCGCACCTACCTCTCGCACAAAAATAAATGAATAAAATGTAATAAAAGAATGACTTCCACTCCAACAACATGTACTGTTATTACATGGCTTCTCCTCTGGAACCTTCTGTAAGCTTTTAGCTTTTCACAAGGATCTCTTTATAGAGATCCATGAGATTAATTTCATATCCTATCTTGGGCCTTGGGACTTAAAATCCCCTGTGAATAAAGTCATAGACCCAGCAATTTTAGCAAGCACCTAGACAACTTTTTTGAGCATACTAAAGTATGTCTGGATTCTCTACATCTTAGCCATCTTCTGCAGAACTACTGAAACCATCCAAGAATTTACAGTGTCTGCAGATGGCAAGCTCCACCCTGCCTGGCCATATGTGGTAGACAGTTGTATGAGTCACTGGCTCAGCCATGGAACCCAGCCCTACAGCCAACCCATAGATGTGCTGGTGATGTGATACTCAATGAGCTGACTTGAAGCAAAAGAGCTTAGACTCCATAACTCGAGTGAACCTCATTCAATCCTTTGAAAATGTTGTGAAGACTTTTTTTATTCTCTGCTGAGAGTTGGTAAGTGAAGACTTTTAAAATATGCTTCGACACAACAGGGTTCTGCATGACTTAGTGGGTAGAAATAGAACAGAGAGTGAACAATCTGTGAAACTGTGGGGCATCCCATTTATTCCCAGGACGATCCATGTGAAAAACACATGCAGGAAAGCATACCACATGGATGCATGTTAAGGTCCAAAAACAGAGAGAGTTTTATTTCAAAATGTCTGCTTATATAGCCAGCATGACTCAACTCCCAGGGCCAAATCCTAAACCTTTTCGTCACTACATCCCACCCCATGGGTGTGGCCAGGGAGGTCCCATTGGTTTAGAATGCTACCCATCTTAACTAAGTTTTCCCACAGGAAACAAAAGTAATGGATTAAAATTTAGGCTTATTATATTCATGATATTTGCATGAATCTTGCAAGTCATGATGCCTACTAGGTAGCTATGTACATATAATCTGGAGTTTTAAATCAAAACTGATCTGGCTGGAAAGACTGCAGTGTCATTCACATTAAATCACATATGTGGAGAGAGAGAGAGAGAGAGAGAGAGAGAGAGAGAGAGAGAGCATTAAGACATAAACTATCTTAACCACAAAAAGTAAGATGTGGGAGCTTCTCTTGCTACGAACAGGTACAGCTTGGTCCTGTTAAGGGAGGGGGAGTATAGTGCCTCCCTCATGGGCACTGTGGAGAACTGACCCCTCTGCACAGAGGTCAGTCAGTTACTTTCGTAACCCAACCTGAGAGGTACTTCCAACTCAGGTCCTTAGCCTGGGAGAACCGGAACATTTCCTATCTTGGCCATGCTTTCCCACCTGCCCAAAGACTGCTGGCCTCTGGACAGAAATTTCAGGCTGATGGCTGATGGCCTGTCTTCAGCCTACATTCATTCACAATTTACATCACAGCTGGTGATCTGATAGATCTCCTTCCAGCCCCACACTAGCTACCCAGGTTGGTGGTCCGTCCAACCCAGTGGTCACTGGAAATTCAGGCCTGCTTCAGCCTGTGTGTGCATGCACGGAAATAATGGCTGGGAATTCTGTGTAATGATGATAATGGAGAATTCAATTTATTGCCTGCTACAGCTCACTTTTATAAGCAAAATGACATCAGCTCCCAGAACCAATCACAGACCCCCAGTTCCGCACCACTGCACACTGCTGCTCCATCTAGCATCATGTTCCTTGGCCACGTTGCTTGTTCCTTCTTGGGGTGGGGTCAGAGAAATCCCATGACTCCCACATTGTGCCCTGAGGGGTGCTAGCTGAGAACTAGCCCCTAATTCAAACTGAATCTTCCCATAGTAAGACATGGTATTTATTGGCTCATGTAAGCAGAAGTATATGGACATGCTGATGTTAGCAGAGATGGATCAGTATACCCAGACATCAAAAGTCTGAATGCTGCCATTAGGAATCAGGTCTCCCTCCACCTCCTATTTCCACATTCGTTTCTCTTAAAGAAATGAAATAAGGCCACTTGCCTATAACTTTGGGTGCACATAAGAAATGGACAGTAAGACCCTATTGCTGAAGATATGGTGTGATATAGCATGAAAAGAAATTATGTTGAAACCCTGCACTGCAAATCAATAGCTGACCTTCATAGTGTCAGAAAGCACTACGCAAACTGCTAGAAAGAAATGGTCTCCGAAGCTTTACTACAGACCTCTCATGGTAAACTTTTAACATGCCAAAGAAGATGTAGTGCAATAGTGGCAGCTTGGTACATGTACACCCAGAAAAAAAAAATCCCAATTCCATCTATGGCCTGCTCCCTGGGGGACAGGACACATGGCTGACACTGTATGTAGCCTTGGTGCCCTTAGTGTCAGGAGACTTTATCAACCACATTAGAAAGCCATTGCCACCACTCTGTCAAAGAGTTATAATGCCCCGACAAGATATTATGCCAGGCGTGGTGGTGCATGCCTTTAATCCTAGCACTGAGGAGGCAGAGGCAGGCAGATCTTTATGAGTTCAAGGCCAGCCTGGTCTACAGAATGAGTTCCAGGACAGCTGGGGCTACGGGGAGACCCTGTCTCAAAAAAAGAAGAAAGAAAGAAAGAAAGAAAGAAAGAAAGAAAGAAAGAAAGAAAGAAAGAAAGAAAGAAAAAGAAAGAAAGGAAATAGAGAAATAGCCACTGTAACTCCTACAGTGAAATTTTACATTTCAGTAACCTCCATGAAAAATGACTGTCTCCTTCCAGATAAACCCAACAAAAAGTCCTAGGGCTGCAAGTCTGGGCTGTTCCCTAACCCACCTATGGGTCATTCTTCACTTGGATCTTCATTCAGAAGTCATCTTCTCCATGGAGCCTTCCCTGACTACTGATTTAAGACTTCTCCCCCCGCCAAAAAAAAAAAAAAACTTCTCCTTACCTCACCTGCTAGTGTGCCTTTACTCTGCTCTATTTATAGCATTTACCACTGACTTACTTTATCCCATATACTTACATATTTAATTATTTGCTTTGCTGTCTATCTCCACATCGAGAACACAAAATCCATGAGCATACAGAACCCACAGGTGAGGATGTGGAACCTGTGAAAATATGAAATCTGTGGTCTGGTTGATCCCCCGGGTTCCTGGTCTCTAAAACAGTGCCTGCTGTCATGTTTTGGTGGTAAGAAGTTACCTATTGACGTTTTAATTATTATGTATATGAGTGTATTGCGTGCATATTAAATGTACCTGTGTCTTGCAAAGTCCATAGAATCAGAAGGAGTCAGGTCCCCTAGAACTGGAGTTACAGACACTTGTTAGCCACCATGTGGATGCTGGGAATTGAACCCAGGTTCTCTGCAAGTACAGCCAGTGCTCTTAACTGCTGAGCCATCTCTCCAGACCTGCATATAGATTTTAAAAGCTACAGCCATATATGAGTATTTATAACACTAAATTGTTACAAATTATACCTCCCCATTCCAAGCTGATTGGTAAACATTCACCAACAAACACTCCATAATCATACATAATAAGTATAACACAGGCTTTGTTATTCACAAAAACAAATAAATTTTGTTTTCACTAAAATAAGAATGGAATGCGTGACGAGCCAAATTTTAGCAGGAAAGTTGGACGGGAAGACTTCATAGACCAAGAAGGAAGACTTATCAAAGGTGACAGACACCTTATAGGACAGCACATTTGAAAGAATCATGAGTAAAGAACCCACAACACACATAGAAAGGGAGTCTCTGGAATGAAGTCAGTGTCTATCACAGAAATCAAGGTCAAATTGAACTGCAAAGAAGAAGACATTTTCCATTACATCACACTGTCTCAAGTAGCAATGCAAGGCCGGGGTGTTGATCTGATAGAAGGAGTCTGATATACACATTTCCCTATTAAGCAGAACTAGTGTATACATGTCTCCTGTCTGTTTCCTTGGAGATTATTTGTGCTGCAGATGAGAAGTCAGCTCCATACTTCATGCAACTCAATGGATCCTACCTGTTCTTCAATGATTATCATTGACAAAATCTAAAAGAACTTTGAGAAGCATCACATATCCGCCAGAAACTCGAGAGCATTGATTTTGCATTGGGGTCATTTCGTTTCTATAGAACTAGTGAGAGATGGCCTAGCGGTTAAGAGCACCGACTGCTCTTGCAGAGGACCCGGGTTCGATCCCCAGCACCCACATGGCAGCTGAGAAACATCTGTAACTCCAACACTCCAATTCTAGGAGAACTCCAGTTCCAGGGAAAGCCGACACCCTCTTCTGACCTCCGCAGCATTGCACGACATGGGTGCACAGACCTACATGCAGACAGTACACTCAAACACATACAAAAATAAATAAATAAATAAAATTTAAAAAATAAGAACTAGTCAATTAAGAAAGAGGATCCAATTTGGTTTAGGGGGGGTTTGCCAACTTTCTGTTTTCATATCTCAACTCACCTGGATCCCAAGAGATCTAATGGGAATCAAAACTATCATTGCCCTAGGGATGCAAGGACTGGGTGATCAGACTCACAACATATGCCTTATCATCAATGGACATCGAGTCACTAGACCATGCCGGTCTCTTTTCCTCTTCTATAAAATTAAGCATAAAACTACATTATTGAAAATGTGTCTAATGGCCCTAAATTTGTATTTTGAGCTGCTTTTATATTCCTCAGAGAAACACACACACACACACACACACACACACACACACACACCATTCTGTGAGTGCACCAGTAAATGCTTTCTGTAGAAATAAGCAAAGAAGATCTCTTTTTTCTTGGTACCATGTTAGTACTAGAAAGGAAGAGGTCAAGGGAGAACATAAAGTGACTACAACCAAGGAAATTAACATCAGACCAGACTTCATAATTCATGGATTCAGACTAAGGAGGCTCTTTCCCGGTCCTCCTCTGTAGATAGTTCATTACTGTAAATTCTGGAAGGCTCTTGTAGATCAGTCTCTGTTCCATTATGAGCCTACCCCACGGACAGTATTCTAACAAAGCAACTAACTGTTCCTTCTTTGCCTTCAGCATCTCACTGGCCACAATCCTCCCTGGAACAGACTCCCAATAAAGTGTGCTGGTTGAAGTGAAGAGAGAATTTATATCAATTAAGGCTCTTTGGTGGTAACAGAAATTGACTTAACAGAGTGAAGCAATTATTGGAACTCTACCATAATGCTTGCAGAATGAAAGAGTTGGTTAACTGAACAAAAGAAAGACAAGCAGGAGGTAGCTAAGGGTACAGGCACTGACTTGGGTTTTTTCAAGGGCACGCCAACTAGGTGGCTGTGGCTTCTTCTGTCTCTGCAATGGTGTGTGTGTGTGTGTGTGTGTGTGTGTGTGTATGTGTGTGTGTGAATATGTATGCACATGAATATGTAGGTGGCAGGCACGTCTGTATATATGCATGAAGAGGCCAGAGACCAAGATTGGATATGATCTTCTATCACACCCCACCCTATTCTTTGAGACAGGTCTCTCACTGAACCTGGAGCACATGGATTTAGCTAGACTGGCAGGCCAGTAAGCTCCAGGGAATCTCTTCTCCACCTTCTCAGCACTGAGATTACAGGCACATGTAGAACATTTCCCTTTTTTTTTTAAATTTTTTTTATTATTTATTTATTTATTTATTTTTGTATGTATATGAATGTACTGTCTGCATGCAGGTCTGTGCACCCATGTCGTGCAATGCCACGGAAGTCAGAAGAGGGTCTCGGATTCCCCTGGAACTGGAGTTCTCCTGGAATTGGAGTTACAGACGGTTCTTAGCCGCCATGTGGGTGCTGGGGATCGAACCCGGGTCCTCTGCAAGAGCGTCGGTGCTCTTAACCGCTAGGCTATCTCTCCAGCAGGTACTGGGAATCAAACTGAAGTCCTCAGGCTTGTGCAGCAAGCAGGATGCCAGCTGAGCCACTGTCTAGCCCCTCTGTGGGTCTTAGTTCAAGATTCTAAGGCTGGAAGAAAGCCCTGCTGGGCTATCACAAGCTTCTGGCTCATAAACTTAGTCCTTGGGTCCAAAACCGATGGGACTATTCACAACACATGTATGTGTATGTATATCTGTGCTATGAGTATTAATATATATGTGAATCAGCTATGCATGTGTGATGCATCTATGTGACCTAAGTGCATACAATTCATCATACATGAAAATGTATATGCACTGTGAATTTGTAAGTACATATGTGTATGTCCACATAAAGGGAAGCATCATAGTGGGAAGACAACCTACAGGATTGGCTACTTTGTGGTAGTCTCTAAGACAGGTTTGATATTTGGAACCCTTCTCTACTAGCCGCATACCCTACCACCAAACCTTATTTATTCTCTCCTATAAATGGGAATGTGAAGAACTTTGTTCATGGTCACCCTGAGAATGAGATAATCCATATATGTGACAAGCCGTGTGACTGGCACAATAACCTCAATAAATAGCAGCTAATAGTCTCACTCTTCTATTATCCCTAAGATAGGCTATGTTGTTCAAAAATAGGTCAAAAGCAAGTCAAAAAAAGTCTTTTCCTCCCCCCAAAGCATCCACGTTAAGGAAGTTACTCCCCCTCCCTGTTCCCAGGAGGCTTTTCCCTGCCTTTCAACCTCAGGGGTTTAACTAATGCACGTCTTCCTGCTGGAATAACCTCCTTTCTGCTATCCCACACCTAAACGTTCCCTCTCTCTCCTTTAAAGTTGAGTTTGAACCCATCTGTCCTAAAAAGACTTCAGTGACCCATGTAAGTTTCCCTGATACCCATTCCTCTAGGAGACAACAGACCTCAGAGGAGAAAAGATGATAAAAACCAACAGTTGTGGCTCCCCTTTGTGCTCTGTGGTGGGGGATTCTAAGACCATATGCAGTGTCACTGGGAAGGAGTCAGTGCCAAGCAGAGATGTAAAAGCATAGGTGCAAGAGACAGACACTGCGGACCGCCCAACGCTGCCATGCCCTGGACCACCTGACACCACCATGCTAGCCTCTGACTACTCAGTGTGCTGTGCTGTGCTGTGTTGTACTGTGCTGTGCTGTGCTGTGCTGTGCTGTGCTGTGCTGTGCTGTGCTGTACAGTGCAGTGAATGGCTCACGTGAGCTCTTTCCTTGAAACCAAGGCACACATCTCCCACTCTTTATTCTACCATTCTCTATCTCACACAATCCATATCTCACATAATGCTGAGCACAGGCAGGGATCAATCAAGACTGGTGGGAGGACTGACTTATTCCTTAACTGGTAGCAAAAAGCATGAAGTCATGGACTACCAACCCAAGAGCAGCTAGGCTGGCACGCCGATACAGTCCCACGTCCTTGCTGGAGGACCTTGCAAACAGTGGTAGGATCATGGCTTCTGAGGCAAGCAACGCTTGGCTAGATTCCAGCCTTCTATTCAACAGGAGACCCCTTGGATGTGTCACATAACCACATCCAATCTGTTTCCTTGTCAAAAGGGGATATTATTATATCCACATTACAGGGTTATTGAGAGAATTAAAAACCAATATACCACAGGACGTGGTTAGTGGTACCTTTAATCCCAGCACTTGGGAGACAGAAGGAGGCAGACATCTGAAGAGACAGAGGTCAGCCTGGCTACATAGTGAGTTCCAGTCTAGATAGGGCTACAGGGAGAAAAAAAAATAGGGACTAGAGAGAGAGAGAGAGCTCAACAGCTAAGAGTACTTGGTGCTCTTGCAGAGGATCTGGATTTGGTTCCTAGCATCTACATGGCAGCCAACAACCATTCATAACACCACTTCCAGGGGGTCTGCCACCTTCTTCTGGCCTCCATGGGCACTGCATGCATAGGTACATATAAACACATACAGCCAAAACATACATACATATATATACATATATATAATAATAAATCAAAATTAAAACAAATCAATAATAAATATTTTTAAATTATAGGGGCTGGAGAGGTGGCTCAGGGGTTAAGAGCACCGACTCCTCTTGGAGAAGACCTGGTTTAAATTCCCACCACCCACATAGCAGCTAATAACTGTCAGAATTCCAGTTCCAGGGGGGGATCTGGCAGGCATTTCATGACATGGGTGTACTTACGTACATGTAGACAATATACTCATACAAATAAAAATAATAAAAATGTTTTTAAGATTATATCTATAAACCATCATATGCAAAAAAAAAAGAAAAATCATCATATGTCTGGGTTTCATTTTAAGATATCATTAAGGAATTGGAGAAGAATTCAGGAGTCACCAATAAGATCTGTGCTGCTGCTGGAGTCATTCGACAGCAGTCTGGTCACCTAGGAACAAGGTCCATACTCACTTCCGTTTGTAAAGAATCCCCTACACTCATCCACTTGGCCTTCAGCATGCATGCCCATGGAACAGGCTCTGCCCTCTGCCATCCCATTTGCCTGCCATGTAGAGATCTTCCCACGGGCACAACAGGCTCTCTTTAGGAAGGAGGGGGTGGAGAATTCAGACAAACACCCCACCCAGTCAAGCCTGAGTTTCTCAGGTGTGTACTGAGCATGTTTACACGAGTGGAACATCTGCCAACATAAACAGAGACATTGAATTGCCTTTCTTTATATAATTTTCTAAGCAGATTCAGAGCACGAAAATCACTAACTACCCAGCCTCAGTTAAAATGGAGTCAAAAGTCAAGTCAAGACCAACAATAAATTTCAACCCATAGAGGGAGCACTTTAAAAAAAAAAAAGTAGACTGGAGAGATAGCCTAGCGGTTAAGAGCACCGACGCTCTTGCAGAGGACCCGGGTTCGATCCCCAGCACCCACATGGCGGCTGAGAACCGTCTGTAACTCCAATTCCAGGAGAACCCCAGTTCCAGGGGAATCCGAGACCCTCTTCTGACCTCCGCGGCATTGCACGACACGGGTGCACAGACCTGCATGCAGACAGTACATTCATACACATACAAAGATAAATAATAATTTAAAAAAAAAAGTAGAAAGACTTCTATTTACCGAGTGTTTGCTATGTGTTACATCTGCAGCAAGAACTTAATAAAGTTCTGATTTGATCCGGCACCCCCAAGAGGTATAGAAACGATGGCTTTTCCTCAGATCTGCAGAAAACACAGTGGTAATCTCAAGCACTGTTTCAGTGGTAATTAAAATTCAAAGGCACATCATTGACCCCTGGGCTGTACTTCTGCCTGTTAAAGAAACCGTCTCTGAGAGGCTAGTAAGGAGAGATCCCCGGGGAATAAACTCCCCTTTTTTTGTTCCAAGGCCCTCAGAGATTTCCTTCTCGAGTGTCCATTAGCCCTGGCAGGCATCACTAGAGTAAATCACCAGCCGACACTCAGTGAGAATATAGTTATTATAACAATTGTTACATCGCATGATGTTCGTGCCATTTGGAAATGTAGGTCTAATTAGCTCTAAGCTGTAGAAGATTTGAGTATGGTAGTTTCATTTTGGCTTAATGCTTGGTGCCTGGTGTAAAATCTGAATTTATTACTCTTTTTTTAATCATTTCTGCATGGTTCAACCAGTCGTATCAAAACTACTGCATGTTATAGACTTTAAAAAGTGATTCCCTGTAGGCATTTTAAGGCATAGGATCTATTATGGGAAGATATATATTTGACAGCATTCTGTTTATTACTCAGTTCTGCTTCATTGTTCATGAACCTAATGAAAGATGTTCACAGTGGTAAGTAACACTTTATTCCAGGGAGAAGAAATACAGAGCAGGTAGCATGGGGATATACCAGAAACTGTGCAGGGAAATGACAGGACTAATGGATAAGTCCTTCTCGTACTCCATCAAAACCATCGAAAACAAAACAGACTGCTTTACTACTGCAGAACTCCACAGACTTTCATTCCCAGAATATTTGCCATTAAAAGTAATATGTCTCATGTTGTCGAACTGGCTTCTAAATGTTTATGTTTATACTCATAGATTCTCTCAAGCACTTGGTTAGGGAAGCTTTTTTTAGCAGTAGGCAGCAGTTAATGTAGAGACTGAGAACTGCTCCAAGTACTAAGACTAAATGGCTTCGCCCTACGCTGGACATCTATATTACACACAGCCTCTAAGGCTCAGGAAATACTGAGGAAGAAGGAGCAGAAAGAATTTTAGAGCCACAGATAGGGAGGAGGGCTGAGCAACAGTCTTCCGTATGTGATATGGCCATTGCACACGTGAACTCACGGCAGCTGTGATGATTAAGCCAGTCAGCAGGCCGATGTGGATGGAGAGGTACATGAGGCCCCATCCCTTTAATGCCAGATAAAGGAGGGATCACTTTTATTCAGGTGTGTACCACTGGTAGACTGCTTATGGCCAATAGACAACCTCACATCCATGCTGATGCAAGCAACCCTAATTATGCTCAGGGGTTATTTGAAGTATTTTAGTGGTTATTTTTATTTTATGTGTATGACTGCATTGCCTGAATGTATATAAGTTCACCCATGTCGTGCAATGCCCGAGGAGGTCATAAGAGGGTATTGAAGATGTAGATGGTTGTTATATGCCATGTGGGTGCTGGGAATTGAACCCAGGTCCTCTGCAAGAGGAGCTAGTGCCCTTAACTGCTGAGCCATCTTCCTCAGCCCCTTCGGTGGTTATTGTTAAAAATGCATGAAAACAGGACAGGATCCTACTGGGAACAAGAAGGGTGCAAGGGGGATTAGGGTGAAGATGATCAAAATACAACATCATGTGTCTGTATGAAGACATCAAAGAGTAAACATTTTAAGTAGTATGTCCTCAAAAGCGGATGGTTTCTATTATAATCCTGAAAATCTTAACAACATAATTCAGGTTGCATCTAAACCCTGCCTGTGAGGACGGACAGTCATTTGGAGATGAGAAAGTTGTCCTTTCCACATTTATTTTTTGTGACCAAACTAGCTCCACTCCTTTCCCAGCTGCTGAGGAGAATCCTAGCCACAGGGTTCCTAACACACAGGCAAAGTCACAGTACTTCCTCCTACCTATGGACACTCCCCTTGCCTGTGCAGCCTCACTCCCCAGGTCCTGAGGGAGTCTCTGGTCAGCTTCTGTTTGGTCTTCACCCTGGCTTTGCCTTTTATTTACCCCCCCAGGATTGTTCTGAAGCCCTTGAGCATTTACAACCCATCCATATGGAATCCAAGCCTGTGTCCAGTGTCCCTAGGACTCTGAATTTCTGAGTTAGAGGTCAGTTAGTATCTTCGGAAGGAAGTTTCAGGTTAAAAACTAAGGTTGACTGCGGTAGCTCTTCCCACACAATCTCTGAGCCCATCTGTCTGGCCCCGGCCCTATGTAAAGTCTTTGATGAGGGTCTTCTCAATCAAGTCCTCCTGGAGCTCAGCGCTATGAAGCCCCCCCTCCTTTTATAATGCCTAAGTACAGGGTTGAGGCAAGTACCACAGGGAAGCTGATGAGAGCTCTGACCTTAATGACTTACCAATCAATTTAAGTACCAACCACCCCTAGGATTCTTCTTATGTGCAATAATGATGTTGAAGCCACTTTCCAATAGGTATTCTATTACTTGGAGCTTAAAGCATTCTGATGAAATAACTGAAAATATTGGAATCTTCTGCCTTTAAAGAATGCAAATAAGTAGAAAATAAAGATCAAAGACTTGAGATTCAGACCAAAATGTGCACCTTCATTTATTATCTGTCTCCCAACTGCCTCTAGAGGGCAAGGAATATGTCTAATTACTCTTTGTTTGAAGCAAATGTATAAATGACTCTAGTCTTTTACAAACTCAAACCAGGCTCTGAAAAGCCAGGGTGGCACACATTGCAATCCCAGTGCTGGGAAGGTGGAGACAGGCAGCTCCCTGGGGCTTGCTGGCCAGGCAAATGGGCTGTTTGGGGAATTCCAGGCCAGTGAGATACACACACACACACATACACACACACACACACACATGCACACGCACACACACAAAAGAAATAACACCCAAAGTTGTCCTCTGGCTTCCACATGCATATAAGTGCAGAGAGAGAGAATAAGATAGAGACACTACCATTTGTTGGACACACACACACACAAAAGAAATAATACCCAAAGTTGTCCTCTGGCTTCCACATGCATAAAAGTGCACACACACACACTCACACAGAGAGAGAGAGAGAGAGAGAGAGAGAGAGAGAGAGAGAGAGAGAGAGAATAAGATAGAGAGACACTACCACTTATTGGATGTGTACCCTTGAGTAAGTGATTTAATCTCTATTAAAAGGAAGGGGGATGGAGCTATAGCTCAGTAGTAGAGTATTTCCCAACATGCAAAAGCCTCTAGGTTTAATCTCTGGTACCGCAAAAGGGTGGAGGGGGTAAAGTGGGGTAGGGGGAGTGTAAAAGAAATAGCATCTACTGTACGGAATTATTGTAAGATGATCTCAGATACTCAAATAGTAAATTGTTTAGGAGAGTGCCCAGCATATCACAGGATTTTTACAGGCAATTATTAGTTTGTAATATTTACCATCCACCTAGGACACATCCAGTATTTAACAATAATTAGTGAAATTAATGACTGAATGAAAAGAGGAAGAGAAGAAAGAATAACAAATTTAATTACATTGCCTTGGGTTTCTGGCCCAGGGCATAAGGCTTGAAACACTGAAAGGTTGCTCATCCTATGATCTGATATAACTTTAGGATCAGGTGCTTTATATCAAGCCTAATGGTTTCTTCTCCAGATTTTATTCTTAGAAGAAGCATATTTATAACCCTTACTAAACTGGTATGCTAACAAACGTACTTTTTATATGTAGGTAAATGTATTTGTCAATACTGAACCCATAATTAACATTTTCATCCACATAAAGTGCAGCACCAGGCCAGGCTGGCTACAGCCTGCCTTTGAAGGAATTGCAGAAATGTGCTCTCTATAGGCAGGCCTCTTAGTGAGAACAGGGAGAAGTTGATCCAAGCATGCCCAGTATACTCTTCCAAGTTCCCCAATCAGGTAAGAGTCTTTACCTCTTCAGACAAAATGAATTGCAAAGCTGCCTGGCCATGGTGTTTTATCACAGCAACAGATGAGTAACAAATAAAAAGAGGAAGGAGGAGCTGACCAGTGGTGACCATGAATGGCATTGAGATTCTAAAATTCTCAAACAACAAAATGTGGCTGTGGGAGTTCTAGAGAAAAGGGTGGAGGCTAGGGAGCTGGCTCAGTGGGTGAACTGCTCGCCTCACAAGCATGAGGTTCTGACTTTAGATCCCCAGAACCCATGTAAGGGCCAGGTATGGCGCTGTGCCCCTGGGGACGCCAGCATGAAGAGACGGGAGGCCAAATGGGTCAATCCCTGGAAGTCTGCCAACCATCTAGCCTAGCCTATGTCACAGTTACAGGCCAATGAGAGACCCTGTCACAAACAAAAGGCAGAGGGCATCTGAGATCACAGCTGAGGTTGTCCTCTTATCGCCGTATGTGCATGCATGCAGGTACGTACACATACACACACACACACACACACACACACACACACACACCATCTCAAGAGACTGAAAAGAGGTATTAATTTCTCTGAGAATTGTCTCAGAGAGTGGAACAAATTCTTGACAAAAATGGGAATTCCACATGGTACACTCAAACCTTTACAATGTGGGGTGCCTAGACAGCCACCTTCCACAGCACCGTTGATACACATGCATCACAGTCACCCACTTTTGACGGGGTGCTTGCTTCTTTTCCTTCTCCACTATGTGTGTGTGTGTGTGTGTGTGTGTGTCTGTGTGTGTATTTGTGTGTATTTATGTCTCTGTGTGCGTATCTGTATGTCTGTGTCTATGTGTGAGCCTTTGTGTGTCTGTGGGTATCTGTGTGTATGTCTGTGTGTCTGTGTAATTATGCTACATTTGGGCATGTATGCGTGTGTACCACAGCCTATTTCTGGTGTTGGTCCTCACCTTCTACCTTGTTTGAGGTCAGTGTTTCTTTTGCTGCCCACTGCTACATACACCAGGCTAGCTGAGTGTAAGCTTCTGAGGATGCTCCTTCCTGCCTCAGAGTAGGAGGACAGGGATTACAGACTCACACACCTTACTGTCTGCAACCCTTCCCTCTTTTCCATGAGGTCTGGGGATTTGGACTCCCATGTCCCCAGCCTCTTCTCCATGTTTAAGACACTCTAGGTAAGTAAGATCTGTCCCCAGTGAGCTAGCTGCCTTTATAAGAAACATTCTTGTCTTGATCCATTTCCCAAAGACACAGCAGAGATGTGTTCTCACTTTCCCGCTGGATGTTGGCCTTCCAAGGCTGAAAGGCCATCTGTGACTCCTGGGCTGGCTCTTCCCATATCTCAGACTTAAGGAGCTGTGTCAAATGGTTGGCTGACATTAAATGGTGATCACGAGATGGATACACTGAGTTTTCAGGGTCAAGCGGCATCAGGATAATAGAGAGAAATGCCTCAGACCAAGGAATGAGAGAGACCATGGCATGAGAGAGATAAAACTGCTGAAAAGTACCTGGATTTCAGATACACATAGACACACACACACACACACACACACACACACACAGATGCAAAGACACAAAGACACAGAGACACACAGATGCAGAGATACACACAGACAAACGCACAGACACGCATGCGCACGCACACATACAAATGGGCATGCATGTATTTAAGATAGTAGCAACCAGCTCTGGATTAGCTGTGACAAGGAAGGAAAAGAAGGTCCCAGTATAGGACACTTGCTTCTAGTCTGTATTTTATCCTGGTTTCCAAAACAATTCATTGGTAGTCCTCTGTGAACACTTCCTAAAAGAGACCTTGGTATTCTTTGAGAGCTTAATTTCCCTTTAAATTTGCATGTCTCTATTGTGTGACTTTTCTGGGGAGACATGAATAAACCTCTACTCACCCAGGTCTAGCACCTACAAAGATTCTCCTCTTCCCCAGCAACTGGTAACTGCTTCTAGAACCTTGGGGAGGACCCTTGTGAATGTTGTAGCTTTTCTGAGCATCTTGAGCCTGCTGAAGGTTATCACCCTCCCCTCTTCTCTCTAGGAGGGAGTGTTTCAGTTCAGAAGAAAGAGCTACACTGCAGCAGCTGGCATTCTAACACTAACACACACACACACAAACACACACACACACACACACACACACACACTCAGAGTCAGAGATGGTGATAAGGCTGAGCTTCTCCAAACATCTATCACAGTTGTAAACAACTTCATGACCTATCTCAGACAATGGCTTTTGAATCTCGGGTTAAACACTTCCAAATAGTGGTGTCTCATTCCTTGAGAAAATAGTTCCCTACAGCTGCCAGTCTTCTGAGCAATGGAGAAGGTCCTGGATCTTAATACAGTGTGGGCGATGTGCACATGGGTAGGCAGATTTTCTCACACAACTTACAGGTCTGCATAACATGATCCTCACTTACTTTGATTTCCTGGGACTTTTATCTTGATACCTCCCTGAATTCTGAGAACCCCTGAAAGACATTTTGTTTTTACTTATCCATTAAATACCCTCCAACTATGTACAGGCTTAAGAGAACTCCCATTAAAATAAACTCCAGGACTGTCTGAAAATTGTTTTAAGTCTCTTTTGTTCCAGAGTTACAGAAAGACACGCAGTTGGGAGGGTGGAGGGACAACCGGACTAACGACCTCCTAGGTCTCTAATTATGGCACCAATAATCCCCTTTATATTCTGGTGTTTTGTAGCATGTTTATGGTTTTGCCTTACTTCATCTTAAAGCTGAACAAAAGCTGATTCCGACTGCTACAAACACACAGGGCCCCAGCCACAGGCCTCACACAAGGAAATAAATAGACTCAATGCATGGGAACCCAATTTCCCAGATTAAGTATGACAATGGTGTAGAGTCCATATGTCCCGAGAAAATGGCAAATACTTTTAAAAGTCTCTGGGGTGCCCCGCCAAATCAGGAGCATCTAGGACCCAAGCAATTGCTCATTTTTTATCCTCTGTAGAATGTCATATGGACTATGTCCCTCACTTGTGCTTAAAGATGGATGGCCAATTGTTTAACCCTGATGTTTTTAATTAATTAGGTCTCCACCAGAAAAGCTTTAAGTGAAGTCATTCAATTTAGACTTTGCTTAGTGGATTATAGAAAATCAGCATTTATTACAAGTTTTCATTAATTTTTATTTTCCATCTGAAGGAGACTAGGGCTTTGAAATTCTATAAACCCATTTTTTTCTAGATAACAGAAAACATTAGATTTATCGCTGTAAGCAATTTTGAAACCTAAGTATAGGCATGTCTAAAGAAAGCAAAGAAACAAGAAAAAAGTAAAATATAAATTGCGGTTAGATCGTCGTGTTAATCTAAATGCTGTACAGTCTCAAAAATTAAAAGGCATTGTATTTTAGTCTAAGAAAAAAAAGATTTAGTTCAGAAGTGATTTTTTTTTTTAAGCCAGCAAGGCATTCTAGTCAAACCCCTATTCCCCTGACTTAATGGCCTGCTTGTTAGGTAACAGCAGCAGCAAGGTAGCAGGCCCTGGTTTCTACCAGTGGAACTTCATTGATAGTTGACAGAGAGCTTGAGAGAAGTCTGTGGCCTGCTTGGGGCCATGTGGGTCAGTGGACTCAAATGAAAGGAGTGTGCTTTCCTTCAGTTCTCCTGAATGTGACACTGACCTTTGTGGGTGGGGAGGGGCTTTTATTAAAGTGTATTTTGGTTGAGAGTCATCCTAAAATTGGACAGAATCCATCTGAATGAATCAAGGTGATGAAGATATTTCCAGAGTTCATATTTCCTTTAATTTTGACAGCATAATGCCTACTTGCTCATTTCTAGTAGCAAACAGGACCACTGAGCAGAAGGAAAGCACTTGTTCAAATAGAGCAAGGGCATAGAGAACCTCGAGTGTGAGGATCACAGAGGGGCTGGGCGCCCATGGACTCAGGAATGGGAGGTGGCATAAGTGGAATATTGCGTGGCCGCCATATCACGGCAACAGAGTTACAGATGGAAGAAGCATCCATTTTCACAGCTCTCCAATTAGAAGCCCTCAGGCCCAATGGCCATCTGAGTCCTAACCTGCCACTAAAACCAAAAACCACAAAAATACAAAATGAAAATCAAGGTCTATCTTCGAGGGTTGCCTAAAGAATCTGCTAGTGTGTCCTCATTTCTGGGTGACTAGGAAGCCAGGTTCACAAGTGTAAGTGCTGGCCCTGTATCCAGAACATTTAGAGCATCTAAATACAGATTATAAGTGTAGTCTGAAACTGTTTTATGTTCAAGCCCTTGAAGTTATCAATTTATTAACTGGTTACATTCAGAGCATAACAGAACTCAATTTATCTTGAAAAACTATCAAGTAAAGAAAGAGAACCAAGCACCTATCCCCATCTTCTAGTGAGTCCTGCCAATAGATAAATGAAGAATTGTTTATGAGTTTCCCAGCTAATAAACAAAAAGAAGATGAAATAACTAAGTAGCACCATATAGCAATGCCCGGTTAATTAATACGCTCGGGCAATTAGTACTGTGTTAACAGGAAAAAGAAAAAAAAAGTAAAAATCAGACATTATGTGCCTTCTAGTGAAAGAACGCAGGGTCACCTGACTAATGGGTTAACTTGACCCTAAACAAGGCTCTCAACATAACTCTACTAAATGTCCCAAAGATACAGAGGCCAGATATAGTGTACTATAGGAGTTCATTGTGCAATGGGTGATAGGCACATTAGAAGAGAAATGTAGGTCAGGGGCTAGAGAGATGGCTTGGCAGTCAAGAGGACTGGCTGCTCTTTCAGAGGACCTGAGTTCAGTTCCCAGCACCTGCACAGCAGCTAACAACCATCTGTTACTCCACTTCTGGGCGATTCGACGCCCTCTTCTGATGTTTGCAAGAAGTTCATGTCACAAATGCACTTACAGGCACACTCAGACACATAAAATAAAAATAATAAGTAAAATTATAAAAAAAGAAAACTGTAGGTCAAATGACAATTTATAAGAAGAAGGGGGGGCTGGAGAACTGCCTTCTCTTGCAGAGGACCTGTGTTCAGTTCTGAGCACCCATATAGCACCTTAAAAAAACCTGTAACTTTAGCTCCAGGAGACCCAATGTCCTCTTCTGTCCTCCTTGGGCATTATATGACACAAGTGCATTTACATACATGCAGGCAATACACAAATGAATAAATAAATAAATAAATGAAAGTGTTCCACAAAGAACCTACGTATTAAAGGATGCTTGAGCTGGGCGTGGTGGCACACACCTTTAATCCTAGCACTTGGGAGGCAGAGGCAGGTGGATCTTTGTGAGTTCAAGGCCAGTCTGGTTTACAGAGTGAGTTCCAGGACAGCTGGGGCTACAAGGAGACCCTGTCTTGAAAAGTCAAAAAAAAAAAAAAAAGGATGTTTGAAAGATATATCCATTCTTCAGTTATATGTGTGGCTTGCATGACTGTATATATGCTTCTTTACCTGCGTGTGGGTATACTGTGTGCTGGTACGCATGCACAAGTGTGCACATGTGTGTGGACTAGTTGATATCAAAAGTCTTCCTTGATTGCTCTCCACTTTATTTCCTAAGGTTGGCTGATTCAGCTGGCCTAACTAGGCAGCTTGGCCAGAGATCCCCTGTCTCTGCCCCTGTAGTGCTGGAATTACATGCAGGCCCGACACTCACTTTGGTTGTATGTGGGATGCCTTCCATTTGAACTCTGGTCCTCATGACCACACAGGTGTTTAATGCACTGAGCCACCTCCCCAGCCCCCACATATCAATTTGTTAATGAACAAGACAAGTCTGGCATATCTAGGGACACACACTTGTATACTAAAACTATAGTGGATGCAAAGAAGTGGTTACTGGGAAAGCCAGGAGAACGCTGGCTTCCAGAGAAGAAGGGTAAGGTTAAAAGAGCCTCTTGGGGCTGGCAGGGAGGGAAGGTTGGAGAGGTGGCCTAGCGGTTAAGAGCACCGACTGCTCTTGCAGAGGACCCAGGTTTGATCCCCAGCATCCACATGGCGGCTAAGAACGGTCTGTAACTCCAATTCCAGGAGAACTCCAGTTCCAGGGGAATCCGAGACCTTCTTCTGACCTCCGCAGCATTGCAGGACATGGGTGCACAAACCTACATGCAGACAGTACATTCATACACATACAAAAATAAATAAAATTTAAAAAATAAATAAATAAATAAAATAAAAGAGCCTCTTGGGTTGACCAGCAGTTATATCTCTTGATTCTGATGATGGTAATAGGCTGTTACCTTATAAGCGATCAAATTTTATAGTTATTTTATATGACTTTTTATATCATTGTTTGATTTAATAAGCAAAGATTTGCAGAAAGGGAGGGATAACAAAGAGTAAAATGGACTCCTTATATTCCTGAAGGGATTCTGTCAATCATTTGAACACAGCCAAATGTCAAAAATATTTTGTAATAGCGCAGTGGTAGTCTGTGTCCACTTTAATAATTTTGCTCTTCCTTTGACACATTGTGCTCTCAAAAACATGTTTCTAGGAGGATCTCTAAGAACATAAACACATCCACAGAGATGCCCAGCCCTTATTTCTCTGTGGTGACTAATAGGACTTGTACTTTGAGAGCTGAGGTTATTCTTTCTCTAGAATGTGTGGTGCCTCTGTGTCCATCAGGAATGGGATGTGTGGTACTCTGTGTCCTTCAGGAATGGGATGTGTGGTATTCTGTGTCCATCAGGAATGGGATGTGTGGTACCTCTGTGTCCATCAGGAATGGGATGTGTGGTACTCTGTGTCCATTGGAAATGGGATGTGTGGTACCTCTGTGTCCATCAGGAATGGGATGTGTGGTACTCTGTGTCCATCAGGAATGGGATGTGTGGTACCTCTGTGTCCATCGGGAATGGTATGTGTGGTACTCTGTGTCCATCAGGAATGGTATGTGTGGTACTCTGTGTCCATCAGGAATGGTATGTGTGGCACTCTGTGTCCATCAGGAATGGGATGTGTGGTACCTCTGTGTCCATCGGGAATGGGATGTGTGGTACCTCTGTGTCCATCAGGAATGGGATGTGTGGTACTCTGTGTCCATCAGGAATGGGATGTGTGGTACCTCTGTGTCCATCAGGAATGGGATGTGTGGTACTTCTATGTCCATCAGGAATGGGAGTATGGCTTCAGCATCCAGCATACTGTCAAAATTAAAGCTGTTCAAAAAATCCTACACAATTTATGACCGCTTTGCTCAGTCATAACCAAGTGACAAAACTACAAACAGCTCATAAAAACCTTTCCAGGGCATGTTGTAGGGTCAGAGAGATCAGTGCTAAAGAATCTCAGAAGACAGAGAAGACAGACTGACATCAATGGTATCAATTTTTACAGATCCCTATCCAGCCTTCTACTACCTGTGCAAATCTTGGTGGTGTGTGTCTCTCTGGCCCAATAAAGAGCCCCAGCACTTTCCTCAGATGAGCCCATCTCACTCCCAGAGAGTCTGCTGTCAATGACTGAAAGAAGTGAAGACCTCATCTTCAACCCCACAAGGTCTCCCCACTTGCCCTTATAACTCCTTGCCCCCAAATCATTTCTATTATTTTTAATAATGAGGATGATAAATTATTTTTATATTCCTGGCTTATGACTCCTGGGACTAGCTTATTTAAAATTGGCCAATCAAGTGCCTTGAGTCAAAGAAAATTGTGTGTGGGATACAGAGATTGTAGGGTGTGTATGGGGGAATGGGGAACCATTGGAGAAAAAAAAACTTCAAGTACAAAGTACTTGATAAATCTTGAAAGTACTGTTAAATCCGATCTAATATATAATTAAAAGCTAATGAAGCTTCACACGTGTGCCTCTCTGGCCTAGCCTCCATTCACTCCGCACATGTGAAGTCTAAGATGTGGACTGTTACAAGAGTCAGAACCCATACTGGGTCTGCTTGTCAAGAAGATGCCATGATAAGGTTTTTAGTTATCTAAGCTGGTGGCATCCTAGAGCACAGACAATAACTTTGCCCCCCCACACACAAGGCCCTACAAGAAAACTTAGACTCCATTCCTTTGCTGCACAAGGTTCATAGCCTCTGACGATAACCCCTTGTTTAGAAACCACTCCTGCCCAGTATGTTTATTTAGGAATAGGGAAGCTAGAGTCCAAAGAGGGAATGTACTGTCGCTGAAGTAGGTACTGTACTGATTCTGTGTTCTTCTTCCTTGATGACAAAACTCAACTTTTATTTGGTTAATCACTTACCATATGGCCATGAACTCAGAAAAGAGGCTTCAGGCAGAATGAGTTATGACATGTCAGAGCTAATCACAATGATAGTAAAAACAGGAGATTGGCCGGGCATGGTGGCTCACGCCTTTAATCCTAGCACTTGGGAGGTAGAGGCAGGTGGATCTTTATGAGTTCAAGGCCAGCCTGGTCTACAGAGCAAGTTCCAGGACAGCTGGGGGGGGCCACAGGGGGACCCTGCCTCAAAAAGACCAAAAAAAAAAAAAAAAGGGGGATCGACCCTGGCCAGTGGCCTAGTAGGGCAGCCTGCTGGACAATTTTCAAGGAACGCTTTATTCAGTTAGAAGCAAGAAAGAAGAAGAAGAAAATAAAACACATGGAAGGAAACAGTCATTTTCTTCATGGGACACTACAAAGCATGTGCAGGAAATGTGAAACTTCTACAGTACCATGTAACTACCACAGGATGTCACAAAATCCTGGGCTCCTTGTGTGAGCTAATACACTCTTGTCATTTTGGTAGTTTTTTATTGTACTTTCAGCTTATTGCAATCTAAACAGCATCCTTGTTGATGTAATCACACAATAGTGGCAGAGTAGGACCAGAGCCAAGATTTCATACTTCCCAGACCAGCCAAGGCTTCTTTCTAAAGGAATAGCGAAGTCTACAAGCATCTCTATCAGTCAGAGATAGTCTGGGTTATGGTGGTAGTAAGAAAGAAGCCCCACCTCTCACTGATGGAGAAGAGCAAGGCTATAGTGCTTGCCTATGCATTATGTCTGTCAGCACTGGCTAAGGTTCTGCTTCCGAGACCCAAGGTATATGAAAATTCTTAAAAGACATAAATCATTTAGGGAACATAGGAGCCTGGATCAGGTGTATGTTGAGGTGGCTGCAGAAAGTAGACGTGCTATGGAGACACTGTGTGCAGGAAAACCTTGGAGTACAGAGACAGGTGAAGGTTCCTGGGAAGAAGCAACGGCCTGGTGGACGGGCAGCTGAACCTGCAGATTGGCTGCCTTGGATGAGGTTGCTTCAGCACAGGGATAGAAGCGACAACATTTCATGGGCTAGTGAGCTCACAAGATTAGTGAGTTGAACTCACGATATTTAGGATCAGAAGCTGAGTTTCAGACCGTGGTTTGACACACCCATCTGTCCTGGGTCATTTTTTTGAAGATCACCTTAGCAACAGGAGACTGGTTGGCCTGACTGATCAAGTTAAAGCAGCAAGACTACGAGAATTCTGCTGCCTTCATCTGAGACCCTAAGGTATAAATACCACCCTGATCATTCGATCCCCTGGAAGGAGGGTGGAGGGAACTAAACCAAGCAACTCAAAAATACATCCACATCCCTAAAAGGTCTAATTCTAAGGTCCCAAATACTGTAACCATTAACACTGCCTAGAATCTTAAAAAAGACAGACAAAGGGGGGTTCCATTATTTTTCCTATTATCCTGGACTTCCATATAAAAGATCAATACCAACTCTAAGCCTAAGGGCCAGGGTACGAATGCCTGATACAAATGCCACTGCATCCCCATTCTAAGCTCAAGATAATCTTTTCCACTAGACCTAAAGGCAGCCTTAGAGGCTCTTCTCAACACAGCCACTCCAGCCAACCAATCAGAATTGGCATTGGTACTGAAGCCTGTCTGTCTGGCATTCCTATCATTTCCCTAGCAAACATTCTCTCCCACACGATCAACTGTGATACTCACCAACCTGAGTCCTCAGAAGAATCCGTATTCATTCAGACCTGATGTGGTCCAGGATGCCACACTGAAAAATGTGTAGAGGCCAATTCACCCCTCCCAGTGCCATCACTCCCATAACATCTTCTTCTCCAAGCCCTGGCAGCATCCCCACTGAAGGGTTTCCCATGGGTGTATGAGATGCTCCTTTCACTCTTAAGTATTTGTGGAGAACTACTATGCACCAGGCCACATTTTACATACTGGTTGACATGGGAGCTAATACTACAGATAAAATCCCTGCTTTTATGGAGCTTGCCTGTGAGAGGAATGAGCAGGGAACAGAGTAAACACAGAAAATGCATACTGGGTGAGCTGATGTCCTCAGAAATGTGGGTAAGGGAATATGAAGTATTAGAATGTAGGGAGTGTATTAGAATTTTTCAAAGGAAGGCTTATTGGGAGACTAAATTTTAGCAATGGTCTGAAGAGGGTGAAGGTCAAGGATATTGTGGCTGTCTGGCAGAGGTAAGTTAGCAACATAGAGAGGTCAACCTAACTGGTAAATTCAGAAGGACGGAAGAGGAGGTCAGAGAATGAAGGAAGGAGATGGATATGGGCTGGAGAAGGGTGAGGACTACAGGTCACAGAGGGTCTCAATGTGGAGCCAAAAGGATTTCTGACTTCCATGGTCTCTGCCTTCACTGCACATCAATTTATCACAAAAGACAAATAATAAGTGCAATGTTACACACAATTCATTCTGAATATAAGTACAGCAGGTTTATAAAGGGGAATTGCACAAGCCATCGGGGATTGAACAGGATAGTGTGATGGCACCTGTTAGTCACGAAAGACTTCCTGGAAAAGGAAGTCTAGATGGAACTCTGAATGATATTGAAGAGATTACCCTCAGCAAAGAAGGGAGAAGAAAGTCCTGGGCTGAGGGAACAGGGAGCTGGATGGGCTGGGAGAACTGAGCCTGAAGTAGACCAGAACCAAGTCCTTCAAGGGCCTTGAGAGGCTTTCTAAAGTCAAAGAGGACACCATGGCAAGATATTAAGCAGGAAGGAGTCAAAGGCTCTGCGAGGCCCAAGTTCATGCTTACTTCCCAGCTTCCCCAAATACAAGTTGGTCTTGTTTCTTTCTCACATGTTTTAAAAGCATCCTTTGCATTGTGGGTAAATGAAGCAGCTTCTCTTCCATTCAGTCCTGGGAAACTGAGTCTTGTGTGTTTCCCAACTCTTCCTAGACAGGTAAAGTCCCAAAGCAGCTTCCTGAGGCAGAACGGGACCCTTATGTGTAAAAGCACTACTTGAAAAATTATGAAAAGAAAAAAAAAGAATAATCTGGCTTTCTTTATTTGCCTCCAGTGTTTTCCATGTGAAACTCAACAGATCAAAACTATTTCGAACTGGGATGAATCCATGTAGTCTCCAGGATTGTACCCTGAGCATGTTTTTTGACAAGGTCCAGTGACTAAGCCTCCTGTTCTCTCTGGGTGGAAATGATTCAGGCCTTTCTGCCTTTGCTATTCATGGTCATTACCTGAGGGTAATTAAAGCATGTCCCCTGTGTTGACAGGATGTCCAGTGTCACAGGTGATCTGGTATATCAAAGCCAACATGCCTCTCTCTGGCCTGCAATCCTCTTAAGCCTCGGAGAGAAGTGGTTACAAATCTCCAGGCCTGCTGTTGTTTTGTTGGGCCCTTGCTACTCGAAAATCTGTGGCATATTCTAAATTAAACCTCAAAAATATTTCTGATTAAAAATTTATACAGCTCATGACAAGCTCTTTCTAGAACATAACCCCTAACTAATTCATGTTCACTTACCCTGCAGTTTTCTATTTATAATATTTTACAATTTCTATGTGTTTGTATTATAAATTATTAAGTGACATCAAGGTTTTTATTTTGATGAGAGAATATTTGATGAATTTGACAGTGTAATTACTTCAGATCCTACTCTGGATTGCTGAGAAAATATTTAATTTTATTTACCTTGATGAATAATTAATGTGTGCAAGTGGGGTAGGCTTCCTTGCTGTGCCTTATAGCTTCTTCTGTTCGCTACTTGCTAATTAAAATAGGTGCATATATGTGTAGGAATAAATTACTGATATATGTTGTAGGGGGTGGGGGGGGCTTGATGGGATAAGGCTTTAGAAAGCTAAGAGGAAGAAGAGAGGAAGGAGAGAGGTAGTGGAAGCCTGACTAGTTTTCATTTCACAGTTTTCTTGCAAAAGTCAGGGTAGTAAAGACCACGTTCCTGATTTACTCACTGAACCATTGCAATGGACATTCTATTGGTAAATTATCATGTTCTGTCTGAGCTCACTGAAAAGCTGGCTCTGGAATCCAGATTGCCCCAACCAATCATTTCAGACCTAAGCATGTGTGTCTCAAGGTGTCCTCTAAGGCCCCTTGCCTGGGGATGGTCTGGCCACCCTCAACTCTGAACAGAGGGAAAGAAGCCCAAAGGAGAAGGGTAAAAACACTGTGCCCTTGAGAACAGCTAGAAGGTAAACCATGTCCAGCAGATGTTACTAGCATTTATCCCATGATATAAAAGTGCTTGTCATGGATGAGAGAAACTGGAAGTTCAGCCATGGGAAGAAGCTCAACTGAGAAGGCCAACTGACTGCCTCAACTTCCCCAGAAGGATCCTGCTGGATGCTGTCTGTCCCCTAGTTGATAACACTATCTCTATCTGTTGTTTTTTATTCTTTTACTTTGGCTTGCTGCATACTTAATAAACTCACTCATTCAAAACTAAAATATGGCTATATACATCACTTTCTTTTTATTGCTTTCTGAACTGTACAGAACAACCATCCTCTCCAAGGCCAAGTACCTCCCAAACTGGACTCGAGCACCAGAAAGAACACAATGGGAACAGCAATTGACTTTGTTTTCTTTTTTGTTTTGTTTTATTTTTGTAGTGCTAGAGATTGAACCCACCCACAGCCCTGCAAATGGCTCTGGAAACTCACCGCCATTGAAGAGAAGATACTGATTGCCATAAATGCTGTCCTACTGGGTCCATAGATCACATTTGTATCTAATTTTCATTTGGTTAATATAAAACAATATAGATATCTGAAGAGATAGTTCAATTGGTAAAGTTTCTTACAAGTGGAAAGACCTAAGTTCAACCTCAGAATATGCATTTTTAAAGACAGCTAGAGGGCCTGGAGAGATGGCTCAGTGGTTAAGAACACTGGCTGCTGTTACAGAGAACCCAGGTTCGGTTCTCAGCACCCACATGGTGGCTAATGACTGTTTGCTGTGACTCCAGTTCCAGGGGATTCGACGCCCTCTTCTGACCTCTGCAAGCATTACATGGCATGGGTACACTTACATACACCAGGGAAAACACTCAGACACAGAAAATAATAAATAAAATATAAAAATAAGTTAATTAAAGGCCAGCTAGAATGGCATGTGCTTATACTCTCATACTGGGGGATAGAGACAGACAGCTCCCCAGTCTCTCACTGGTCAGTGAGTCTAGAAGACATGGAAAACTCTAAACCAGTGAAAAACTATCTCAAAACCAAAGGAGGTGGCACATGGTCCTTGAGGAGCAACACTGAGCAGTGGCCTCTGGCCTCACACGCATACACACACACAAGCACACACATGCACATGCATCCACACACAAAGGCACACATGTATACATGAAATAAATAAATATAAATAAATAATCACTATAAGGTCAGCACACAGCCAGATTTAATATTTTTGCTTGAGCATGAGAATGTCGAGATTCAATTTGAAGGATGGTCCAAACCTCTAATACATGAGGATGCAGCTTTTGTGACACCTTATCTACTGGGACAAGGGCATTAGAAGTATTTTGTTCTCACAATCTAATCTTTTTTTTTTTTTTTGGTCTTTTTGAGACAGGGTCTCCCTTTAGTCCTAGTTGGCCTGAAGCTCACTACGTAGACCAGGGTGGCCTTGAACTCACAGAGATCCGCCTGCCTCCAGGGTGCTGGGATTAAAGCATGTGCCACCACGCCCAGCACACAATCTAATCTTTTTTTTATTTTTTATTTTTTATTTTTATTTATTTCTGTATGTGTATGAAGGTACACCGTCTGCATGTAGGTTTGTGCACCCGTGTCGTTCAATGCCGCGGAGGTCAGAAGAGGGTATCAGAGTCCCCTGGAACTGGAGCTCTCCTGGAATTGGAGTTTCAGACGGTTCTCAGCCGTCATGTGGGTGCTGGGGATCGAACCCGGGTCCTCTGTAAGAGCAGTCGACACTCTTAACTGTTAGGCCATCTCTCCAGCCCCCACAATCTAATCTTAAGTAATCAATAAAGACTCACACTACTCAGCACACCTATCAATAAAATTTACATATCTACATACATGCTAAAATACAAAACTGCTACAATACTGTGACACTACTATTGCTATAGACCAGCAGTCACCCTAAATTCAAAGTCTAATCAAGACAAGGAAGCAGCCGCTATCTCACATTACACCTCAGTTCTCTAATGAGAACATTGATATTCAAATGAAAACATTGATAATCCAGTCTTGTTCTATGGGCGTTTAATGAGAGTGTAACCAAAGAACTCAGTATTCCCAGCTACTCCTATTAGCAGACAGTAAGCAGGGCTGTGTATGGAACCAGGGGGCAGCAACTACATGATAGCCTCTTCTTATTCCCAGCCAACAACATAATGGCTGGCATATTGTCAACACACATTTCAGGGGTATTCAATAAATTAGTTGGATGGATGGATGGATGGATGGTTGGTTTGGGGCTATTCCATAAACAGGCTGAAAACCCCTAATTGCATCCTAAGGTCCTTAAGGGCAGGGTACTACCTGGATCCACTCAGTGCATTGCTTGAATTCAGATGACTGAAAAACAAAATAATAAGCCTGCTGATTTTTACTGGAATGGAGTACACAGTATCGTTCACACACAGCTCTGTGAGATTTGGCAGCAGTTTTTCCCAGGAGTGTTGCTTGAAGCAGAGACTGTGAAAATCCTGGACTTGTGGAGGCCACCTTCCTGGGAAACAGGGCATTGTTTGTGACCAGGACCCCTAGTGAGCAAGGTCTTTTCCAATCAAAGGCCCTGTCACTGGTGTGTGTTCCACAAGCCCCTGGGGTCCTGCTTGCATTGTGTAGTGGAGCCACTGGGGGCGGGGACGCCTACCTCCCAGACTGTATCGATTAGCTGCTCCATCTGCCTCTTAGCAAACAAGCAGCCCAGCTTCCCTATTGGATAAAAATGTCACCCATGGTAACAGATCCTCACAGCTGGCATCTGACCACAGGACCCTCTGGGAAGGAATAATCAGATCCTGAAAAGCAGTTGGCCCACACCCAGCTCAATACAAAATGAAAAAATAAATGCACGCCATTCTAATCCCTTCCTGGACTTGCCCACCTTGACTCCATGAGATGGCCCCAGATTGGCACACTGTAGCAGAAGACTGCTACTTAGAAAGCGGGTTCCTGGAAGCTGTTCAGTACAGTCTGTAGCTCAGAGTCCCCCAGTTCTGAAGCTACACAAAATGCACCCAAACCTTGCCCCAGCCACTCCAGGATGCAATTTTTTCCTTAAACATTGTCCCTCCCCTTTTTCCTTCCCTCCTTCCCCATTCCCTTTCTTTTTCTCCTCTCTACCCAGCCAGCCTTTAACAGGACACCTTGTTTCCTCTCTAGTTTCCTTTCTCCCTTCTTCCTGTCCCTCTGTCTCCTCCAGATTTTGGTTCTCTGCCCGGGACATTCCTCCTCATCCTCCTCTTCTTTTGCTCTTCTTTTGTTATCACCCCAGCTTAAATATCATTTTTTAAATATCATTTCTTCTGGGGATTCTGATCTAAGAACTCTCCAAATTACGGTAGAGACCCTGACACTACCCCCCCACCTACACACACACACACACACACACACACACACACACATGCACACACACTGTAGTCTATCCTGCCAGTCTGAAAGGAACTGGAAAACAAGAATCTTGTTTGTCAAGCTGACTGCTACATCATCAGTCCTAAGATGCCCAGCACATAGCACATGGTCACTGTTTACAGAATGGCTAAACCAACACCAGCAGGAGCAAAGCAGCCGTCACAGGGCTTCTGGGCATCATCTCTAAAGATGCCCCATGCTATGAGTTTCTTTGTCAGTGCCCAGTTATTGAACCAGCCCAAGTCAAAGGGGAAACTGTGAGACTGGCACAGGAGAAGCTTAGAAAACAGAAGGAGCAGCCTGAGGGGGGAGAGGAGGCGACTCCAGCAAACCGCTAGAATCAGGGGCTCTGTAGCTCTTGCCCCCATTTCCTCTTCTGTTCAGCCCTCTCTTATCACATTCCTGATCTTCTATTTCTCATTTCTGTTCATCACTAATGACGACATCACTCCTTCCAATTTCAAACACAGCACTGGGACCCAATTCTTGCCAGTTAATGGTCAGAGAGGGGCAATGAGGATTTTTTCTCTCTCAAGTCCAGGAACAGAATCTCAGGGAAGAAGTCTGTTGCCATGGCCCAGGTCAGATGCCCATTGCTAGACCAAGCTCTGTGTGTCTAAAAGGATGGAGTACTATGGAAGGTTCAGCTTACACCATGTGTCCAAGGTTGAGGTAGGCAGAGTTACCAGTGAAGAAGGGAGCAATCATCCCCAGGTATAAGAAAGACGTGCAGGGCTATTTAGTTACTGTCCCTGTTGCTGTGATAAAAATGCCATGGCATAAACAACTTATGGAAGAGAGGGTTTGTTTTGGCTCACATTTCAAGAATATAATCCATCTCAGCAGGGAAGGCATGGTGACAGGAGCAGGTGGCCAGGCAGCTGGTCACCTCATGACCTTAGTCAGCAAGCAGAGAGATAAATGTTGGTGCTCAGCTCACTTTCTCCTTTTATTTTTCAGTCCAGAACCCCAGTTTATGGGATGGTCCTACCCACAGTTAAAGTGGGTCTTCCCACCCCAACCTAATCTAGAAAATCTGTCACAATATGCCCAAAGACTTGTCTTATAGGAGAGCCTAGAACCTGTCTAGTTGAAGATCAATATTAATCACATGAGCCAACACAAAGCAGTCACATTTATGTGGAATGGATGCTTGTCCTCAAGATCCAAAAGAAATCAATGTGAGCCTGATAAAAATCAAGCAGCAGACCTAAGGGAAATTCAGGAACCAGGTCCTGGAATTCTTTATGTCAACCTTCTATGGGAATTTGACCTTTCTCCTACTGTTCACATACATACTAAAGTTCCGCAAGGGCGGAGACCAGAGATCTCACCCATTCCTCACCTCACCACAGGATATGTGTCACATTTACTTCCTGGGCCATTCACCTAACTCCAGTCTCTCCTCGGAGTTTATCTTACAAGTCCTTGTCAACCTTCCCTTCCTGGAATCACATATTCCTCATGTCACATTCCTATTTAAAATCCACTGTCTCTTCTCCCCCATCCACTAAATCTAGTTCTCGGTTCAAACCAATTGACAATCTGGTTTCATCCCACCTAGAGGTCAGTAAGATCATTTACCATATTCCAGACTCTGGCTAGGAACAACGCATGTATTAGCTTATTAAAACCTATAAAACAGCGACTATGTTTATCTTTTTCAAAGTACCTACTCTACACTCATCATACTATGGTCATCAGATTTAACTTCACTTACTCACATGTTAAATCTTTGTTAGACTTCTTACAGCTGATTACACTAAAGCACAAGGAAATGTATTTCCACAGTCACACAAGCAAGTAAGGAACCAGACTCAAAACCAAGCCACTGTCTGACTCCAAAACCTGCTCTCTTCCTCCAGAATATACCATCGTCTGACAAAACCTTCCGACAGCAGTTCCCTGCAACCATTTCCTCTGTGGTCCATTTGCTTGCTCAGACTCTGACACTGACCTTTCTACCCATTTCCTGCTCCAAAGTAGCCAGTACACACCTCTTAAAAAGACATGTTTGGTAAGGGCTGTGGAGAGATGGGGTGAATCATGAGACTACAGGAATATAGTCTGGACACCTGATTGATCAACATGCCTGTGCATACAAGCTTCTCCAACTGGACTATGGGAACCTTGGGTTGTTCAAAATTTGGACATAGATACTCGCAAAATGCACCAATTACTTAATTGTATGACATACTGAGTAACATCAGTATTTTCTGCAAACAACTGTGTCATTGTATTGTAGAATCCCTTAAAAATAAAAAAAAATTAAAAAAATAAAATAAAATAAAATAAAATCTGAAGTTCTACTTGGAAAAAAAAAAAAAAAAACATGTTTGGGGCTGGAGAGATGGCCTAGCGGTTAAGAGCGCTGACTGCTCTTGCAGAGGACCCGGGTTCGATCCCCAGCACCCACATGGCAGCTAAGAACCGTCTGTAACTCCAATTCCAGGAGAACTCCAGTTCCAGGGGAATCTGACACCCTCTTCTGACCTCCGCGGCACTGTACAACACGGGTGCACAGACCTACATGCAGACAGTACATTTATACACATACAAAAATAAATAAGATTTAAAAAAAAGACATGTTTGGAGCCCTTACGTGGGAGGAAATGCCTTCCATTTGTCAGCCTCACGAATACTGGGATGTTTAATGCCAATCATGGATGGGTCAACAGATTCTCTACATAGGCTTATCTATCTATCTATCTATCTATCTATCTATCTATCTGTCTGTCTGTCTCTATCTCTCTCTCATTCCATCCACATCCTGTTCTGTTCTATATATATATATATATATATATATATATATATATATATCCCACGTGCTTGACAGGATAACATGTAGAGTGCCATAAAATAACATGTGTTGGGGCTGGAGGGATGGCCTAGCGGTTAAGAGCGCCAGCTGCTCTTGCAGAGGACCCAGGTTCGATCCCCAACACCCACATGGCGGCTGAGAACCGTCTGTAAGTCCAATTCCAGGAGAACTCCAGTTCCAGGGGAATCCGACACCCTCTTCTGACCTCCGAGGCATTGCACAACATGGGTGGACAAACCTACATGCAGACAGTATATTCATAAACATAAATAAATAAAATTAAAAATAATAACATGTGTTACCTAGATGAATGTCTCTCAGCTGGACTGCTGTACCTCTTCAAGGAACATGTCTGGAGATGTTTCTGGTTGTAACAACTGAGAACACCTTACTGGCAACCAACAGGTGGAGGTCAGGGATGCTGCCATACTTCTTCAGTATGGCTCCTATGGCAGAAATGGTCTTGTCCAATATCAAATGGTGCCACAGTTCAAAAGCCCTGATCTCTATGGTTAACATGAACTTAAAGTTTTGACTAGACATTCTAACTCTTCATTAATTTAGAACCTGAAACTGCTCATACTTAAACTTGTATTACAGAGATACATAATGTCTATTGTCTTTTTTTTAATGTGTGTTTTTTCTGCATGTATGTAAGTGCATACAATGCCCAAGGAGGCCAGAAGAGGAAATGGGAACTGGAGTTACCAGGACTACTAGCCACCCCCTGGGTGCTGGGAACTAAATCAGGGTCGCCGTGAGAGCAGCCAGTGCTCTAAACCCTTAAGCCATCTTTCAGCCCTGCCTATTGTCTTTTTAAGCCAGCAATCACTCCTTCATGGAATGGGTGAGGACTGGCATGAACCAAGCAGGCTTTGAGGAAATATACAAGCTGTCTTACAGATATCCTGGGGTGATGTGTCCAGTGTTACCATTGTTCCATTTTCTCATTCCAAATGTCAAGTCTGTCTCTTTTCAGTCATCTATTTGCATAATTTACTTAATCTCTCAGAATCACAGTGTCCTCATCTATAACATGGAAATAATAACCAACCTAAAAATGATAACCCAACAACTGGGGGATGTAACTCAGTGGCAGAGCACTGGACCAGCATATGTAAGGTCCTAGATCCAGTTCCTGGGGCAGAAAAGATGACGGCCCAATAAAAGCACATAACAAACTACTTAGCACCGGAGGAATGTCAACACCTCTTTCTTATGTCATAAGTAATCAATACTGTAAGAGTTGTAATTATGCTATATCGTTTAAGTGGGGTAAATACACAGCTATACTAACTTGCTTTTCTGTTGCTGTTGTTTTAAATTTTTATTTATTTACTTATTTATTGGGGGGTATTTGTGGAGATCTGCAGACAACTTATAGGAGTCATTTATCTCCTTCAGACTTATAGGAGTCATTTATCTCTTTCAACCATGTGGGTTCCAGGAACCGAACTCAGGTCCTCAGTCTTGGGGGCAAGCATCTCTATCCACTGAGCCATCTTGCTGCCCCTTCGATGGCTTTTGTTTGTGTGAGCACTGCCTATCTTGCAAAGCTGTGGACCTGCAAGCTGGACCTGCAAGAGCAAGAGTGTGCCAACGTGAGACGCAAGCACGTGAGATCTAAACGAGGCTCAATAGGGAACCCGGGGACGAGTGGAGCTCAGCCATAGACTAAGGACAGACTAGAAAAGGCCTGATTGAGGAGCTCCTACTTCGATCCTTGGAGATTAAGATGGACTTTCAGCAGGCCAGAGGCTTCAGCTCTGTCTTTGAGGATGCCCACTGTGATAACCATATTGAAGGTCGATTTCTTCCTTCATTATAAACTTTCCTCTGCTATCCCAACCTTGGCTCTTTGAGTTCAGGTACAATAGCTTTGGAATGATGGAGAAACAGCTGACTTAATTACCAGCCATGGTCCTGGAGACAGATGTGGCTTTTCTGATAGATGGCTTGGCAGAGCTCCTGGGACATCTTAATACAGGTGTGCTCTCTCACCTGGGAAATCTAGCCTGAAATCATGAAAAAGATGTGCGAAATATTTACTGGCCAAAACAAGCTCACCAGCTTAGCCAGCTATGGTGTCCACATGTGCTAGCCCAGCACATGGAAGGCTCAGACAAAAGGATCACATGTTCAAGGGTAGCCCGAACTATGTAGCCAGAACTCCTCTCAAAACATCAACCAAAAAAAAAGCTCACTTTTAGTATTATTTATAGACATGAAAAGCTGAAAACCCTAAATGCCCAACAATGATCAAATGGAACAGTAAATTAAAATACAGGGATATATAAAGACATTAAAACTGCATTACTTGAGCTGGGTGTGGTGGCGCATGCCTTTAATCCTAGCACTCAGGAGGCAGAGGCAGGTGGATCTTTCTGAGTTCAAGGCCAGCCTGGTCTACAGAGTGAGTTCCAGGAAAAAAAAAAAAAAATTACTGATGTATCATAAAACAAGCTACAAAACAAAGCACAGTGTAATATCTTTTAGAGCATTTACATAGACATTCCTACATATGCACTCACATGCATGCATTTACGTAGACATTCCTACATATGCACTCACATGCATTTACATAGACATTCCTACATATGCACTCATATGCATTTACATAGACATTCATCCATATGCACTCACATGCATGCATTTATATAGACATTCCTACATATGCACTCACATGCATTTACATAGACATTCCTACATATGCACTCACATGCATTTACATAGACATTCCTACATATGCACTCACATGCATTTACATAGACATTCCTACATATGTACTCACATGCATTTACATAGACATTCCTACATATGCACTCACACACATGCACATCTCCATGTGTGTAACATCTCTGGCAAGTGGTAGTATAGCTCTCCTATTGATGATGTGGTAATATCAATGCATGTGAAAAATGCACAGAAAATCCTGTGAAAGAATACATTACAAGTTATTACCACAGCTAGCTACAGGTAAGGGATTATGAGACACTCTTTTCTTTTCTTTCTTTGGCTTATTTTTCCCTGTTTTCCAGATATTTCTCATAAGAGTGCCTACAATACTTGAATCAGAAATTTTCTATTTGAAAAATGATAAAGGTAAAGGAGGCTCATCCCCAGTAATTAAGTCCAACAGAGTAGTTCTTTTCAAGGTGTGCGTGGATGTCTGTGTTTGTGTCTTGTATGTGTGTCTGTGTGTCTGTGTGTGTATGTGCATCTGTGTCTGTGTGTGTGTGCATCTGTGTATGTGTCTGTGTGTGTGTGTGTGCTACATGCGGTGCATGTGGTGCATACACAGACCAGAGGAGCCATCACCATCTTCCTTTATCACTCTCAGCTTACTGTCTTGAGACAGAGTATCTCACTGAACAAGAAGTTCACAGTTCCAGTTAGACTGACCAGCAAGTTCCTGGGATCCACCTCCCAAGGTTGGAGTCACAGGCACACACAGCCATGCCTGGCTTTTGGCAAGGGCACTGGGGATTTGCACTCAGGTTCTAACGCTTGTACAGCAAGTTCTCTTACCCACTAAGCCATCTCCCTATCTCAAGCCCAGAAGAATTTTATAAAATTTTTAATCAAACTACATTTTTAGTTTTTGGAAGGACATAGGCTAAACTAAACTTTAAAAATTAATGTCATTTTTCCTTAGATTTTTATTCTGTTTAAGTGTGGTATACTGAGCTACCAGGTTCTGTCTAGCTGCATCCTCAGCGATATGAGACTAATCAGGAAAACAACTGTACAATTCCTTCCTTCAACTCACTTACAGACCTTCTAGGACAAACTATATATGTGAGAAGGTAGGACTGATCAAAGCCTCTTGTAGTAAAGGGCTAACTCATAGCAGAGAGCTTCTGAATGGAGGCTGCACAAACACCAGAAAGAAGCAGAAGAAGGCCCTGCTCAAGGGTAGCCATGCCCACCCTGAAAAATGCAGGTTGAGAAAGGGATTTGCTCAAGGGGGACAAATTTGCTTCTGTCCCCAAAGTGGAAATTTTACAATGTGTGCAATTCACGATCTTAAACTTTGGGCTATTGTGTGTAATTGTCAAACTCTGCTGCTTTGGTTCAAGACTCCCTTCAGTAAAATATATTGTCTACCATCAAAGCTGATTTGGATTAGGGGCTGAGCATGCGTCCTCCCCTGCAGGTTATATTAATATACCAAAATCAATAACATGTCATGGCTTTCAGAAGTAGTAATAAAGCACCCTAAAATATTCCCAGAATATGTCTATAAATTATTTGTTCAATGTACTTATGTTAAAAAGGTTGTCAGTTACAATGCTCTGGAAGTCTCTGAAATTACAAACCATCGTATTTGTATTTGATAAAGCTCTTACTGTTTGGGGTCAGAGTGGGTTATGCTGTGGGGGGAAAAATCATTATTTTCCCTAATAAATAAATTACTTGCCTATATTTCATGGATCACTCAGGCTAGCCAGTATTGAAGGCTTAAATAATAAATAACAAATAGCTCCATTCATCTATTAATCATGACACATCACTTGTGTGTGAGCATTTGTGTGGGTACATACAGGTATATACTGAGGATATGTATTTTCTTTTAGACAAATGTCTGTGGATAAAAGATTAAGCAGGGGCCATCCAAATCAGGCCCAAAAGTCATGCCTTTGGGATCATTAATATTTTGTCATGGTAAGGAAATCACCTAATGCTGAGAGAACTTTCCAGATGGCCAGAGGGCAGATAGCTGAGAACTATGCAGAGCTATGTTATTGGAAGGTATAAGACTATATAAAGAACTTAAACTAAGATTCACTAAAGGTACTCTTACAGTTCATTGTTTTCCATGAAACACTGAAATAGATAGTTCTCAGGTGGGGGCAGGGGACACAGACTCTCTTAAAAACTATCCTCTTTATTTAATAAATGATGAAAGAGAGGGGCTGGAGAGCTATCTATCTCATCATCCCATCAACGTCTCCCCTACCTCCAAAGCGCAGCAATTACCTCTTGTGTCCCTCCTCTCTTTCCCTCACCTCTTCACCCTCACTTCTGTGGTCTGCAATCTGTATCAATGAATGGACAGAGAAATGGACCATGGGCTAGGTTACAATGGAATAGACTTTGCTTGGGAAGGAATGGAATTTTTTCATACTCTCCAGCATGGATGAACCTTGGGCATACCTGCTAAGCAAAATAAAGAAGTCACCAAAGGACATGCATTGAATGATTCCATTTATGTAAGGAATTTAGAGTCATCCAAACTGTACAGACAGAAAGCAGAAGGAAGGATCTCAAGGTTGGGAGGGTGGGGAAATGAGGAGATGGAGCACGGCTTAATGGGTACGGTTCCAGACTGCGATAACGAAACAGTTACAAGCGATGAACATACCCAGTGGTAAGAGTTCTGCAATAACATAAATTCCCTAAATGTCATTAAATTGTATACTTAAAAATAGTTTGCTAGGATGCTAGAGAGATAGCTCAGCCAGCAAAGTACTTGCCATACAATTTTGAAGACCTAAGTTTAATCCCTACAAATCATGTTTGAAAAAGAAAAAAATATTGAGTATGTTAGCATTCCCTTAAAATGTCAAGGCTAGGAGGCAGAGACAGGAAGATATCTGGGACTCACTGAGGGAGTCCATGCTGGACAGCTTTAGTGTCATTTTGGCGTGCCTGGGTTGAGGGAGCCTCAGTTGGGGAATTGCCTCCATTGGACTGGCCTCTGGCCATGTCTTTTGGGTATTTTCTTGATTGTTGGGTGATGTGGGAGGGCCCAGACCATGTGGGCAGTGCCACCCCTGGGCAAGTGGTTGTGTACTGTATAAGAAAGCAAGGCTGGGCATGGGCCAGGGGAGCAAGCCAGTAAGCAGCATTCCTCCATGGCCTGTGATTCGGCTCCTGCCTCCAGAGTTCCGACCTTGGGCTCCCTAAGTGATGAACTGCGACCAGGGAGATATGAGCCAAATAAACCCTTTCCTCCCCAAGGCAGTATTGGTCAGAGTGTTTTGTCAAAGCAATTGAAGAGAAACTATAACAGAGTCCCAGGCACTAAGACACCCTGACTCAAAAATCAAAGTGGACAGTACTTGAAGGACAATACCTGAGGTTCTCATCTGGTTTCCACATGGATACACACACACACACACACACACACACACACACACACACACACGATAAAGGGAGGTTAGCCATATCTGTTTGATCTGTTAGAATACTCCCTGTCAGCATGAGTCCCAGTTAGCTAAGCAATCTCACCAATATATAGACCTCTACCACACTCCAAACAGCCAGGCTCATTGTTGTTACCTACAAGGTGGCAGCCAGGCTCATTGTTACCTACAAGGTGGCCTATTTAAAGCAGGCAGAGAAATGTCCCTCCAGGAGATTCTCGTTCCTGCAAAAAGCCACCTAAGATAGATTCTGTACTACACACTGTTCCCAAGGGCAACCTGGATCAAGGAAGTGGCTGGACCCACTAGGCCAAAGCAAAACCAACCAGGCTTTCAGTGGATTCTGAACCAGATGGACCCCCTCTGCTTGTCACACTTCTTCCCACACCCAGGGCTTGACTGGAGCTCTGGGGATGCACACATATATTCAACACCATGTAAATCTCAAGAACACTTTTTCATCTTGAACTGCATATATTTCTACATTAACTTTTAAAAAGTACCTGCTCCAGTGGCCTAGCTAATTGTTCCCTAGAACGTTGTTACAAGAGTCAAAGTCTGCCTACTGTTGGCATCTGTCCACTGCAGGCTCCCTTCCACCTTGGGAAAATCACCTCTCGTCCTTTGGTCTCGTCTTTATGCAACCTTCACCAGCAAACAGGAACATAGAGCAGGGCACAGCAGGCTGCCACACATGAGCCTTGTTTAAAGAACAGGGTCAGCTCCTCGCTGTGAACAGATTTTCCTCTGTGGAAGCAGGTTCATGTTTATCTTTCAAGTTCCAAAAAACAAACTTAGGGTTGCTAACATGTGCCGCACAGCTGCTGCACTGCCTGATTTATGAACAAATCTGCATATAATTGTCTTGGCTTTTTTTCCCTTGGTTGATTTTTTTTTCCCTTTAAATAAAATGGTTGAGTCAAGGGTGCATAAAGCCCTAATTCTAAAGTCATATAATTTTATGGACAAGGGGCGGGGGTGGGATTGTGGGGAGTTCTTTTGTACGGCACCTGAACTCATTAAAATCCTAAATTCCATAATTTCACACTACCATGTGCCACAACTGAACAGCCTAATTACTTGCCATCTTTATGCGAACTACAAACGGGGCAGGAAAGCCAGGGAACAGGTGGGAAGGCCATGCTGGGGCTTCAGGCCAAGCCCCATCAAGAGATGGTGAGCAGAAGAGAGGGCTGCATAGAAGGCTTTATGTTGAAAGAGACTTCACTCTCTATGAAAGCCCAGTGCTGGGAAAAGCCAGTGGAAGGGAAGGTACACGTGCAAAAAATAAAAGATTCCTAAAATTAGACAGATTATTCTACTGACCACACAGGTGTTTTTAAGACTGAGCTCTGGAGAGTGAGGTAAAAGTTGGTGACTAACAACCTTTTTCCTGCCTATGTATTAAGAAGTTCCTGGATATAAAGATTGGATCTCATGATTTAACCCTTCACACACACACACACACACACACACACACACACACAATGAAGTTGTGAGGATGCCAAGAAATCAAGTCTACTGCTGGCTCCTGATGAAATCTGATGAATCAGGAGTCATAGGTAGAAAAACTACGTAGATCTCAATTCTACAGACAGAAAAAAACAACCAGATTAACCAGCAGATGCACTGATTATCGGTATTTTGGTTGATCAATTATCTTGCTTTTCTCACAAGGGAAGCTATCCCAATAATGAGACTGTTAGAGTTCTGTGATCATGAGAAACCCAGAAATGTGAGAAAAAAATGTTTCTAGAATATTGCCTTTTCTCAGGCAAGGACAATTGAACCCCAGGCATCATACTCCCTTCTCCAGCTGTACCACAAGACTAGTTTCCTCCTTCACTTAGAGTAACCAAGCTTCCAAAGTAGAACAGTTCTTTCAAGCCTCCCTCCTGAAAATTAAAGTCTCCAATATCACACCATAACCATGAGACACAACACCATGTTATGGAGAAGCATAAACCCACTGAAATGAAAGAGGCTGAAAGGTAAAAGATGCACCAAGGGAACTAGAACTCCACCCAGATTAGCAATGGGAGCGGTGAGAGAGCTTTGCACAACTAGGCAAAGGGCTTTGGTTAAACTGAACACTTGTGTTGAGTAGAGGGACCAAGAAAGGTGTGGGGGGAGGAAAAGGGAAAGGAAAGAAGGAAAGGAAAGGAAAAGAAAGGAGGGAAGAGGAAGGGAGGGGAAGGGAGGGGAAAAGGAAAAAGGAAAGGAAAAGGGAAAAAAGAAATGAGTATTCTCCTAATTAAAGGACAGAGATGACTTACCCATAAGCCTGGAATTATAAATGAGACCTTATTCCCAAAGGAACTTCCCACTGAGAGTGCCTAGATGTGGCCAAGATTTAGCCACTCCTCATCATCTCCAACAAGAACTGCCAACCCCTTTAGAAAACAGCTGAGATCTGCTTCTCGATCCAAACCAGAGGGACACAGTGCTTTACCTTAATCCTCTGCAGAGCCTGGGCTCTCACATGAAGAACGAAGTGTCTTCCATTAGGAATGCACTAGCACAGAGTGGAGGCCGGTGGGCCGGGCCAGGCACAGTCTAGGAGGACAGAGGTCTCTGACTGGGCCCACTAATTAGAGAGTGTGTCTGATACACACCACACAATGAGTCCAGCATCTATCCCTGCTAATTACAACTTTCGGGCCCAAGTTGAACAATTTTCTCATTCACCTCCCTCCCTCTTTCTCTGCTGCTTTTGGAATCCATTCCCAGGTGTCCTTCCTCACTCAGGACTCAACATTCCTCCTGTTGACCAACTCACAATGTCATAAACCCTCAGCATCAAACATGGTCCTTGTTAGCTATGTCAACTTGACACAGCCTGAGAAGGGAGACTCTTAGACATGTCCCAGATCAGAGTGGCCTGTGGGCATGTCTGGGGGGATTGTCCTGGTCATTAAATGATCTATGAGTGCCTAACCCAGACAGATGAGATCCTGAACTGTATATAAAGCTAGCTGAGTATAAGCCAGTGAGCAAGTTGGCAGCCTGAATTCCCCCACGCCCTCTCCTGTGCTACCCTGGCTATAAGTGAGTTCCTCGGTTAGAGGTAACGTTGCAGACAAGGCTAGCAGGCCTGCTTTAGAAATGCTGCTTGAGCCGGGCGTGGTGGCGCACGCCTTTAATCCTAGCACTTGGGAGGCAGAGGCAGGCGGATCTTTGTGAGTTCAAGGCCAGCCTGGTCGACAGAGTGAGTTCCAGGACAGCTGGGACTACAGGGAGACCCTGTCTCGAAAAGACCAAAAAAAAAAAAAAAAAAAGAAATGCTGCTTGAATTTGTGTGCTGACTTTCCTCAGTGATGGACTGTGACCTGGAAGCATAAGCCAAATAAACTCTTCTCTTCCCTAAGTTGCTTCCTGCCAAAGCATTTTTATGACAGCAACAGATATCAAACTAGAATAAATGTTTAGCACTCATGTCATTTAATGTTAATCCAACCTGCTGAGGCAGACTGTTTTTTGGTCTTTTTGAGACAGGGTCTCCCTGTAGTCCCAGCTGTTGAAGTATTTTAAAGCAGAACAAACCATATGGATATGAGATCTCTGTGTGTGAGTGTGTGTATGTGTTCTAGTTGCTCTTCAATTGCTGTGACAAAACACTCTGACTAACACCAACTTGGGGAGGAAAGGGTTTATTGGGCTCACATCTCTTGGGTCACAGTTCATCAGTGAGGGAGCCCAGCATAGGAACCTGGAGGCAGGAGCTGAGGCACAGGCCGTGGGGGAATGCTGCTTACTGCCTTGCTCTCCTGGCCCGTGCTCAGCCTGCTTTCTTATACTGTACTTAACAACCTGCCCAAGCATGGCACCACCCACAGTGGGCTGGGCCCTCCCACATTCTCAACAATCAAGACAGTACTCCACAGACATGGCCTCAGGCCAGTCCAATGGAGGCAATTCCCCAATCAAGGCTCCCTCAACCAGGTGAGTCAAATTGACACTAAAACTACCCAGCACAGTTGATGTGAGTGTGCATATGTGAGCATGGGAATGTTTGAGTGTCAGTGTGTGTGTGCATGTGTCTAGTGTGAATGCATCTGTGCATGTATGTGTATAGGTGTGCATGTGTGAGTGTGCATGTGTGAGTGTGTGTGCATGGTATGAGTTTACATGTATGAATGTGCATGTGTGACTGTGTGCCTGTGTGACCATGTGCATGTATGAGCATGGATATGTGTTTGTGACTGTGTGAGTGTGCATGGGTATGCATGTGCTCATATGTGTGATTATGTACGTGTGGGTGTGGGTGAGTGTGGATGTATGCATATGCACTGTGCATGTGAGTGTGGATGTGTGTATGAGTGTGTCAGTGTGTGTGTGTGTGTATCAGTGTGCATATATGGCATGCATGTGTGGGCATGACAGTTTGTACAAGGAAGTGTGAGTGTGTTCATGGGTGTGCATATATGTGAGTATACATGTGTATGTGTGTGAAAGTGTATATATACAAGTGTGTGCATATGTGTGTGCATGTGTGTCCTCTCACTTTTACTTTACCTTTTCCTGAACTTCAGCCTCTCTAGTGAGATTAAAGCCTAGCCCCTGGCTAGCCCCATACACTGACAGCATGCCTGGAAGCTCCAGGCTTAGCTCCTTTCAAATTTAGAAATGACCCGAGGCCACTTCTATACGAGACCCAGAAGCGATGGTGCTGGCTTGCTGATCGAAATCGTTATGAAACATCCTCTCTCCCAGCATCCTATGACTCGCTCATTTGCCCTTATGTCCCCCCCCCACCCCGCAATGATTCCCACTGCCCTTCAAATTGGTCTCCTATGAACTCCTTTAAAGCTTGAAACGCACTTCCCTACCATATCTCCACATCATCAACAAATTACCACCACTAAGTCTAAGGAAAAATCATGTATTTGACAACTCCTCTATTTCTGTCATCTTACATGCATGTGTCATTTAATCCGTGAGATGTACAGACATTTGGGAGATGACAGAAGCAAGGTGAAGGATGGACCTCGGTCACAACACTCTCAGAGGCTAAACCAGCACTTCCGTCAAAGCTTATGCATGTCTCCAAAGCTGTAACTAGTACACAACACATAACACAACACATAACACAACATTGGTGTTTTCTTTATTGTCCAAAGTCAACAAAGACTTCGAAACCCTTCCCAATTTGCCCAGACAATTCCTGTCATTTCTAACAATTCCCAGGCCCCCGGGTTAGGTGTGCTCCAGGTGAGCTGCATGTACCAGCAGCCTAGACCCACTCATGTGTCACCTTTTGACTTTCAAAAAGAACTCTTCCCCTCATGTGATCCCAGGAATAAACTGAGTCAGAGTTTGCAGAATGGGAAGATACCTTTGTACACCTCAAAGATGGTCACTGAAATTACTCTTCAACAATAGAAAGGAAGTTAGATGCAAGTGTTTGGTTTTATTGTTTGTTTTGGGTTTTGATGTTGTTTCCAGTTAATGGGGCTCCTTGAATCTGGAACCCCGAATTAAAGCCCAAAGGCTCTTTTCTTAGACTCCCGGGTCCCTTTCCTCATCAGTACCAACCCTCCGAAGTGAAAAGTCCTTTACTACTCCTTTTGTGTTAGAGAAGGGACCACCCCGTATAGCATTGTCTTGAATGTCGGAGGGCCTGCGTAAAGCGCTTTCTCTAGGAGCTCGAGCACGGCTCCTCCCATGACACTTATCCACGGCAGAAATCGACATTTTGCCATTTAAGGGGCTGTGAGACCTGAGTGGGATCAGCTCCTTTCCCATGTCCCTTTATTACAATTCCTTCTAATTTAAAATTTATAATGAATGCGAACAATAATCAGTTTGTAAATACTGTTTTTAAGTTCACTAGAGCTTTGCCGACATATTCCTTCTAGGTAACAAGTCTGTGCCTCATTACTCTCTCATTAGCAAGATAGAAATAAAGACGCAAACCAAAAAAAAAAAAGGAAGAAAAAAAATCACCCTCTCCAAAGATATTGTTGGAGTCTAATTGCCTGCAAGGAATTCTTAATAATGTTTACTAATGCCTTCTCAGCCCTGCCGATTTTATAATGTTCATTCCACACTCCAGGTGTGACGTCTGTGGCCCCCTGCTGAGATTGGAGCTAGTGAATTCAGACCCAATAAATCGAGGTTTGGGAGGTTTGTAGCCCCATCTTATGTCCCCAGAACGCAATCACATTCACCAGGTTTAGAAAGCAAATCTGAAGTGCTGGGCTGGTTTTTTTTTTTTTTTTTTTTTTTAAATGCAATCTCTGGATGAACAAGCCCTGGACACGACAGGATACCACCTCAGCCTGCCTCAGTAAGAATGAACATTTTTGCCAGACATTGCAAGTAGCTAAGGGTTCTCAAGTAGCTTCTGGTTCGCAAACACAGGCTGGTACACTTATCATACAGTCTGAAGCATGGAACTTTTGTAATCATCCTTGGTATTCTAGAACTCTAAAAATAAATGAAAACATTTTGTAGCAGTGAAGAGAATCCACACCAAATCTAAGTGTTTTGAATCTCACTACTGCTAGCGCAAAAATGGCCAAGATTTCAAAAAGAAACAAGAGTATTTAGTGGTAGGTGATATTGGGGTTCCAAGCACCTCTTTTACTTCTGAACAACACACAAGTTATCTATAACTAGGAAATAATTGCCTGGGAACTGACTTACTGGCTCTTACAACATCTCTGCATGTTGGGAAACAGGCACAGTCTCTCCTGCACTCCACACCTTCCATGAGATCTTTTTGGTTCTACCTTCAAGAAACGAGGTTCAGATTCCTTCCCAGCAATTCTGTCTCCACAGCCTGGACCCTCCACCCTGCCTGGAGCATGGCAGCAGCCTGTTGTGCCAGTTACTTGTTTCATTGCTCTGAAAACTTAGCTGACAAGAAGCAAACGGATTGATTTGGGCTCACAAAACAAAGGTACAGTCGGTGGCGGGGAAGCCATTGCAGCAGGAGTTTGAAGCAGCTGGTCTGGTCACGTGTCCACATACAGGAAGAAACAAATGCTCGTGCTTAGGTCTCTCATTTTCAGTTCAGGCCCTGAGCCCCTGAATGGTGCCACCTGTAGCTATAAACAGCTCTGTCCATGTCAATTAACCCAATCCAGATAGTCCCTCACTGGCACTCCCTGAGGCTAGTCTAATCTAGGTCTCCCTCCAGGCATGCCCAAAGGCTTGTCCCCCAGGGGATGCTACATCCCATCAAGTTGACATTGCACTGCCAACTCTTGTGCCTGGCCCCAGCTTCCTCTGTTCTACACCAACATCTGTAGCAAAGCAATCATTTCACAAACTAATATCAAGTCACGTCTTCCATGTCAAACCCTCCAATGACTGACTGTCTACCATCTACACAATAAAGCTTAGGAGATTTTTGTTTTGTTTTGTTTTGTTTTGTTTTCTTGAGACAGGGTCTCCCTGTAGTCCCAGCTGGCCTAGGCTCCCTCTGTAGACCAGGCTGGCCTTGAACTCAGATATCTGCCTCCCATGTGCTAGGATTAAAGGCATGCGCCACCATGTGGGTGCTGGGAATTGAACCCGGGTCCTCTGCAAGAGCAGTCAGCACTCTTAACCACTAAGCCATTTCTCCAGCCCCAAAGCTTAGTTTTTAACTACAGCCAACTGCTGACACTGGAAGGTCTAGGACCAGAATTCAAATTAAGATCCAAATACTAAAAAAAAAAAAAAAATCCAAATACTAGATTCTAAGTTATTTGAAGTCAAGACAATAAACTTGTTTTAGAATATTTTGTGTGCTTGATAACTACATATTAAATGGCAAACTGTAAAAACTAAGAACTTAAAAACTGGGTTTTAAATAACAAGTATAAAACTGGTTTTAAGTACCTAAATGTTAGCAAAATATCAAAGACTTTCTTATGTAATAGTTGTTATTTTCATTCAGAGTTCTGTTGATTGGTCAGCAATGCTTGTTTGGAGGAATAATAAAATAAATATGTAGATATTCATAAATGATTATGCATTCAGTCCATAAAATATTTCCAGCTTTAATTTTGGCAAAGTTAATAATTATGTTTTTGAAAGCAAGGTTTTAGCATAATTTATGTTCAATTGGCAGTAATGATCTGGAAGACTGAAAAGCAATCTGATTCAAAGCACACGTTTGAGTGTTTTCATCAAAACTTTTAATTAACGCAACTGAACAAACATCAAAAGACTTAAAATTATTCTTTATTCTTGCAAAAATGCTATTTTGTTCTAAAGTATTAAAATCAGCTGTTAAAATTAAAATACAGAAGGTGAATTATAATAGTTAATGTCAATACTTTAACCAAATTATTTAAAGGAATCTTAATGTACATTTAATTTTTTAATTAAAACTTGTTAAAACCTTTATAATAATGAAACCATTCATAATCCTAGTTTGAAAGGTCATCCAACTGCCAACATAAAGACCCTGTACCTGGGCTGGAGAGGTGGCTCAGCAGTTAAGAGCACTGACTGCTCTTGCAGATGACCTGGGTTCGATTCCCAGCACCCACATGGTGGCTAAGAACTGTCTTTAACTCCAGTTCCAGGGGAATCCAATGCCCTCTTCTGACCTCCACAGCATTGCATGGGTGCACCAACCTACATGCAGACAGTACACTCATACACATAAAAAAATAATAAACAAATAAAAATAAATAAATTTTAAAAAGACCCTGTACCGCCCTCCACACTTTTGGGGGTGGTGTTTTTGAGACAGGGTCTCCCTGTAGCCCTTGCTGTTCTATAACTCGCTATGTAGACCAGGCTGGCCTTGAACTCACAGAGATCTGCCTGTCTCTGCCTCCTGAGTGCTGAGATCAAAGGCATGCACCACCACCCCTAGCCCTCCACACTTTTTACCACTAGGTAAATATAGCCTAAAAGAAGAACATAAGTACAAATTTTAAAGCAATGAGTTTTTTTTAACTATTACAAACTATTCCTTAAATTCATGGGGAATTTCAGAATCCCATTAAGGAATGCGAAAAAATGAATGGCTGACACGATCAGAAAAAAATCACCTCATTATACAAAACTGCTTCTGTTTCCTCGTGTCCTTGTGACACATACCCTGACAAAAAGTAGTAAGAGGAGGAAAAGGTTCACTAGGCTTACAGTTACAGGTTACAGCCCATCACTGAGGGGAAATCAAGGCAGGAGTTGGAGTAGCTGGTCAGCTCACAGCCACTGCCACTGCCAAGAGCCAAGTCAAAATAAACATCCTTGTCTGGCAGGGGGTGGGGGGGTGGAGGAGGGTTGGATTCTCCTCAGCCGGCTCTCTCCACTCTTTGCACATTCTGGCACCGCTCACATTCATTCAATCAACAATCAAGAGGATCCCTCCCTCACAGACCTGCCCACAGGTCACTCTACTGTAGACAATTCCTCAATCGAAACTCCCTCCTCCAGTGACTCCAGGTCCTGGCAAGTTGACATTTAAAACTAACCATATATCTTTCTTGGTTTTGAGACAGGGCCTCTCTACTTGGCCTCCCTAGTTACTGAGATAACAAGCATAGACCACAGCACCTGGTTCAACAAAAGTTGTTTGTTTTCTGACATATGAAGTTATCAAATTAATTAGATTTTCCTTCCCATATGCTACGCCCACTCACATCTTCTCTGTGCTCTGAGGCACTACCCATTTCCAAAGTCTGCAGCGGCAGGTCCACCAATCAAACCATCACGGCACCTGATATAAACATCTTTTGATTGGAGAACATGCTGAGAGAGTGGGGACGAGTCCCTCTTCAGCATAACATTGCTAGTCTCAGTGTTTGGAGAGCACAGAGCAATAGAGGCTTTGTAAGTTTGTTAAGGAATTCTGAGATTCGGACCCCTCTGATGCTCTTTCTTGAGTGGGTCTAAGGTCAATACTGCTGACAACATCTGATATGATCTGGCCCCTGGTACTCTTCCATGTCACCTCCCTTCCTCTGCCATACCAGTTCACTGAGACTCGGCTTCTTACGGTGCCTTGACCACAGCAGCCTTGTGAGCACCAAAAGGGATTTGTGGTCTTCTGTCTCAAATGTCTTTCCTTTAGATATTGCTGTGACTCACAGACCCAGTACTTCTGTTCCAGCCCAGGTATCAGTCCTGAAGTAAAGTTAGGTTCATTTCTCAGCCAATTAGAGAATTGAAAGGCAAGAAAAAAAAAAATCTCAGACCAGCAAGAAGCAAGAAGCAAATGAAATTTTATTAAAAAAAAAAAGAAAAAATCACCTAGCCATGCACACACAGAATGAAATAACTCTCCACATATGGAGAGGGGAATTTGGAAACTGAAATCCAGTGTCCCCAGTGGAGAGCCAGGGTTTCAAGGGTTTTAATGATTTCCCCTCCCCTAGTTTTGGAATTAAGGAAGAGGAGGCTGACAGGACACGTATCCAAGCTGAGATATGTACAGCAGGTTAGTTGAAAGGGCCCTGTTGGAGTTAAAAATAAGTCTTTCTTTATGCCTGGACAAGCTGGCAGCCCATGAAAGAAAACAGCCAGAATTGACTAGAGACCAAGACAACAGCTCCAGAGAAAGTAGACTGTTTTGCATCTCATCCACCTGTGCCCCTTTTCTAAGCCTAGGGAACAATCTGCAGAAGAGGGGGCGTGGTAGAATGTAAGGGCTGCAATTGGGGTGAATGGTGAAACTACAACAATATAGACTGGACACTCATTTGATCAACTTGATTGAACATACAAGCCCCCCTCCTCCCCCGCTGGATGGTGGGACCCATGAGCTGTATGGGTTTGGGCACAACTGCTCGCAAATTGGTTTTACATGAAGGATGCTTGTATTCACAAATTATCACTTATTGTTAAAAAAAATGAAAACAAAACAACAACAACAAAAAAACAGAAAGATGCAGAAAAGTTACGGCAGAATGCATGATCTGGGATGGGTAGGGGTGGGGCGGGGTGAAGGGAAGGGGATATATGCCTGAACTGAATTGGAAAATGATGTATGAAATACACAAAGCATAAAATAAAAAAAAAAAAAAGGTGTGGGAGTAGTGGAAAAAAAAGTCTTTCTTGCCGGGCGTGATGGTGCATGCCTTTAATCCTAGCACTTGGGAGGAAGAGGCAGGTGGATCTTTGTGAGTTCAATGCCAGCCTGGTCTACAGAGCGAGTTCCAGGACACCTGGGGCTATGGGCTACAGGGAGACCCTGTCTCAAAAAGACAAAAAAAAAAAAAGTGCTGCCACATGGCAAAGCAGCAGAAAGTGTGTGATCTTCATTGCTTCTCGGTGACCTGTTTGCTTATCCGGGATTTAGTCCTTTACATGTCATACCTCGGCTTAAATGCCACCTTGTAAAAGAGACCCTCCCCTGTCATATAACCCACACAGTTCTTTAATCCTTGAGACAGAGTTTCATGTAGCCTAGGTTACCCTTGAACTTCTGATCTTCCGACCTCTACCTTCCAAGCGCTAGGATTTGGGGTGTGTACCATCACTCCTGGTTTACTCAGTACAGAGTATCAAACCCAAGACCTTGTGCATGGTAGGCCAGCAGCATAGCTACTGAGCAACATTCTTAGTCCTAAATATCTCTTTACTGCCATTTTAGTTCACTAAATGCAGCAAAGTTTAACCTCAGTAAGCACTTAGTACGTGGAAGGCACGCACGGTAAGCACTTAGTACATGGAAGACGCGCACTGTCACACCCATCTCCCTTTTGTCCTTTCACTGCGCCATGTTCTTGCATTGGTGGCCGGCTAGTGTTTGGAGGTTTTCTTACATAGGGCTCATTGATCTGTTCCAGGAAGAATCAGTTACAGTGTCTCAGAGAGTTGAGAATACCCGAGATATTTCTAGGTATAGATTTGACTTACCGTCACCAAATGAGAGATAGAAAATGGAGGTTATTCGTCATCGCAAAGTTATGGGAAGAGGTGATAATGCTGGAACCTTCCAAGACCAGTTGGCTTTTGCAAATGAGCCATGCTCTCTAGAGTTATCTCTGCTGGATGTAGCTAATGGGAGTTCCCGCACCGTTCTCCATAGCCACACCCCAAGCTCAGCTTCCTCAATGCCTACGTTCCCTTTCTCCTTTTCCTGCCATTTAACCAGCCACGTGCCCAGTGCTGTCCTTGAACTTGCAGTGTTCTGCCTCCTTTAACCTTTGTGGCAACCAGCAAAGCAGCTCTTCTTGTTGCCCACATTTTACAGAAGAAGAAGTGATTTTCTGAAGTTTCGCCATGGCCAAGACATGTTTCTAATAGTTCTGTTCCCTCTGCAGCCCGTGCTTTCACCCACTGTCCTAATTAAAACACCTTAACCCAAAACAGCTTGGGGACGTGGGGATGAAAGGGTTTATTTCATCTTCATCTTACACTTTCAAGTGACACTGCATCTTTGAGGAAAGTCTGATAGGAACTTGGGGCAGGAACCTTAATCCAGGAACTGAAGCACAGAGCATGGAGGAATGCTGCTTATCAGCTTGCTCCTCTGGCCTGTGCTCAGCCTGCTTTCTAAGAAATATTTTTATTAACATGTATAGCAGAATGCATGAGCTCAGGTGGGGGTGGGGCATGGATGGGGAAACAGGTCTAAATTTGACTGGGAAAGGTTGTATGAAATGTGCAAAAGCTCAATAAAAAATTAAGAGGAAAAAATATTTTTATTGATTTGAGAATTTCATATGATGTATTTTGATCACGTTCAGACCCCTTCCCCTTCTCCACCCCCCCTTACTACCCCCAAATTGATCCTCTATTATTGTCATTTTTAAGACCTATGGAGTCTAATCTGTATTTCCAAAATGGTCTTGGGTATAAGTCTATCCTTGGAGTCTGATCAACCTACCAGATGACACACCAGTAGGGAAAACTAACTCTCTCTCTCTCTCTCTCTCTCTCTCTCTCTCTCTCCCCCCTCTCTCTCCTCACTCTCTCATCAATAGATACTCAGCTAGGGCTGGGGCTTCTTATCCTCCACCACCCCATTTGTGCTGGGTTTTTGTCTGGCTTGGGTCTGCACAAGTCTTGTGCATGCTGCCAAGTGCTGGGGGTTCATGTGCGCAGCTCCCTGTGGTATCCAGACAACAAGGTTTCCTTGTAGTCATCTACCACCTTCTTCTGCAATGATTCCTGAGCCTTGATAGGAAAAGGTGTGATGTGGATGTATCACTGAGGACTGAACACTTCACAGCCTCTTCTTCTCTGCACATTGACCGGGTGTGAGTCTCCATGTTAATTGTCATCTGCTTCAAGAACAGCCTTCTCTGGTGAGAGCTGAGAGATGTACTAACCTATGGGTAGAACAGTAAGTCATTAAGAGTCAGTTTAATATCATGTCCAATTAGCAGAATAGCACTAGTAGATTCTCCCCTACAGCCTGTGACCTGTCTAGCCACAGGTTCTTGGCCCCCATTACAGTGTCAGGTATGGACTCCATCTTGTAAAGTAGACCTTAAATCCAATCAGAAGGTGGTTGGTTACTTCCATTATATTCATGCCACTATTGCATTCATGAACATATTTTGCCAAGTCAGATGTAGATTGCAGGGTTAACAGCTGAGTAAGGCTGATGATTATTGTTCTCTGTCAGTAACATACATAGCACCTTCTGGTATTATGAAAGCTAGCCAGTAGAGATGAAGCTTTGAGGGTAGCACCAGCTTGATTTCTCCTTGTTTGTTCTATGGCTCAGGTAGGTAGTATCCTTAGCAATAGAGTCTCACCATCAAGTTATGCTGGGTAACCATGTGTAACAGCAATAGCCAGTATTGTTTGAGGGTCCAAAGGAACCTTCCTTGTAAACAACTCCAATAGGGGAAGTCCATTCCTGGCCTTGGGCTTTTATTTGCTAGCCTGTGGGGTCTATTGGGGCCACTGAACCCATTACAGGATAACTACATTTAAACTTTTTATTGCATATGTATATACCAAAAGCAGTTTTTGCTGTAGGTTTCCATGTCTTTATTAGAGACCTTCAACGTCAACCTGCTTTTTAAAAAGATTGTATTTATGGGGCTGGAGAGATAGCCTAGTGGTTAAGAGTACCGACTGCTCTTGCAGAGGACCCGGGTTCGATCCCCAGCACCCACATGGCAGCTGAGAACCGTCTGTAACTCCAATTCCAGGAGAACTCCAGTTCCAGGGGAATCTGATGCCCTCTTCTGACCTCCACGGCATTGCATGACATGGGTGCACAGACCTACATGGAGACAGTACATTCATACACATAAAATAAATAAATAAATAAAATTTTAAAAAAGATTGTATTTATTATTATTTTGTGTATATGAACATTTTGCTTACGTGTATGTATGTGTACCTATGTATGCAATGCCACAGAAGAGAACATTGGAGCCCCTGGAACTGGAGTTAAGAACGGATGTTGGCCACCATGGGAGGGCTGGGAACTGAACCCAGGTCCTCCGGAGGAGCAGTAAGTGCTCTTAACTGCTGAGCCATCTCTTCAACCTCAGCCTGCTTTTTCTTACAACCCAGGACCACCTGCCGAGTGGTGGCACCACACACAGTGGCCTGGGCTCTTCCACGTAACTCAGCAATCAATAAAATGCTTCACAGGCCAATATGATAGAGGAAAATTCCCAATCAAGGTTTCCCCTTCCTGGGTGTGTCAGGTTGGCAACCAAAGGTAACAGATGATGCCTTAACTGCTGCCTCTTCAGATCTATTTAGACTCTTCCCATCACTCAACATTCCCTGGGAGGTTTCTAATGCAGTGCTGAATATTAATATATAGACCATATCTTCACATTACTTCTCTCTAAAACGAGAGGCACATTCTTATATGCCAAGCTCAAAACAGACCATTGTGCTAGGGACTAGACAGACAGATGAAGGGTTAAGAGCACCGGCTGCTCTTGCTGAACACTTGAGTTCAATTCCCAGCACCCACCTGGCAGCTAACAACCATCCATAGCTCCAGTTCCAGGAGATCTGGTGCCCTCTTCAGGCCTCCATGGGCGTTGCATGATGCAAGTGCACTTAAATATTTGCAGGCAATACACTCATACACATAAAAAATAAAATATTTTTTTAGAAAAATATGTTGTATGGGATTAGAGAAATTGCTCAGTGATTAGGAGTGCTTGCTACTCTTGCAAACAACCTAAGTGTGGTTTCCAGCAACCATACTGGATAGCTCACAACCACCTGTGATTCCAGCTCCAGTGGGTTTATGTCCTCTTGTGGCCTCAGCTGGTACCTTTACACAGATGGGCACATACAGAGAGACACACACCCAAATACACTCAAATAAAAATAAATCATTAAAAAATATTATGGTGTGTTAGTTAACAACGTAAATGAAACACACAAAAAAAATTAGTGCTCTAGAAATTTGGGGGAAGAGTAGAATAACCAGACTTGACGGCAACACAACATAATACCATTCTCATGAGTAGAGATGCACGTAGATGGTTTTCCATTCACTGGGGACTCTCTATGCAGTATGTGTGTGTGTGTGTGTGTGTGTGCGTACGTGCGCACGCACACAGCTCATCATGCACTTGGAAATACACTGGGTGATTGGCAGACTGAAAGGAGTGCTTTGTGGGAGAAAATTACAGATCTGTGAAGAATAGGAGGCTGCTTCCTCGAACCAAAGATCCATTAGGAAAAAAAATGTGTTTAACATTCTTTCCTTTCTCTCCAGAATGGAATAACATTTGTCATCAGGAATCACTAAGTGGACTCCAGAGCATCTTCATTTGGCACCAGGTCAGATGTCATGGGAGACGCTTCCATGTAACTCTCCTAGGGAGGCACCTAGAGTAGACAGAGGAGAAGATTCCACATTTGGCTTCAGCACATGGGTCACCCCTCTGAGCTTCATGTTCCTCAATCAGAGACTAGAGAAGAAGAGCCTTGTTATAGATGCTGTCATATTAGGTAAGATCTTTTACAACATTGCATGTTCTCAGAACCCAGAGACTGATTCTTTCCTCCATTTTCCCTTGAATATAGTTGTTGGCCTTCTAAAGAATTGTGGTTTAATATTTTTCTTCTACTAGATAGTGACTGAATTCCCCATTCCTGGGGGCAACTCCTGCCCTTCTTTGGCAAGGTCATCCTCCCAGAGATCTGTCCGGATGCATCCCCCATCCTACCCCCATCTTTCTCTTATTTTCAAAGCTCCAGCTTCCATACTCAGGCTAAGCAGCCACACCATCAGACCTATTTAAGTTCCTGTAGAAAATACTTTTTATCCGGGTAATTCCCTTCTTTCTCCCATAATAACCAGGTACCTCATTGGGATAAGTGACTTGGCCATTGGGTTTATAATTTCTCCATATGGGAACTGGATTATTGCTTCATAAAACTGTGCTCATGATACTGTTATCATTTAATTATGTTGCACAGAGGAAAAAATTAAGATCTCACCATTATAAGCACCAGTTTCCAGCATCACCTTGCCTTGGGTTCCTGAGTGCTTCAGGAGGCTGACTTTACCAGCAAAGTCTCCTGCATCCAATCTCTGGGAGGTGAGGAGGTCACTGTGTTTGGTAAACTTTCTGTTTCTGAGAAACTATCCTGAAAAGCACAGCTTATTCTGCCTTTAAGATGTTATTTCACATTGCACAGAAGATGGTACTGGGCTTAATAGAAACATTTGCCTGGGAAGGACAATAGGGGGAATTTCATTTACATTTTATTATGAATGTACAAATCAGGCATGGTAAGCTCCTTCAAAAAACAAAGTGAGTAGCACTGATGGGAAAGTGAGGACAAAAGATGCCATGCTCAGCTCTACCGGACTGCCCTGACACTGCTGTCCACAAAGCTGCTGGGAAGAGGCAGCCTCAGAAACCAAGCCACGGTGCCGTGGGGTGAGAGGGATGGAGAGAAGGGTTTGAACACCTGAGCATTTCAAGCCAGTTGAAGGAAAGGAGGATTTGAATGTGTCCAGTTTTGGTTCTTGTTCATATGAAGGAAGAACATGAGACAAGAGGCTCTGAAGGAAGGAAAAGAACATTCCCAACCAGGGAGAGACAGAAGATGGGGCACCGAGAATGAGCACAAACTCTCTCCTATTATGGCTTTGTTAGTCTTTGAAAAACATGAATCAGACTTTCCCTTGGCCTTAATAAAATCCTACTTTGTCATTTCATTCCACTCTTGCTAAAGCCCCCAATACCTCCAGAGAGGTCTGCAAGCTCCTGTGTATCTGGTACCAGCCTGTCTTAAGCCTCATCTTGCTCCATTTGCTCCCTGCTGTTTTCCCTACCTGGAAATGCCAAGAATGCGCTAACATTTTAATTGCCCATGCTAGAGTGGACAGCCTGTACTCACGTGTATGTAGGCAACATTAATTAATTGGACTCGATACATATATATGAGTGAGAAAGATAAAGAGGACATGAAATTGGCAGGGGTTTATGGGGGAAGGGACCTGTAAGTAGGACAGAGGAATAAGGGGGGATGTGACCAAAATTCCTATAAAAATTGAATAGAGACACAGGGAACTGGGCCACGTGCATCTGCCAGGTGGATTGTGGGAGATTGGGAGTTTCAGCCTGCTGTGCATAGAGGTGAGTGGGTGGTCTCTGCCAGACCAGCTCAGGCACAGGATCTGGGGCATGAGCTAAGCAGGCAACTCCCCCCAACAACTGGAATACTGGAGGGAGTGTCCAGTAAGCCCGACAACCAAGCTAGAGGAACTGGCTGGCAGCAGAGGGAGTACAGTGCTCAGAGGGTGTCATCTGGGTTGTTACCTACCCAATTCTTGCAGAATAGAAAGGGAAGAGTGAGCTATATCTTCCAATATATAACCAAAATTGAAAGCCTGAAATCTAGATAAGTCAACATTCCATAAACAAGGAGAATACAACAAAGGCAAAAGAACTAAAAGGAGAAGATGACAAACTCTGGAAAGAGCTAGAGGGAGAAAATGGCAAACTCTGGAAGGAAGTGGAAACACTGAAAAGATCCCATGCTGAAATGAAAAAGGAAACCAACCAGTGAAGCAAGGAGCTACAAGAAGAGATTGAGAAGTTCCAAAAGGAAGTGGAAATACTAAAGAAAACACAGGATGAAATGAAAAAGGGAATCGAACACTCATCCAATCAATAGGAAAGAATGGGAAAAAGCCTCAGAAGCAGAATGGAGGAAGGAGACAAAAGAATATCAGACCTGGAGGAAGGAGAAGAATCCCAAGAGAATGGTATTGATCAAATCTTCAACAGAATAATAGATGAAATTTTCACCAAACTAAAAAAAAACAAACTCATACAAATACAAGAAGCACATAGAACACCAAATAGACAGGATCAGAAAAGAAACTCCCCACACCATAACATAAATAAAATGCTAGACTCCCAAAACAAAGACAAAATTCTGAAAGTCACAAGAGAAAAACAAGTTACATATAAGGGGAAACCTATCGGAATTACAGCTGACTTTTCAGTGAAAACTATGAAAGCAAGAAGAACGTGGACTAAAGCATTCCCAGTGCTAAATGACTATAAATGCCAACCTGGGTTACTATACCCAACAAAAATGTCGATTCTAATTGAAGGAAAGAGAAAAATCTTCCATGACATAAACAAGATGAAAGAATACATGTCTGGAAAGCCAACCCTTCAGAGAATACTTGAAGCAATTCAAAGGACAGAGGAGAGGAGCAATTATCCCCAGGCACCTTGAAAGAGAAACTAATAAAAGCATACATGCAGAAGTAGAAACCTAGACCAAAACCACAAATGGATAATAAGGTAAAAGGAAGCAACATACATCTCTCAATTATAACCTTAAATATTAATGGACTAAACTCCCCAATCAAAAGGCATAGACTGGGAGAACAGATTAGGAAACAGAATCCATCTATATGCTGTCTACAAGAAACCCATCTCACCCTCAAGGACAGACACCAAGTCAAAGTGAAAGGATGGAAAAAAATATTCCAAGCAAATGGTACCCAAAAGAAAGCAGGAGTTGCTATTTTACTATCAGACAAAATAGACTTCAAAGTCAAAGCAATCAGAAGAGACAAAGAGAGCCATTACATTCTTATCAAAGGGAAAATTAACCATGAAAACTTCACAATCATGAATATATAAGCACCAAACGCCGGTGCACCAATCTTTATAAACACAACTCTACAGCACCTCAAGGCACAGATTAACCCCAGCACACTCTTAGTAGGGGAATTCAATACCCCACTGAGCCCCTTGGACAGATCAACTGGACAAAGAATAAACAGAGAGACATCTGAATTGAACAATAAGATACAGCAAATGGACCTCACAGACATCTACTAAATATTCCACCCAAGCACCAGAGATGGATGACTATCTGAAATCCTGGGAATCAAAAAAACTAAACAAAGAAGAGATTGATAGCTTATACAAACCCATAATATATGATGAAATTGAACATGTAATGAGACCTCCCAATTAAAAAAAAAAAAAAGCCCAGGCCCAGATGGTTTCACAGCCGAATTCTATAAAACATTTAGAGGTTTTACAACCATTATTACTCAAACTGTTCAAAAGGATACAAGCAGAGGGAAATCTCTCAAATTCCTCTATGAAGCCAGCATCACTCTAAAACAAAAAACAGGCAAAGATACAACCAAAAAAGAGAACTATAGACCCATCTCATTAATGAACTCAGATGCAAAAATTCTCAACAAAATAATTGCAAACTGCATACAGACACACATCAAAAAGATCATCCATCATGACCAACTTGGAGTCATTCCAGAGATGCGGGGATGGTTCAACATAGGAAAATCAATAAATATCATAAAATACATTTAAAAAAACACACGATCATCTCAATTGATACAGAAAAAGCCTTTGACAAAATCCAACACCCCTTCATGCTTAAAGTCCTAGAAGGAATTGGACTGGAGGTATCGTTCCTTAACATAATCAAAGCCATATACAAGAAACCCATAGCCAACACCATCCTAAATGGAGAAAAGTTAGAAGGATTCCCCTTAAAGGTAGGAACTTGGCAAGGCTGCCCCTTGTCACTACTCCTTTTCAATATAGTGCTTGAAACAATGGCTAGGGCAATAAGGCAAGACAAGGACATTAAAGGAATACTAATTGGAAAAGAGAAAGTCAAACTATCCCTCTTTGCAGAAGATATGATAGTTTACCTAAGGGATGCTAAAAATTCCACCAAAACTGCTAGAAATGATTAAGAGTTTCAGTAAAGTGTCAGGATACAAAATTAACCTAGAAAAATCAGTAGCCTTTCTTTACACCAACAACAAACAACTGAAGAAGGAATACAAGGAGACCTTCCCAATCACAATAGCCTTAAAAACAATAAAATACCTAGGAACAAACCTAACCAAAGACACCAAAGATCTCTACAAAAAAATTATAAACCCCTAAAGAAGGAGATTGAAGAAGACATCAGAAGATAGAAAGACCTCCCATGTTCATGGATTGGAAAAATTAATATAGTAAAAATGTCCATTCTACCCAAATTAATATACAGATTCAGTGTGATCCCAATTAAAATCCTCAAGGCTTTCTGCACATACTTAGAAAAAAATCCTTAAATTCTGGAGAGATGGCCTAGTGGTTAAGAGCGCCGACTGCTCTCACAGAGGACCTGGGTTCGATCCCCAGCACCCACATGGTGGCCGAGAACCATCTGAAACTCCAATTCCAGGAGAACTCCAGTTCTGGGGGAATCCGATGCCCTCTTCTGACCTCCACGACATTGCACGACACGGGTGCACAGACTTGCATGCAGACGGTACATTGATACACATACAGAAATAAATAAATGCCAGGCGTGGTGGCGCACGCCTTTAATGCTAGCACTTGGGAGGCAGAGGCATGCAGATCTCTGTGAGTTCGAGGCCAGCCTGGTCTACAGAGTGAGTTCCAGGACAGCCAGAGCTACAGGGAGACCCTGTCTCAAAAAGACCAAATAAATAAATAAATAAATAAATAAATAAATAAATAAATAAGTAAATAAATAAATAAATCCTTAAATTCATATGGAAAAACAAAAAACCCCGAATAGCCAAAGCAACCCTGAGCAAAAAGAGCAATGCAGAGGGGATCTCTATACCAGACTTCAAACTATACTACAGGGCTATAGTCATAAAAACAGCTTGGTACTGGCACAAAAACAGACCTGTAGACCACTGGAACAAAACTGAAGATCCAAACTTGAGCACATACAATTTCAGCCACCTCATATTTGACAAGGGGGCTAAAAAGACTCAGTGGAGGAAAGACAGCATCTTCAGCAAATGGTGTTGGCAAAACTAGATCACCACTTGTAGAAGAATAAAATTAAACCCCTACCTCTCACCCTGTACAAAAATCAACTCCAAATGGATGAAAGACATCGATGTGAAACCCAAAACTTTGAAGGTGGTAGAAGAAAAAGTTGGCAGCAACATATAAGACATAGGTGTAGGAAAAGACTTTCTAAATCAGACAGCAGCTCCACAGGAAATAAGGTCGACAATTGACAAGTGACAACTTATTAAACTCAAAAGTTTCTGTACAGCAAAAGAAACTATCAGGGAAGTAAAGAGAAAACCCACAGAGTGGGAGGAAACCTTTACTGCTGATACATCTGACAGAGCATTAACTTCCAGAATCTATAAACTACTCAAAAAACAAACAAGTAAGAAAACAAATGACTCACTCAAAAGATGGAGTAAAGAGCTGAACAGAGACTTCACAAGTGAGGAAATAGAGATGGCTGAGAAACATCTTAAAAAGGTTTCAACATCACTAATAATTAAGGAAATGCAAATTAATATCACTTTAAGGGGGCTGGAGAGATGGCCTAGCGGCTAAGAGTGCCAACTGCTCTTGCAGAGGACCCAGGTTTGATCCCCAGCACCCACATGGTGGCTGAAAACTATCTTTGACTCCAGTTCCAGGGGAATCCGATGCTCTCTTCTGACCTCCACAGCATTGCATGACACGGGTGCACACACCTACATGCAGACAGTATATTCATACACATACAAAAATAAATAAAATTAATTTTTTTTAATTTACAAAAGAAAAACCACTTTAAGATATCTCACTCCAATAAGGCTGACTAAGATCAAGAAAACAAATGATACCAAATGCTGGAGAGGTTGTGGAGAAAGGGGAACACTCACCCACTGCTGGGGGAATGCAAACTCGTACAACCATTATGGAAAGCAGTGTGGAGAACCCTTAAATGATTCAAAATGATCCTACCACCTGACCCAGGCATACCACTTCTGGGTATATACCCACAAGACTCATCCTACCACAGAGATACAGGCATGTTTATTGTGGCTCTCTTAACAATAGCAAAGAGCTGGAACCAACCCAAGTGCCCCTCAACCCACAAGTGGATAGAGAAAATGTGGCACATCTACACAATGGAGTTCTATGCAGCAGTAAAGAAAGATGGTATCATGAAATTTGCATGTAAATGGAACTAGAAGATATTATGTTAAGTGAAAATAACACAATCCCAGAAAAACAAAAGACGAATGGTATCCCTCATCTGTGGATGCTAGCACCAAGTACCTAGTTGTAAGGCAAACTGAGCAACATTAATGTTATATTCCTCATGATCTGAAAAAAACTGTGCTCTTATATTGTGAATCCTTAGACAGGTTCTAGAACTAACCTACCATTTATTTTCAGACTATGAATTTTTGGTATATGATGTTGGGCATGTATACATATTTTAGAGTAACATAAAGTTAAAATAGAAATAACAGTTTGTTTTCAGAAGATACAATTTTAGTATAGGTACGATGTATCAGGCTGGTGCAACTTAGCTTTTCTGGGTGCTTAACGACCATACTTAACGCCCATACAATTTGGCCGAGGGACCTAAGAGATAACTTTATTCCTTGTCCTCAGAGGTCAACTAAGTCTCAGGGGACTATGCATGGGGGGCATCACTTGAAGTGTCCTGCAAATGTGAATCACCAGTCTTCTTGTGCAGGGAGGTCTTGGAGATCCACTAATGGGACTTCAGCCAGTGTCCTGTAAAGAGGAAAGTCTGCTCATGCCTTCGAAGAGGGAAGCCTGGTCTAGCAAGACCTGATTCTTTCCTTGAGTGGATAGAACTGGTAAATGAAAAGCAGAAAGGAGCCAAGGGCTCCCCCCCCCAAAAAAAATAAACCTGAGTGACCCCTGAGGACCAGATCTTCAACTGACCTTGAGAAAACAAAAACCTTGGTTAATCTGGGCTGTGTGGCCTTGGGCATCCAAAAGGAAAGTATAACCAGAAATAAATAATCGGTAGGGCCTAAGAAATTGTACTTCAGATACAAAACTTGAGATCTTAGTAAATAGATGAAAAGAAAAAAAAAGAGAGAGTGCTGTTGTTTCATCTGTCTTCAATTCTTACTGGCAGGTGCATCTACTCTGTGGCTGCTACTGCTTTTGCCATTCTTTGAAGATATGAGACACAGCTTTTTAACCCTCCAGTATGGACTAAAGACCCAGGTCTCTCCAAGAATCCTCCAAGCCTTCAGTGCCAGATGGGGACTGCTGAGATATCCAGCTTGAGAAGCTACTGGGATTTTGGCCTCTTCAGAGTGTGGACTGCCATTGTTGGACTACGCAGGCTATATCATGGAGGCCAGTACAGGAAGATAAAGACAGGATGTGTGCTTACAGGACCTCATTTGGGTGACAATGGGAGGGAAAGACCCCAGTGTGGAGCACAAGGGCAAGATTGATGGCTGTTTGGGCTTGCCAAGGAGGAACCTTCAAACACTTCCTTAAGGAAAACATGATATCTTTTGGCAAAAAAAGAAAATAAAATCCTCCAATTCAGGTGATATGTGTATGTACATATGTATATATTTATGTGTATATATATATATATATGCAATACAAGTTAGAGAGAACAACAAAAGAATGGGGGAAAAAAAGACTGAAATAGTCAAGTTTTCCCCCAAACAATAAGCCTCTGCTTTGAGAAAAAAAACTCTGGAAAGACTCAGAAAAAGATGCAAGATATATATGGCAGAGTGCAGGAACTCAGGTGGGGTGCGGGGCATGGAAAGGGAAGTAACTCTAAATTTGATTGACAAATGATGCATGATGTATAGAAATAATTTAATAACAATAATAAATTTTAAAAATTGAATAAGCAAATCAAAGTGCAAAACATAGCTGTTTATCTTAGATTGTTGGTCTATGTATAATTTTGATATTTCCTTTTGCTTGTCTTTGAGTTTCTAAATTTTCTATACTGAACCAAGATTATGACTTCTTTCATAATAATTTTAGGGGGCCTTGAAATTTGCATGGAGGAAAGGGATTAAGAAGCAATTTTGTCAATAAGGGCAGAATCTTTGGTGAGGGCTGTGATTGGGAGACAGAGAGCTCCAGTGATGGAATAGACCACTGGGGATAAGGGCAAGCCAAGTCCTGGGCACAGACTTAAACATGTATGTAGAGTAAGGCAAGACTGTTGGAAAGGGAATATTATCTACTCCTCCAAAGAACATCCACAACAGGAGAGGCAGCCCTGGTTTGGAGGGAAGCAATGTTGAAGTATTTTGTGGGGTTTGTTTGGTTTCGTTTTTCATTTGGTTGGGTTTCTTTTAGCTTGGAGACAAACATACTGGTAAATTCAGCATAACACTCAAAGAAGCACTTGTCCCTCTCTGTGCACACCTCCTGTGGCTTTAGAGTTGCTCTTTGGGGCCAAGCTCTGTGATTGTTTTATTTCTCTTTTTCAGCACCATCCAACTGAACTCAGGGTGTTGCGGATGTTAAATGATACTCTACCCCTAAGCTACCTCCTCCATCATGCTTGTAAGATATTTAAATAAACTCTGGTCATTTTCTACTCATAAAAACAATACCACTCCATGAATGGAAATCTTGTAAGGATGGTTAGAAAAAGTACATGTCTCGTCTATGAATGCTTCCATCTCCATTACTTCTAGCTTGCTTTCTTGTTCTTTTTTCCCACTCACTCTAATTCTTCTCATCTCCTTTATCTATGTGAGGACAGAAGTCTGCGAATGTGGTTCGCAGTGGCCCTTGGAGGCTTTTTACTCCAGTTCATGAGGTTCCAGGGATCTGGGTTCATGATAAATATATATTTTTGAAGAGCATTTTTCATCCATCTTGATCACTGGAAAAAGTTCTTTAATTATGCCATAAAAACAGTCATGAAACCGGTGCTTGTCATCTGCAAGCCACATGGAGCCTGGATGGTGACTTGACCCAAGGCTTACAAGAGGTCAAAACGTCCACCCAACATCCTTAACAGATGGACACCTGAGCTTCGGGTGAGAACTCGGAGACTCAGACTCCCAACCAGTGCTCCTCCGATGGTGCCTCCTGCCTAAGACAAACATCTCTTTACGAACCCTCTACAATTTCCAAGCTCCCTAGAGAAATGGGTTACGGGGTTTTTTTTTAGTAGTATCCTTTTTTTAAAGAAATCATTTTTAAAAGGAAGAAAAGTCTGCCTTAACTATGTGCCTAAGCAGAGTAAATTTCCAAGGATTCCAAGAACCAGAAATGCCCCCTTAGTGCTGCCAGCCTTGGGCTGATATGTTACATATGCTGGTGATAACTAAGTGCTTAAGGGAGGAATAACATCAGTAGATACTGGTTAGGTGTAGTGCTCAATAGTTCACTGTCCAGGCTAACTGTTTCTCTGTGTGTTAGAGGGTTTTTGTGAACTTCAATCAATCGAAGTACAGCTGCTTGCTCAGGTGCCATCAACTGGGGGGGGGGGAGTGACCATGTCCATCTGTCCAAGTCGAGGGGTGGAGACCTCCTCACCTTGGGAGCTATGAAGCCTCCTGGAAGAATTTTCTTTTCTCTAGCTCCATGCAGCTGCTTGGCTCCTCTGTGCCTTAGGCTACATCTTAGGAACGAGCTTCCCTAATTCCACCTTCTCTGTGGGACATCATGAGGTCAGCGAAACCTATAAAATTGCACAATTAGCCCCCCCAAAACAACCCTGAGCTAAGATGAAGAGGTATTTGCAAGTCCTCAGAGGGCTATGAACCCATTCGGAGGGTAGAGGATGTGCTTTGGTTTTTGGCAATGTTTTTCCTTTTAATTGGTCTGATTATGATACAACCCAGACTTTGAATCACCTAATAGACATAGCCTAAAAATAATGTGATTGAACTGCCATCTTTTGCAGGGTGAGTGAACTTATTTCAATAATTAAGTTAGCCGAGCTCCTGAGGAGACAGAGCCAGCAGCGTGGAGAATCATAGTCCTAAGCCCTTAAACAGAATCTCAACATGCATAATCTTTGTCCCTTGCCACCTTGTCCCTTCTGCTTCATGGCTTCAACCCACTCTATAGCCCATTGCCCTCTCTGTACAGACAGTTTATATGTAAGAGAAGTTAAACAATGGAGATCACAAGTGTTCATCCAGGTTAGCCTGTTACAGTTGCAGGTAAGTGGCTTCATATCTCCTAAGCATATCTGACCTTGGGAGGGTGCTGCAACCAGGTGTTAGCTTATAGTTAGGACAGATAGACTCAGTCAGTCTCATTCTGATTTGAGTGTGTGTGTGTGTGTGTGTGTGTGTCTGTGTCTGTGTCTGTGTCTGTGTGTATCTGTGTGTGTGTCTGTGTGTCTGTGTGTGTCTGTGTGTGTGTCTGTATCTGTGTCTGTGTCTGTCTGTGTCTATGTGTGTCTGTGTGCCTGTGTGTCTGTGTGTGTGTGTGTGTCTGTGTGTCTGTGTGTGTCTGAGTGTGTATCCCTATATGGGCCCCTATATTGAACCTGACCCAGCCATGGTTCGGGGATAATTGCACTGCAGAAGAGAGGGCAGAGAGATTGTAAGAGCCAGGGCTGGTGCATGGGCATGGAGAAGCAGTGACTTACAATCTACTGTAAGCGTTCACATGTAAACCTCTGGCAATGTAGGCATCAGACATGGGACCCAAGCCAAGTGGGACAAGGTCTCAAAGCAGAGCAAGAGAAATGGGTGGGGGACTGACCTTGGACTGAAAACTACAAGAAACTGAGTACTGTTGGATGAGGAAGAGTATGCCTTACCTAGGATTCCTAGACACACTGACTAGACTCCAGCCAATTTATTTTCACAGTAGGATGTCTGGGTTTGGGAGCTTCATTGGATAGGGCTTAGCTTGGATGTTGTAATGCATGAGTTCTACTGGGGTTTGTGGCATGGGGGGTACTGGGTTTGATTGGGAACCATTGAATGAGTTGTGCATATGCTCAAAAAAAGGAAAAAACTTTGTACGACACCAATTATAAATTCATAAACCAAATGAGAACCAGATAATATTACATCTCAAATTTGATTTATTATAGTTCTCTTGTAAATCAGTATATTCTCAAATTACATAGAATATATATTTCATCATGGTTTGGGAAGCAACATAGTAGACAATAAGAAAACAATTTCTGCATCTGAAAGACAAATATTGTTAATAAGCTTTGACCTCCATTTAGTCCATTAATTTCTCTAAGCCTTCATTTCCTTGTCTGTGCCAATAAAAATATTTCTGTAAATTATCTAGCAAGATATGGGATAATTAAAAAAGAAAGTTACATAAAAATCTTAGAACAGTATTAATAAGTATTTATTATTTGATTTCATTTTCAAAACTATATGCAACCTTGATTAAAATATTTAGTAATCAAATAATTCTTTGACCACATAATCTTCATTTTTCTCCAACATCCTTGTCCATAGAAATAACATCTGCATCAAAACATCTTTGAATGAAGGAGCCCTGATATATTTCTTGCAGGTATGCTGAGCAAATGCTTCTCTTGTTGGAAACCCCCAAGGCTGCTCCATCAGGACCCATCAGTGGTTATTTATAACACCAAGACCCCATAGGAGGCCTTGGGACACTTCCAAAGACTGACTGTTAAGATGGATTTTAGAGGGGCCAGTGACATGGCTCAGGGATTAAAAATGTCTATTGTTCTTGCAGAGGACCCACGTTCAGTTCCCAGCACCCAAGTTGAGAGGCTTACAATCACCTGCAGATCCAACACCCTCTTCTGGCATCAGAGGACACCTACACTTAGTTGCACATACACACAAACATACTCATACACACCCATAATTTAAAAAGTTAAAAATATTTAAAAACGGATACTAGAATTAAGATCTACTCTTCATTGATAATATGATTTTAACTTATATTTTATATACATATATACATATAAATATATATCAACTGTACCCTTGTAGTCATGCTAAAAAGCTATGATATTAGTGTTAAAAAAAGAAAATCTTCCGCCAGGCATGGTGGCTCACACCTTTAATCCCAGCACTCCGGAGGCAGAGGCAGACTGATCTTTGTGAGTTCAAGGCCAGCCTGGTCTACAGAGTGAGTTCCAGGCCAGCTGGGGCTACAGGGAGACCCTGTCTCAAAATATATATAATATATATAAGCAATACAAGTTGGAGAGAACAACAACAATAAAAGAATGGGGGGGAAAAAGACTGAAATAGTGAAGTTCTTCCAAAAACAATAAGCCTCTGCTTTGGGGAAAAAAAAAAAAAAACTCTGGAAAGACTTGGAAAAAGATGCAAGACATATAAAAAAAATAATAAAGCACTCATTAAAACTGCTAGATGTGTTTTAAAAACATGGTAAAATTTGAAATCTCTATTGCCGAGACTGTAGGCTGCAATTATTTTCATTTTATTTTGTTATATTTTCCCAGATTTCTGCAGAGAGTCTGTATGACTGTTATACTCAGCAAATAAATCATTTTGAGAGATTTGGAAAAAGAACTCTCACCTCAGTTGTTTTCTTGACAGAGTGAAGGAAGAACATTAAGCTCTTCACTCAGAGAGTGACTTAATTAACTGGACTCGAGGCCATCGTGAGTTTCTGCTTTGCTCCTTTGGAAAAGACTTTGTCTACCAGATTTTAAAGCAAAAAAAAAAATTCTTTTTTGTCTTTTTGAGATAGGGTCTCCCTTTACCCCCAACTGGCCTGGAGCTCACTATGTAGACCAGGCGGGCCTTGAACTCACAGAGATCCGCCTGCCTCTGCCTCCCAAGTGCTAGGATTAAAGGCGTGCGCCACCACTCCCATCTTAAAGCAAAATTTTATGTGCTACGGTGAGAAAAATGGCACAGGGGGAAGGCCTAGAATCTCTCCTTAATTCTGCCCCTAACCAGTTTCGAGCTTGTGATGAAGTCACAGCTCCTATGGGTCTTCAAATATGAGATTAAAATCAGAGTTCCCTTGACCAAAACCTGGCTCCTCTGCATTCTAGGTAAGAGACTTGAGGCCAGTGCTTTAAGTTCCTAGAGCCTTAGTTGCCAGTTGAAAACAATACCACAAAAGGATAATGATGAATGTCCCTGACTCCTGGCCAGGAAGCTGAACTGAGGTAGGCTCTGTCCATCTGTAGCCATGCACACACAGCTTTCTGGAAGTGCTTAGAAACAGTCCCTGCCATTGTGATTACCTCTCCTAACCCCAAACACGGCCAAATTAAACAAATTCTCAAGCAGGACCTTCCAAGAAGGGATCAATCCTCTGCCTTCAGTGCTTTCCCAGAGGCAAAGCCAGTCCTCCTCACAGAGAGCCAGACCCCCTCCCATGCCAGGGTCCTGCCTGTCCACGACATTCATTTCATTCCCACTGTCCTTCCCAAAGAGCCTGGAGACTTGCAGGTCACCCAGGGCTGGAAGAGTTTAGGAAAGTATGAGGTGCCTGCTGGTCCCCAGAGCACATCAAGATGACCTCTCGTACCTATCAAAAGAGACAGTTGGTGTGTGTGACCCATGGCAGAAAGAGCAGTGTTGACTTTGCTTTGTTAGAGACTATCTCGGAGCCCCTGAGTTTGTTTGATGAATTGTTTGGGGTAGATAACACAGAGCTGTCTTCTCTCTCAGATGCTGCCACCAGGAACAGATTAACAAAAAATGTGCAACGGACATCGGAAAATGCAGCCCTAGCTAAACAGCTCTTGAAGGAGAAAAACTGTTACTGTCTTTTCCTGATAATTTTCCCACGCTCTGTGGCCAGCCAGTGCTGGCCTGAACTCACGGTCACTTTCTTTCATTTGGAACTACCAGGAGGATTTGCAGCTGAAACTTGAAGAGATGGAAGGTAGGCCCAGGAAACTCATAGAATGCAGGTCAGTCCTCAGCTCCTGTGACCTCTGAGCCTGTTGAAGCGGGAGAGAGCGAGCTGCTCTTGACTACGGAAGCTCAAAGAAGACACAATTGGTAATCAGAGAAGGCCTAAGCGCACGGTGGAGAGCTACCTGCAAGGGCCCTGGAGAAAATAGGCCTCAGTTTCCAATTTGCCACTGTCATGCGCTCAGGCAGCTAGCACAAGGTTACAAAAGTACACACAGGGGGGCTGGAGAGATGGCCTAGCGGTTAAGAGCGCCAACTGCTCTTACAGAGGACCCGGGTTCGATCCCCAGCAGCCACCATGTGGGCTGAGAACAGTCTGAAACTCCAATTCCAGGAGAACTCCAGTTCCAGAGGACTCCGACACCCTCTTCTGACCTCCACGGCATTGCATGACACGGGTGCACAAACCTGCATGCAGACAGTACATTCATACACATACAGAAATAAATAAAAAATAAAATAAAAAAAAAGAAAAGTACACACAGGCGGAGAGGGCCAACTTCACAAGGGTTTTAGTGAGGCCTTGAGGAGGAACTGAGGGAAGGCCTGGGGCATGGGAAAATGGCGGCTATCATAATGTGTACACCCTTGGATTCTAGAGGCTGGTGGCTGTAATAACGAGCACACTCTTGGATTCCAGAGCTTTGTTGAGTCCCAGATTTCAAAGGGCATTCAGAGCCTGAGGGTCCTGCTCTACAGTGGAAACCCCTTAGCATGAGAGCCATTGCCTAAAAGAACTCTCTCAAGTGCTTCTAGAAAGCCTGTTGGAAGGGCTGTGGAGAGCCAATGCCAACTTTGTACATGGTCCACACTCCCACCGTAGCTGATACTACATTAAAGTATTAAGCAAGGCTGGTGACTGTAATGTAATATCCTATTACAAACAACCAGGCAACCTTCTAGGTAGATTCCCTGAGTCTTCTTACTTGATCCTTAGAAAAACCTTTATAATCGTAGTATTATCATTTTATTGTAATAAATATATCATTTTATCACAAACGAAGCAGAGACTTGGAAACTTTGCCAAAAGCCACCCAAATAGATGTAAAAGTAAGAATTTATCTGTGCACATAGGTAAATCCATGTCGTATACGTATCTGACTGGCGTCCCTGAGGCACTTGACATTTCTCCATGGAAAGCTGCTAAGACTGCCTTTTCTGTTGAGATGGATGTGGTGGTGCCCACTTTTAATCCCAGCACTAGGGAGGTGAATTTCTGTGAGTTCAAGGCCAGCCTGATCTACATAGGGAGTTCTAGGCCAGCTGGGGCTACAGGGGGACCCTGTCTCAAAAAAGAAAAAAAAGGACTTCCTTTTCTCACATCACAGTGCCCCTCACTCCCAACCAGACTCACATCCTGCACTTGTGCTATTCCATACATTGGGCCTCTGTCGACAGGGACTGGAAATTATACTTCAGGTTTTTCCAGCCAAGCTCTGCAAACCCCTATTTCATAGAGTCACTCAGCACCATACCCTGAAGCTCCTCAGAGATGCTTTAGTCACCTTCCATTGCAGAGATAAATGCTGAAACAAACAGGATAAGAGACAAAGGACCGATTTGGGCTTGTGCTTTCTGAGGCTTCAATGCATGGTCGGCTGACCCTGATGCTTTTACTCCTGTGACAAGGCAGAAACATCATGGGGGAAAACCTGCCCACTTCATTACAGCTAGACAGCAAAGAAATGGAGACAGAGAGGAAGAGAAAGCAAGAGACCCACCCAGACCATACCTGCAGGGGCTCACTTCCCCACACGGCTGTATCTCACAACAGCCTCTTCATCTGTGAACTCATCAATGGTTTGATTCATTGATGAACTTGAATTCAAGATCCAATCACTTCTCAGTACACCTATCAGCCAAGATCCATGTTTTCAGGGTGTACTTTGTAGCCAAACCATAACAAAGATCATCTACTCACTGTCCCCTGTCACAATAAGGTGAAATGACAATAGACATCCACTTGGTTCCTAGTTTGGTCAACTCTGGAAGAAGCCTGAATGCAGCTCTCCAAATTCTTCACTACCATTTCATTTTTTACCACCAGTAACATTGTGGGTTTCCATGCAAAGGAAGCATGGGCTTGTACCACACTTGAGAAGAACAACAGGTAATCCATTTCTGCCTTCGCTTTCCACTGCATGTGTCCTGTAAGAGAATCCTTCACCACACATCTGACACACTAACCCTTATACTACACCAGTGAGAAGATCCCTTTTCCAGCATCACTTAGCGATCTTAAAAATTAAACACCTTTCTCTTTCCCCACCAATTTCATACAACCCATCACTATCCTGGATAACCCCCACTGTGATTTGGTATGGCAGTCATGCATAAGGCCACTGTGAAAACATCTGCTGTTATCTACAAAGCCTTTTGTCACTAACTCTGGAATGAAGAAGATAATTGCTCCTTCATTTATCCAATAACTCAAAAACAAAAGACCCTGGATTGTGGACTGTAAGGGAGTAGAGAGTAGGCAGGATCCATGACCAGATTCTCTAGTCCAGGAAGAGACTCAAATATTAAACAGGCAGACACACCTATAAATAAAATACAATGAAAGACAGGCAGAAGGATGCTATGGAGACAGTAAGTAGGCAGGCATGCCCAGCACCAAATTCATTATTTTTAAAATTCTGAATTTACCTTTTTATTTTTCCCCATCAATTTTTACTTGTGAAGGTCCTTCATTAAGCACACCAATATCTAAGCTTATTATAGCCACCGATCCTTTAATACTGTTTATTTTTTAACTGAAACGTGTGTACTTCATGCAAAGCATCTCAATCAAGCTTGATCATCTTTATGCACTCTTCCCCAGTGGCACCCTCCCACAGTCCTCCACTGGAATTCATATGCACTGTCATTTGTCTTAAGACTTACTGTGTCAAGTCGGTGTCCCCAGGTGTTCTTCAGTGCACGTTCATCCACTGAAGTCTAGTCAGCCTATCCAGAGTCCCTTGCTTTAAGGAAATCACCTATTCCTCACCAAGCAGTAATCAGCTGCTAATAATTCTTCAGCTAAGATTGGGTTCTGCTGCCCATTTCCCCAGTTCCATGCTGGGTTTTTGTCTGGTTGAGTTTGCATGGGTCTTATCCATGCTGACACCATTGATGTAGGTTCATATGAGCAGGGTCCCAGGAGCTTGTAGGACTCCCTTTCCATATTGTTATGCCTCTCCTCCTTGGCTCTTATAATCTTTCCACTCCCTCATTCACATTGGTCCCTGAGCCCTGAGTGAATAAAGCTTAACATAGGAGTTCTGTCCAAGGATGCACACTCTATAAACCATAATCTCCACACTTTGGCCATTTGTGACCTTTTCTCTTCCTGGCTCTCTGTTGCATTAGGGAGCTTCATTAATTAGACTTGAGAGATTCATTAGTGTCTTCTTTTCTCCTTCTTCTATGTTGTGTGAGCCTTGGATGTAGAGGCTTCATTGTAGATGTGACACAATGTCTGTGTGTGACTATTTGTGGTACTTTGTAATAGACTCTGTCTGGCCAGCACCAGATTCTTAAGACACAGCCTCTTTGAGGAAACAAAGCTCTACGCAGACCCTGACAAGATCAAAGATCTCCATAAGATCAGAACAGAGGCTCTTCCCATTCTGCTCTGGCCCCGATTATAGGTTTCAGCCTCTCCCAATCTTGTTGGATATTTTTAAATTATAAAAGCAAGATGTAAATACACTATGGAAACTTAGAAACTATAAGTAAAATGAAGAAAAATTAAATTGCTCACTACTCACTCATGTTGGTTAATTAGTACATTCACTTAAAGAGAGACATAGGTAGGTGGATGGATGGATGGATGGATGGATGGATAGGAGTGAGCAGATGAGAGTGTAGATATATAGAGAGAAATAGACAAATAGTTATTTGAAAAGAAATATTTTATTGAGAAGAACATATAGGGACAGAGTAAAAATCTGAGATAAAAATAGTTATCATAAAAAGTAAGTTATTCTTTAGCCCTATCTACCACTATCTTCAACATTATTCCCCAGAGCAACAGTGTATTTATCATGTGGTATTCTAGAAAAAAGTTCTCTACACATACAATGAGAGAGCACCATTCTATAGCTCTTATTCCACACATTATGTTAACCCTTAACAATATATTCCAGGTCAGCATTGTATTCTTTATTCTTTCTAAATGCCTATTTTACATAGCCAAGAATACATTATGTAATAATCTCCCATCCTGCTTTTTCATTTAATATTACATCATTAAAAATTCTTACTTCATTAAAAATTATTTGTGAAAAACCATTTTAATGACTGCAAAACATTCCAGTATAGGAGTAAACCATAATTTATATAAACACTGCCTAATTATGAGTATTTGTAATAGTTCAGAAAAACCTTATTAATGACTTCAATGAACATTATGCATACAGCCTTTTACTGTGCGTTTCTCTATGGAACGTTGAATCCATTTCTATCAAAATTTATTGAAACCTCTTACAAAGTCAGCATTGTTCTCTATTCTACTGTGTGACACCCAAAATAGATATGATGTGAATATTAATTTTTAGGTAAGTAGAATATAGGGTGTGTTATATACAAATGTTCTCTGGATGATTCCAGACAGCTTGAAGCAAGAAGACATTATCCTTGCCTTCTGCTTATTTCTTTACAAATGTTCTTTCTTCATCAATACAGTTATAAGATAAAGAAGGGCAGGTTCAGAAAAGAGGCCAAAGCAAGATGCTTGGCCACCTTGAGTTCTAGTCCTGACTCCTCCTACTTAAGGAAAAAGCTGTCCTCTGGGAGGCTGAGAGGGCTCTACATGAAGGAAGCTGAGGACCCAGCTAGTAATAAAAGGCCCTGTGGCCTTGCCTCATTGAACATACATTTTGGAGAACCTCACAGGGATTTGGAGGAGGCATGGCTGAGAACAGACAGAATGACAATGCCTACCTAACTCTGTCCATATTTGTTCTGTTTACTTGAATGGAAGTTCTGAAGCCAGAGGGCCACCACTTCCTACACATATTTTACATAACCCTTCTGGCTCTAATTTCCTTATATTGAAAACGGTGATAGCAATAGAATGAACTTCATAGGACTAATATGAGAATTTCATGAGTTAGCATCTTGTAAGTAATCCAGACTTGTATCTGGGACATCATAAGCATTCAATGAATATTTACCATTGCAAAGTGGTAATCACTAAGAAATAAAGCTCAGCATTGAAGGTTATTTTTAACTTTTTTATGACTTTCAACAAAATGACAGAAGAGGCTCGAAGAGATTGAAGCAGCTTACAGAAGCAACTATGAATCAGCAACATTCTCCAACGCTGTTTGATCACACATATTTGATATGTTAAGTTCTCATGATCAAAGACTAGACAAATTCATAAGGTCTTATATTCATCTATTACATGGACTTATAAATATATATTTTGTTTGAGATGGTGTCTCCCTATAGCCCCAGCTGGCCTGGAACTTACTATGTGGACCAGGCTGGCCTTGAACTCACAGAGATCCACCTGCCTCTGCCTCCCACGTGCTACCAATCTTCACAGAACTAGACAAAAAAAAATCTTAAAGTTTACATAGAAGCACAAAATATATAGCCAACACTATTCTAAGCAGAAAGAGTTGTGTTGGGGGGGCATCATAATTTTAAATTATATGCAGAACCATACTAACAAAAATTACATGTCACTGGCACAAAAACAGACATTTTAGAGCAACTGAATAGCATAAAAGACCCAGAAATAACCCACACAGCCACAGCCACTAATTTTCAACAAAGGTTTCAAAAATACAGATTGAACAAAAGACAGTCTCTTTTATAAATGGTGCTGTGAAAATTTGATATCCTCATGTAGAAGAATGAAACTAGATCCATCTCTCTTACTCTGCACAAAAAAATCAATTCAAAATGGATCATATACTTTAATGTAACACTTGAAACTTGAAACTTCCAGGGGCTATTACTTCAAGATATAGGTAAAGACTTTCTGAAAAGGATTTTAAAAGCAAAGGAGATAATCCTAAGAACTGACAAATGCAATTACACGGAATTAGAAAGCCTCTGCATAGCAAAGGACACAGAATGAAGAGACAGCCTGCTGAGTGAGGGGAAACCTTTCCCAACTATACATCACACAGGAGATTAACATACTGACCACAGACAGAACTGAAAAATTAAAAAGTGACAACAAATCATCAAATCAATAAATGAACTAATACACTTAACAGACACTTCTGAAGAATTACACATGTGCAACAGAGAGCTAAAAAAATCTTCAACCTCCTTAGTTATCAAGAAAATTAAAATTGTGTGGGGAGAGCACTCGCCTTTAATCCTAGCACTTGGGAGGCAGAGGCAGGCAGTTCTCTGTGAGTTCAAGGCCAGCCTGGTCTACAGAGTGAGTTCCAGGCCAGCTGGGGCTATAGGGAGACCCTGTCTAAAAAAATAAAAATAAAAAATGAAAAGTGTTAAGAGATTTTATATTATTACTTTTCTCATTGCTGTAACAAAATGCATGGCAAAATCAAGTTGCAGAAGAGAGGGTTTGTTCTGGCTCACAGCTTGAAGTTATAGTGCATCATGACAGACACTTCATGACAGCAGGGGTGTGAGGCAGTTGTCACACTTCATCCACAGTGAGGAAGCAGAGAGATGGGTTTAGCATGCTTACTCCTCTTTTTTCCTCAGTCCAGGACCTCGGGCTCTGGAATGATGCTTCCTACATTTAGAGTGGGTCATCTTACTTCAGGAAACCCCATCTAGAAGCTTCCTCACAGACTCCCCAAAGGTTTGTCTCCTGGCTGAAAATAGATAGATGATTATCAAGAAAATACGACCAAGAAATGCTGAAGAGGGTTTGGAGGATGGGAAACCCTGAGGCACTGTTGGTGGGAATAGAAAAACTTGTACAGCCACAGTGGGGGCCAACATGAAGGCTCCTTCAAAGCTAGATAGAGAACTACTGTAGGACTCACTCGGCTGTCCCATTCCTGGGCAAGAAGCCTAAGAACTCTTAAGTCAACGTGCCACAAAGGTGCTCGCACATCCATGTTTGTTGCTGCACTAAGAAAGTGAGCTAGCCTAGGTGTACATCAACAAACGATAGGATAACAAAAATATAGTACATATGGACAATGGAAGTTTTCAGCTGTTAAAAAAACAAATTCAGAAAGATAAATAAAAAGTTTTCTCTATATAAGGAATCTAGATCATGTGTGCACGCCTGTGTGCGTGTGTGGGTGTGTGTGTGTAGGTCATAAAAAGAGAAAAGGGATCATAAGAGGGGAGGAAGGGATCTTAAGTTGAGGAAGAGAGGGAACTGGAATGCACATGACATGAGGCAGAGGGGAAGCACTCCTATGTGGGCAGAGGAAGGGGACCAGTGGGAAGGCAGGGATGTGGGGAGGGAGAAGGAATCAATACAAACAAAACAGGATGGCACGAACGTACAGAGGTGCTGTAACGAAACCCATCATTTCATATGTGAACTTTACATTTCTTAAGATTTTTTTTAATTCAGTCTGTCTGTCTGTCTGTGCACCTGAACGCAGGTGCCTGGGGAGGACAGAGGTGTTATCTCCTGGAGCTGGAGTTACAGGCAGTTGTGAGCCACCCAGTGTGGGTGCTGAGAGCTAATCTGGTCTTCTGCAAGAGCAGTGCTCTTAACTGCTAAGCCATCTCTCAGAACCCTAAAAAATTTAAAGATAGAATATACCTTACTAGGTTGTAGAGATGGTTTAGATGTTAAGAACAGTTTTTGCTCTTTCACAGGGCCAGGGTTCAGTTCCCAACACCCACATGGCAGACCAGAACCATCTGTAATTTCAATTCCAAGGGATTCGATGCCCTCCTCTAGCCTCTGTGGGCACTGCCCGCACATGCTGCACATGCATCCATGCAGGCAAAACACTCATACGGATAGAAATTAACCTTAAAAGAACACTTTGAGGGTTTGAATCCAGCCCCGCTCTGGTCTAGTGCTCCCTGATCTGCTACGCCCCCACATACTCCCTCTATTATGCCTTCTCTATCATGAGGGACAGTGTCTTCTGCAAACATGAGCTAAAAGAAGTCCTTCCTTACTTGAAAATATATAAATAAATGTCATTACATGTGTCCAAACAGAGACTATATCAAATAAGAATAAGGTAAAGGTAAGGGAAAGTTGATCTTCTTTAAGGGAGAGACTCTGGACAAGCTGACTAGACTCCAGTGGATGAACTTGCACCGAGGGACATCTGGGTACAAGCTCTTGACAGGATAGACCTTAACATATATGACAGAGTGCATGAAACCTGCTGGGGAGGTTGTCAGGGAGTGTGGTTGGGGGAGGGGCTAAATTTGATTAAGATCTATTATATGAAACACACAAGAACTCAATAAATAATATACATAAAAAGGAATAAGGTCGTTGTTAGGAATCCAGGCAAGAAGTGAAGAGAATCAGATAAGAGATAGAACAGTCAGGAGTAGGCAGAATAGCATCAAGGGACATTTCAGAGATAGACACCATGGGACTTATAAAAGAAGTTATAAGAGTAGAGATTAATAAATCTTAGGGAGCTAGGGAGCCCAGAGAAAAAGGTGATGCCCCCCAAGAAACGCACATACAGGGTCTTTAACATAGTGTATATATACCTGGGGGCTGTTTGGCAAGGAACTTAGTGCCAGACAGAAGATACCTCACTTTAAGTGATTAGTGAGAGTGGCTCAGGAGATTCCCAAAAATATCATAGGCAATTGCCAAAGCTCTTGGTTATCTGCCAGAACTAAGATAAGACCCTGCCAATGAAGACAGGACACACTTCAGATACAGGACTTGGTGCAATGGAGCAGGAACTGACCTGGAAGACTTCCACTTGAAGTTTAGCTCTCATAATCCTAGATGATAATATGCAAACTGCTAAAGGAGAAGATCAGTCAATGGTCCAACCCAGCCCTAAAGTCAAATAACCATAAGAGCTGTCACAGCAAGCTACCCCTATCGGTGTGGTAGAGACATTGTTATTTGGGAGCTAATCAACAGCTACATAATTGGATTTAAAGCCCTCTCAATGGGTGTGAACTGACGGTAGCACTGTAATTGTAGCCAAATACACATGGCTGGAGAGATCATAGATCCTAGGGAAAATCCTAGCTCTGTCGTACACCCAAACAAATGAAATGTCTTACCGTAAGCTAAACATGGATCCTTACATTTACAGACAAGCATACCATGCTCCACTCATCAAGGAAGCCTCTTATTGCAACAGATGGAGGCTACTGCAGAGTTCCACAACTGGTCAGGCACAGAGAATATATGTCTGACAGATGCCCAGTCCTAGGTAACACATCTACATAAATAAAATAAAAATTAAAAAAAAAGAAATTCTGCACCTAAGGCTTATTGAACACAGCAGAGCAAGAAGTCAAGAGAAAATGAATGTATTGATAAAGTTCTTACACAATAGAGTGTGATGCACACAGAAGACCACAACTGGCCCTGGGTGGGACTCCTATACTGAACCTGGTCCACCCATGGCTCAGGGTTCATTGCAGAAGAGGAGGTGGAAAGATTGTAGGAGCCAGGGTTGGTTCACGAACACAGGGAAGCAGAGAATTTCAGGCCACCAGAAGCTTATATATGCGAAGTGGTGGCAGTGGTGGCATCGAGCACAGGACCCACGCCAACTCAATTAAACAAGGGCCAGAGGGGAGGAGAGAAATGGGTGGCAGGCTAGCCCTAGACTGAGAAATATTGAAGACTGATTGCTACTGGGTAAGGGAGAGTTTGCCTTACATATGAGCTCTCAATGGGCTGGTTAGATTCCAGTGGATGAATTTGCACTTAAGGACATCTGGGTACAAGTACTTGGGTGGATAGGTCTTACTGTGTAGGTGGAGCAACTGAGGTCTGGTAGTGGGTTGGAGGGGCATGGATGGGGGTTATGAACATGAATAAGAACTGTTCTATGAAACTATAAAAGCTCGATAAAAAAAAAACTTAAAAAGAGGTTATAGTTGTTCCAAAGTTGTCAGAAACAAAAGAGATCAGAGGACAGCACAGCTCAGTGTTGATGGCAGGCAGCCACTCTTTACTAGTAGTAGACCCAAGAAGAGAATACGTGTTGAGAAGATGGAACTTGTTAAGAATAGATGTTAAGAAGAGGAACTCGGAGTTCCTAGAAGTTCCAGAAACACCTGAAGTGGAAAGAAAGTTGTTGGAACCAAAGATGGACTGTGTATCACAGTCTGTTGTTTCTCTGGCTGTTTCTCTGTTTAACTCTTCTGCCAAAAATCTCCCTCCACACTTCGCAATGATGCTTCATTCCTCCATGTTGTCTCTCTCTACCTCCCAGCAGGAGCAAAGAGTCCTTCTTCTGTCCTGCCATATACCATGGCAAATGACCGCATGATATCATTATTGTAGACTCTGTTTCCTTTAGATTGCTATCATCTCGTTGGGTTATTTCCACAGTGTCCACACCTAGCACAGCGTCTGGCACATAGTCAAGCTTCAATCAGAACCCTATGGTGCAGGGTTGATGACAGTCAATGATGGGCGCAGCAGTCACATCAGCCTCTCACAGACAGCTGCGGTGATAACATCCCTTAGCCTGTTGGAAATGATAGGTGATGCATATTCCAACAAACTTTAATCCAGACACTCTACACTGTCTGCTGTATTCTTTTTATTATTTTTTTTGGGGGGGGAGTGTTTTTGAGACAGGGTCTCCCTGTAGCTTCAGCTGTCCTGGAACTCACTCTGTAGACCAGCCTGGCCTTGAACTCACAGAGATCCGCTTGCCTCTGCCTCCCAAGTGCTAGGATTAAAGGTCTGCTGCATTCTAAGTGTACTATAGCACCATCTGTCTTTTCTCAGATCTCTGTTGCCATCGTTTTGTTAGCTCTACCCCTAGAGCTCCATGACAAAATAAAAACATTTAAGTCTGTACCTCAACAAAATCAAGAAAAACACAAAGAAACTGAAGACCAAACTGAAAACTAAAAGCTGATAATAGGCCATATATTTTCTATTGTGATTATTTTTGCTCCTCAACCTGTTAGAGATCTGAATGGATTGCAAAGTGTATGCCAGGATTTTCAGGATTTAATTTGGGTTTTACAAGCAGTGAAAGCAAATGAAGCATTCATCTCAAAGTAATTTCTCAACTGTAATTATAGACCTTCGTATGTTGACAAGGCAAGAGAGGGCCCGACACAGAATAAGGAACTAAAGAATTCAGTCTCATGTAGAATCTGAGGAGGACACAAAAGTGGGGAGAATCCTTGCTCCTGAGCACTGGGATAGTGGCTCGTAATCTTCAATGGGCAGCGAGGTAACCTGGAAAACTTGTTTGTTTTTTATAGGTGCTTATGTACGTGCACGTGTCAAGGCCAGAAGACAACTTGCCGAGGTATCCTTCAAAATGCCACCCGCCTCCTTTTGAGACAGCTTCTCTCATTTGCTGGACCAGTTAGACTACACTGGCTGCCCAGCAACCCCAGACATCTTCTTGTCTGTGTCTTCCCAGTGCTAAGATTACAAACGTGCAGACGGGTTCCAGGGCTCAAACTTATACCCTTGTGCTTCGTGGCAAGAGCTTTAGTGACTCCACCACCTCCCCAGCCCAGGCACATTTATTGTAGATGCAGATTCTTTAACCTGAGCCCAGGTCTACTGAATCAGATTCTCTAGGGGTTATTCTAAGAGGCTTCCCGGTGAATTCCTACTAACACCCCAGCTTGAGTGCTATTGATTCCTCGACTCTAAGGACAGAATGCTACATCTGTCTCTTTAAATGATTCTGTTCCCTCCGGCTTAACAACTGTGGCACTGTGTGAATTTCTAAAGGAAAGCAGTGGCCGGGCATCACAGGAGGCCCTTGTAGTCTCCACCATGTTGCACCACACCATACCCACACTGCCCCAGGCCTGGCAGACAGGATGCAGCTAAGCACATATCCATCCCAAAACCCTGACTTCCCCATCACCCCATGCAGCCTTAAGAGCTGCCCCTTCTGTCCTGGATCTAGAAACTGTGATGGAACAGCTCCCCATTTCCAACTCTTCCTGCACTTTAATTTTTTTTTGTTCTCCATACAATTAATTAGCTAATAATTTTTGCCTCTGATCCATTCCTCATTAAAAAGCTGAATCCCCGAGTTGGAGCTGTCGGAACAAAGGTGGGAGAATTTATGTCTTAATTTTGGTTCATTATGGCAGGAAGCCTCTTGCTCCCGTCACTCTCTCTCCTCGGCCCCCTCCCCTCCTGCTCTGACGGCTCCGTGACCCTAAATGCCTCTCACTCGCAGCCACCATGGAGACACTGTCTCTGCCCTTTATCTTCCGCCGCCTCATTAAGAGAAATGAACCTGAGTCTGAGAAAGACGACACAAGGGAAATAAAAATGTAATCCCTTGGTGCCACCTATAATGAATTGTTATGAAAACCATGAAAATATCTGTCTGCGGATATTGTTCTTTGATTTGAAGTCAGTGTTGTAAGCGGTAATTTTTGTCATTAAAGCTGTTAATCTGCTCAGCGCTCCTCATAAGTTTTTATGAAGAGAAACAGCCCTACTGCCTCGCCGTTCATTCCAAGGGACTGTGGAGGCCAGCACACATGCAGAGCACCATGGAATAATTAGCTTTAATTATGGTTGATACTCTTGTCTATTGAAAGTGGAGGAGCGTCAAGCTGTTAGGGCTGAGGCTGGGGCCTGCTCTGTCTTTCAGATGCTAGAAGAGAGAAGCCTAGAGTGTCAACTCTGAGCCCATAACACATGAACCAAAGCCAACACCACCTAACTGCCAGTACTGTGTAACACCCAGCACCATGCCACACCCAGCACCATGCCACACCCAGCACCATAGACACCCAGCACCATAGACACCCAGCACCACACCACACTCAGCACCATGGACACCCAGCACCATGCCACACCCAGCACCACACCATACCCAGCACCATAGATGCCCAGCACCATGCCACACCCAGCACCATAGATGCCCAGCACCATGCCACACCCAGCACCATAGACACCCAGCACCATAGACGCCCAGCACCATGCCACACCCAGCACCATAGATGCCCAGCACCATGCCACACCCAGCACCATAGACACCCAGCACCATAGACACCCAGCACCATAGACACCCAGCACCATACCACTCCCAGCACCATAGACACCCAGCACCACACCACACCCAGCACCATAGACACCCAGCACCACACCATACCCAGCACCATAGATACCCAGCACCACACCACACCCAGCACCATGGACACCCAGCACCATGAACACCCAGCACCATGCCACACCCAGCACCATAGATTCCCAGTACCATGCCACACCCAGTGCCATGCCATACCCAGCACCATGGACACCCAGCACCATGCCACACCCAGCACCATGGACACCCAGCACCATGAACACCCAGCACCACGCCACACCCAGCACCATAGATTCCCAGTACCATGCCACACTCAGTGCCATGCCATACCCAGCACCATGGACACCCAGCACCATGCCACACCCAGCACCATGGACACCCAGCACCATGCCATACCCAGCACCATGGACACCCAGCACCATGGACACGCAGCACCATGCCATACCCAGTAGCACGGACACCCAGAACCACTCCATACCCAGCACCATGGACACCCAGCACCACGTCATACCCAGCACCATGGACACCCAGCACCATGCCACACCCCGCACCACACCACACCCAGCACCACACCACACCCAGCACCATGCCACCACAGCACCATAGTCACCCAGCACCATGCCATACCCAGCACCATGCCACACCCAGCAACACACCACACCCAGCACCATGCCACCACAGCACCATAGACACCCAGCACCATGCCATACCCAGCACCATGCCACACCCAGCACCATGCCACACCCAACACCATAGACACCCAGCACCATGAACACCCAGCACCATGCACACCCAGCACCACACCACACCCAGCACCATGGACACCCAGCACCATGGACACCCAGTACCACGCCATACCCAGCACCATAGACACCCAGCACCATGGACATGCAGCACCACGCCATACCCAGCACCATGGACACCCAGCACCACGCCATACCCAGCACCATGGACACCCAGCACCATAGATGCCCAGCACCATGCCACACCCTGCACCATGGACACCCAGCACCATGTCATACCCAGCACCATGGACAGCCAGCACCATGCCACACCCAGCACCACACCACACCCAGTACCATGCCACCACAGCACCATGGACACCCAGCACCATGCCACACCCAGCATCATGCACTCAATGAGACCTATGCATTCACCAGAACCACAGGTACCACCAGCAGCAGCCCAAGTAAAGACATGCACACTCACTCCTAGATACACTTTACAACACCCACACATCCATACAACTTAACCACTCATTGCACAATTGTCGTAATCAAGTTCAACCACCTCAAATCTCCGTGTCGTCCAAGACTCATGTATCCAGATAACCTATGTATACTGAGTTCTGGTAAGATGTGTACCAACCAACACATGCTCCTCCAAGCACCATAAACAACCAGCCATGCCACCTGCACACCCTCAACATGAACATTTGACTGTACCACACACATACATCAGCCCGTACCCCCCCAATACAACACACAGCCAGCCAGCCGTGGCATACATGCTGGATACCTCCAGTTATCAACGTGACACATGGGTAGAGGAAACCTCAGTGAGGAATGGCCTCCATCAGACTGGCCCATGGCCATGTCTGTGGGGTATTCATTGTTGAGTGATATGAGATATGAGAAGGCTCAGCCCACTGTGGGCACTGCCACCCCTAGGCAGGTAGTCCTACATTGTATAAGAAAGTAGACTGAGCATGGGCCAGAGGAGCAAGCCAGTAAGCAGTGTTCCTCCAAGGTCTGTGCCCCAGATTCCTGCCTGAGTTCCTGCCTTGGCTTCCCTTAATGATGGACTTGAGGTTTAAGCCAAATAAACCCTTTATTCCTCAAGTTGGTTTTAGTCAATGTTTTTATCTCAATGATAGAAAGTAACTATGTATGTATGTGTGACTTTACGTACACATATGGCCAACCTCCGATACATGCCTACCTACAAAGCACTTACTTAAGCATCAGACCTAAGCAGCAGTCAGATCAATCACCTCTATTCCTAGGAGGAACATCTGGAGGAGTAACTGTTCTTGACCTGAAAGAATCATTACATGGTTATAAATAAGAGTCAAGGCAGCAAATGATGACAACAAATTCATTTAGCATCTACTGTTGCACTAAGTGCCAAGTACAGCAATAGGTACTATGATCTTTCCAGCAGCTTGGGGCCGGTGCAGCACTTGTGCCACCTACTGAGAGTGCCATCTGCAGAGGACTTTCTGCTCTTGTCACTCGATCGCATCACGTGCAGACAGCAACCTAGTCCATGGTCACCCCCACCCCTGCAGAGTGACTATGTCCAGTGACTGACTCCCTGTGCATTTAAACTCTGGTCGTTTAAGTCAACATAGGACATCTCCAACCTCAGCACTTGGAAGGCAAAGGCAGGTGGATCTCTCTGAATTCAAGGCTAGCCTGGTCTATATAGTGAGTTCCAGACCAGCTGGGGCTAAAGGAGACCCTGTCTCAAAAAGACAAGGAAAAAAAAAACCAGGTTTATTTCATCTGATAAATTAATTGACATCAACATTTGACACTAGAAATAATTTCAAGGTTTATAACATCCCAAAGCATATCTAGCATAGTTAAAATTATAGTTGTGAGGGGGGACATCAAAAAATTATGAATGTTTAGGAAGAGAAAAAGAGAGAAGATATGGCCCTAGTCAAAAAGGATGACAGCCACTGACTGCTACTGCACAGGAAGTGTTAAGAGTTCACCCACATGTTCACCCACCCATCCATCCTCCCATCTGTCCATCTTCCATTCACCCATCCACCATCTACCCACCTTCCATCTATCAATCCACTCATCCATCCATCCGTCCATCTACCCATTCATCCATCCTTCCATCTGATATTTATTAGGCACATACTGAGGACAAGTCATATTCCAAATGAATGCCTTCCTGGAGCATAACTTCTGGTTATAAAGACAGGTATTAAAGTCAAGAAACAAAGCCATAGAAATGATTTCTGTTTTAGTGGTCGTAGAACTGTGAATACATGTGTAACATGGGGTAGATCAACAGTGCAAGGAGCCTTACCTGACAGTAGAACTGTTAATGCTGAATCTCAGAGGACCAAGGCGAATAAGACCCGCCCTCTCTTGCCAGGAGGGCAGGAGTCCAGGCATGGTGACACCCACGTGTAATCAGGGCACTTGGGGAGGTGGAGGCAAGAGGCTCAGGAGTTCTAGGTCAGCTTCTACTATATTACAAGTTTCAGGCCAGCTTGACTATTTGAGATCCTATTTCAAAAAAATAGGAGAGAAGGCTAGAGAGATGGCTCGGTGGTTAAAAGCAAGTACTGTTCTTACAGAGGATCCAAGTTCAGTTCCCAGCGCCCATGTCAGTTAGTTCATGATGACCTGTAACTCCAACTCCAGATCTGACACCTTTATCTGGCCTCTCCTGACTCAGCACTTATATGCACACACACACACACGCACGCACACACACACACACACACACACACACCACAGTTAAAAAAAATAATCAGAGATTAAGATTAGAAAAAGAGAGAACAGATGCTGTGCATAGTGCCACACACCTTTAATCCCAGAATTTGGGAGGCAGGGGTAGATAAATCTGAGAGATGAAGGCCAGCCTGCTCTGCATAGCGAGTTCCAGGCTGGCTTGGGCTAGGAAGAACCTGTTAGAGACAGAGAGATGGGAGGTGGGGAGAGGAGGAGGAGGAGGAGGAGGAAGAGGAGGAGGAGAGGAGAACTATGACTAGTAGTAGTAGTAGTAGTAGTAGTAGTAATACAGAAAAACTTTTCCATGGGCAAACACCCTCAAAGAAAAAGGGAAAGTAGATAATTCCACTATTGAACCCAATGACAGAACTGTAAACGAGGGCCTAAATAAGCCTGTGCTATGTCCTTTGCCTTCAATAAAATGAGCTGGGAAGTCCTGGCTTGAGCTGATTCAAAGCATCAGGTTAACAAGTTTCATAGTCCACTTAAGTCCTAGAGTGATGGCGGGACAAGAGGGTCACCAGGACACTGCAAACCCAGAAGTAGGAGCTAACCTTCCGCTGCCATTTCCGCTTGGCCGCCCCTAGCCCCAAGCACTTCTGCTCTTGTTGTCAGGGACTGTGCGTGAATGAGCATCCGTCTCCAGCAGACTGAATTTCAAGACATTTGAACTTCTTGCTTTGTTCTGTTTCAACAGTATTTAAAAATATAGAGAACCGACTTTTGAACTAAATTCCTAGGGAATTCTGAAAAGAGAAAAGGGCTTTTGTTTGATTCATCATTCAATTAAAAAATGTTTGGGCTTGGCTTGAAAGTTCAAAAAATTAGTATTCAATTTTTTTTTTAGCAGTTCATTTCATCAGTTCAGTTGAAGTTCTTCTAGCTGGCCTAACCCAGAAGAATCTACACAGAATAGCACTGTGGCTGCTCTGGATTAATCCCAGCATCCCAGCTGCCTCCTCGGCCTGGCTTTACAGGCCCAAGGAGAATAGGAAAGTGGTCCCAGTTTGAATATCCGAGAACAGTCATTTCTACAAAAGCAATAAAGAAATCAAGGTATGAACTCTTATTTTTGCTAAGAATTGAAAGAAACTTTCTTAATGTGATTTTTTAAATATGCATTAGATATAAACAGTAAACATGAATAATGGTTAAACACTAAAGATGCTTCCCTTAACACCAGAAAAAACAGAGATGCTCCTGTCACTGCTGACACTGAGCTCGGGCGTGGAGGTTCCAGCCAATGTACTGAAGAAATGCTGAGTAAATACTAGTCAGGTATGGTGGTACCTATGTTTTTCTTTATACTTTTTTATTTTATTTATTATATTTTAAGGGATTCACAATATAAGAGCACAGTTGTTTTCAGATCACATTTACGTTGCTCAGTTTGCCATACAATTAGGTAATCGGCACTAGCATCCACAGATGAGGGATACCATTCGTCATTTGTTTGTCTGGGACTGTGTTACTTCACTCAGCATGATATCTTCTAGCTCCAGCCATTTACCTGCAAAGCTCATGATGTCATCTTTCTTTACCTCTCCATAGAACTCCATTGTGTAGATGTACCACATTTTCTCTATCCACTCCTCAGTTGAGTGGCACTTGGGTTGATTCCAGCTCCTTGCTATTGTGAAGAGAGCTGCAATAAACATGGCTGTGCATGTATCTCTGCAGTAAGATGAGTCTTGTGGGTACATACCCAGGAGTGGTATGGCTGGGTCAGATGGCAAGTTCATTCCAATTCATCCAAGGGTTCTCCACACTGCTTTCCAAAGTGGCTGTATGAGTTTACATTCCCACCAGTAGTGGATGAGTGTTCCTCTTTCCCCACAACCTCTCCAGCACTTGGTATCATTTGTTCTCTTGATCCTAGCCAGTCTTACTGGAGTAAGATGATATCTTAAAATGGTTTTGATATGTATTTCCTTAATTATTAATGATGTTAACAATTCTTTTTTGTTTCTTTGTTTTTTTTCAGTCTCCTTTATTTTTTAATATATATTTTGTACAAGATTATCAAATCTAGACCCGTGTCCCCCACCCTATCCTCCCACCCCACCAGAGCTCATGCATTCTGCCAAACATGCTTTTCATCTCTTTCTCAGTCTTTCTCAATATTCTCCATGTGGAAGTTGACTGTTTTGAGCAGAAGTTCACTGTTTCAGTCAGTTCTTTGATGCAGTCCTTTCTGTTGTTGTTGTTGTTTGTTGGGTGTTGTTTTCCAATAATGCAGCACTCCCAACTGTTTGGGACAAAAGCTCAAGGGGCCGTGCACAAGAAATACCTTTCCAACTAGGTAATGGCACTAGCATCCACAGATGCAGATGAGGGATACCATTTCATCGTTTATTTTTCTGGAAGGGTTTACTTTCACTCAGCAGGAAAGTGTCCTATGGCTCCCAGCCATTTTCTGGCAAAGCTCATGATGTCTCTGATCTTTACTGCTGCATAGAAACTCCATTGTGTAGATAGCCCACATTTTTTTCCTCGATCCAGTCATCAGTGAGGGGCACTTGGTTGGTTTCAGCTCCCTTGCTATGGTGAAGAGAGCTGAAATAAAACATGGCCATGCATGTATCTCGTGGTGGCATAAGTCTTGAGAGTATAGGCCCTAGGAAATGGTATGGTGGTCGGGTGGCAAGTTCATTTTGAGTGTTCCAAGGTTTCTCCACACTGCTTTCCATAGTGGCTGTACGAGTTTTTACATTCCACCAGCATGTGGATGAGTGTTCCCTTTTTCCCCACAACCTCTCCAGCAACTTGGGTATCATTTGTTTTCTTGATCCCAGCAAGTCTTATTGGAGTAAGATGATATCTAAAGTGGGTGTTTGAATTGCATGTCCTTAATGATTAGGGATGTTAAACACTCTTTAAGTTGTTTCTCAGACATCTCTAAGTCCTCACTTGTGAAGTCAGGTCTGTTCAGCTCTTGCTCCATCTATTTGAGTGGATCATTTGTTTTCGTTCTCTTTGTTTTTTTGAGTAGTTAATATATGCTGGAAAATAATGCTTTGTCATATGTTTCTGCAGTGAAGGTTTTCCTCCCACTCTGTTGGATTTTCTCTTCACTTCCTTGATTTTTCTTTTGATGTAACAGAGCGTTTGAGTTTCAATGAGGTCCCATTTGTCAATTGTCGGACCTTAATTCTGTGCGCAGCTGCTGTCTGGGATGTAGGAAGTTTCTTTCTACGCCTATGTCTTGTAGGTCTGCTGCCAATGTTTTCTTCTATTGGCCCTTCAGAGTTTTGGGGTTTCACACTGAGGTCTTAATTCCCATCTGGAGTTGGACTCTTTGTACAGGTGAGAGGTAGGTAGGGTTTATTAATTTCATTCTTCTAGAGGGTTGATCCAGTTTTCCCAAACAAAAAAAAAATAACACCACTTGCTGAGGATGGCTGTCCTTCCTCCATTGTGTAGTCTTGGCCCCTTGTGCAAATGTGAGATGGCTGATATTGTATGTTGCTAGTTGGATCCTTGGTTTGTTCCATTGGTCAACAGTCTGTGTTTTGTTGCAAGTACCAGGCTGTTTTTATGGCTATAGCCTGTATATAGTTGGAAGTCTGGTATAGAGATTCCCCCTGTATTGCTCTTTTCACTCAGGGTTGCTTTTTTGGCTATTTGGTGTCTTTTGTTTTTCCAAATGATATTCGAGACTTTTTTTTTCCCAAGCCTGTTGGAGAAACTCTTTGGGGATTTTAATGGGATTGCATTAAAATCTATACAAGGAGTTTGGGGCAGAAATTGGACATTTTTAATAATTTAATTTTTTCCCAACCATAAGCCATGGAGGTTTTTCCATCTCCTGAATTTCTTCAATTTCTTTCTTCAAGGGTTAATAAAATTTTTTGTTGTTAGACATCTTTGGTGTCTTTGGTGTAGGTTTGTCCTAGGTATTTATGTTTTTGAGCTATTGTGATGGGAGGGTCTCCTTGAATCCTCTTCATTTGCTTGTGTCTTGGTGTAAGAACGGCTACTGTTTTTTAGTTGTAATTTTTTTATCCTGCCACTTTGCTGAAGCTCTTAAGTCGTTCTAGGAGTTTTCTCAGGAGTTTTAGCATTCCCTTAAGTAAACAATCATATCACAGCAAACATGGGATACTTGAACTTCCTCTTTTTCCAATTAGTACTCACTTAATTTCCCTTTCTCTTATCATATTGCTCTAGCAAGTGTTTCAAGGCACTTATGGAAGAGGAGGTTCGTTGGTGACATGGGGACAGACTTGCTGAGTTCCTACTTTGAAAGGAATGTTCTGTTGTTTCCGATTTAGGATGATTGGCTTGTGGGGTTCCTGTATCTGGCCTTTGATTACATTGAGGAATGATTCCCTCCAATCACGATTCCCTACTAGGACTTTAAGCATGACAGGGGTGCTGGATTTGTCACAGTTTTTCACAATTGAGAAGATGGTTGTTGTGCTGGGTAGCTTTGGTCTTTCAATGAACACACCTGGGTTGAGGGAGCCTCAGTTGGGGAATTGGGCTTCAATTGGATTGGCTTGTGGCCACACTGTGGATTATTGTCTTGGTGGTTGAGCACCAAGGTGTGGGAAGGGCCCACCCACAAAGGTGGTGCCACCCTGGGCCAGTTGTTGTGTTACTGTATAGGAAGGTGGGCTGGGTATGAGCCGGGGGGAGCAAACCATAGAACAGCACTCCTCCATGGCCTGTGCTTCAGCTCCTGCCTCCAGGTTTCCAAATCCTGCGCCTGAGTTCCTGCCTTGGGCTCCCTAAGTGATGAACTATGACCTGGGAGATGTAAGCTGAATAACCCTTTCCTCCCCAAGTTGGGGTTTGGTCAGAGTGTTTTTCACAGCAATGGAAGACAAACTAGGACCGAACAGTTGGTGGTTTTTGTCTTTCAGTCATTTGAATGCTTGATGATATTTATTGATTTTTGTATGTTGAATATCCCTGCATCTCTGGTATGAATCCAACTTGGTCATGATGGATGATCTTTTTGACGTGGGTCTGTATGCGATTTGCCAGTATCAGTGGTACCTATGTTTTATCACAGCTACTCAGAAGGCTGAGGCAGGAGAATCAAGGCTTCAAGCTCAGAAGAGATTTACCTGAGAGATCCTATCTCAAAAATAAATTAATAATAATAATAATTAGTTAAAATTGCCATTTATTATTTTCATAATTATTTTCCATGGAAATCACCTTAAAATTATTTGAACTAATAAGTGATTAAGACATAAGCCAAATATGCCAAAAATTTATAGCTTTCCTATATGCTGATTTAGAAAATGTCATATTAAAGAGAGATGATTTCATTTATAATAGAAATGAAAAGGTAAGACTGACTTAACAAAAGGCTAAGCGGATAGCTTGCTTGACAAAGCTCTTGTGTTCCAAACATGAGGGTCTGAGTTTCAGTCCCATAATCCATCTTTAAAAAGAAAAAAAGAAAGAAACAGGTATGGTAGCAGACTTTTTTTTCACATAAATTTATTTTTATTTTTTTAACCGTAGCATAGACTTTTAATCCCAGTGCTGGAAAGGCAGTAATACAAGGATCATCAGCCCATCAACCTAGCCTGAAACTGGTAAGCTTCAGGCCAGTGAGAGACCCTGTCTCAAAAAACGAAATAGACAGAACTGGAGGAATGACAGCCAAGGGTGACCTCTGACGGCCACATCCATGCACACACATAAATACCCATGTACACACACAAAAATAACAAAAACGATCAAGACTAAGATGTTTTAAGTTTGGTTTGGGTTTTTTTTTTTTTTTTTTTTATCTTTTTGAGACAGGGTCTCCCTGTAGCCCCAGCTGTCCTGGAGTTTGCTTTGTAGACCAGGCTGGCCTTGAACTCACAGAGATCCACCTGCCTCTGCCTCCCGAGTGCCGGGATTAAAGGCGTGCGCCACCACACCCAGCTGTTTTCAGTTTTTAAAATCACTCAGATCTGATGGAAGTATGAAGTAATCTTCATCTTGTACCTTTTATTTTATAAAGGGCTGTGGCTCCCTCCAAATTCTCTTTTGTCATTAATGGTTATTACTGGTGAGCTCTCCGCCTAAAAGTACAATGTTGAAACCTGCGGAGGTTTGAATGAGAAATGGCGCACATAGACTCACATAGCAGGACACATGGTGTTCAGTTGGTGGTGCAGTTTCTGGAGGTTTCTGAAGATTTAGGAGGTACGGCTTTGCTAGAAGAATTATGTCACTGGGGGAGGGCTTTGAGAGTTCACAGCCTGCTCCCACTTCCTGTTAGCTCTCTGTGTTTGCAGCTGAAGATGTGAGTTGTCCGTGTTCAGCTTCCTTCCTTACGCCTGCTGCTGCCGTCCCTGCCCACTCTCCTTCTGGAACCATAAACCCAAATAAACTCTTTCTTTAAGTTGCCTTGGTCATGGTGTTTTATCACAGAACAGAAAAATAACTAAAACAATACCCTTGCTCCCAGTCCTAGGTTACAAAGAGCTTCAGAGTGCAGTCCTGTGTCTGCAAGAAATCAAAGACTAGCCTGGCACACACCTTTAATCCTAGCACTTGGGAGGCAGAGGCAGGCGGATCTCTGTGAGTTCAAGGCCAGCCTGATCTACATAGCGAGTTCCAAGACAGCTGGGGCTACAGGGAAACCCTGTATCAAAAGGACCAAAAAAAAAAAGCTGAGAAGCAAAGCAAAGCAAAGCAAAGCAAAGCAAAGAAAAGAAAAGAAAAGAAAAGAAAAGAAAAGAAAAGAAAAAGAAAAAATAATAGTAAGTGATAGAGCTCTTATGAAGCCAGCTAAGTCTGTCTGATGCCAGGAGTGAAGCCCTGTGCCAAGCCTCTGTGTAACTGTTGTAATTATCAGCACATTTTGCCTATACTTTCAAGTAAAGGAAATTGAGGCACCAGGAAGTTAATGGATTTGCTTAAGGGAACACAGCTGTAAAGTGGAGAAACCTGGGCCTAAACCCAGACATTTCCATTCTAAATCACACATTCTCTCCACTGACTAACAGTAATTATTCCCGCTGTGGAGAGAGAAGCAAGATGGAAACAAGCATAGAATCAAGTATAACAAAACTTTCTCACTCAGCTTTGGAAAACTCGCTATACATCTTCAAGCCCCCAGTTTTATTTTTATCATTATTTTTCCAATTTTTTTATTTTTATTTCTTTAACAATAAGTAATAAGTTATGAGTACAAGCATCCTTCATGTAGAACCAGTTTGCAAGCAGCTATGCCCAAACCCACACAGCCCATGTCTCCCACCATCCAGCTGGTGGGGCTTTTATGTACAATCATGTTGATCAAATAAGTGTCCAGACTATGTTGCTGTAGTTTCACCATTCACCCCAATCACAGCCCTTATATTCTACCATGCCCCCTCTTCCGCAGATTGTTCCCTAGGCTTAGAAAAGAGGCACAGGTGGACAAGAAACAAAACAGTCTACTTCCTCTGGAGATGTCGTTTTGGACTCTGATCAGTTCTGGCTGTTTCCTTTCATGGGTTGACAGTTTGTCCAGGTATAATATCTCAATCCTACTAATGAAGCACAAGCAATTAGATACATAGGTATTTAAACAGTACTAATTACTATTTTAAAGCTGCTACTGAAATGAGTTTCCATTGCCTTACTGTGTCTTCACCCTTACCCTCAACCTGAGATCAAAGAAAGGTAACCCTGAATCAAATTAGCATGCGTTGCCAAGTCAGCAGGACCTTAAAAATCTACCATCCCGGGCTGGAGCGATAGCCTAGCGGTTAAGAGCACCAACTTCTCTTGCAGAGGACCCAGGTTCGATCCCCAGCACCCACATGGCGGCTAAGAACAATCTGTAACTCCAATTCCAGAAGAACTCCAGTTCCAGGGGAATCCGAGACCCTCTTCTGACCTCCGCGGCATTGTATGACACGGGTGCACAAACCTATATGCAGACAGTACATTCATACACATACAAAAATAAATTAAAAAATTAAAAAAAATCTACCATCCCTTACCCCAAATACATAAGCCAGAAATTGACTGTATGTTCTTTGATGTAAAACTTAACTACTCTCCTGCACAAGCATCTGACTCAAGCTCTCAGGTTCTGTATTTCCACCCACTCTCACTCACTCTCTCAACTTGCATTTCCTGAATATGATCTCCCAGTTAGTCCCAAGCCAACTTGTTTGGCCGAGTACGTCAGTTGCTTACTTTGCTTTCCCCGTAGGCCCAGACCCTTCTTGACAGGGAAGAGATCTTTGTTGGGTTAGTCTCTCAATATCCCCACCTATATCCCCTACTCCCAAACCATTTACACCAAGATAAGGCAATATATCACTTGGAAAAATGAACTGACACTGTGCATACTTTATACATAGAAAACCTGAGGCAGAAGAAAGAAAGATCAATGTAATACAACTTGTAACTAGCAGGGCCAGAATTAGCACCCAAGCAGTTTGATACCAGAGCTGACATTTGTGTCTACTGTGTTATAATATTCTGTGAGATGTTGTGACTCTTAGTTACCATTATGACAGAAAGGAAGTTTGAGTTGGCGAAGTTTAGAGGGACTTCCCTAAAGAAAACTGGGTGTGGGGTATGAGGACAAGAAGTGGCTCAGAGCAGGAAGCAGGGGCTCCTCTCTCTCATCTCAGTACGCTTGAGTCTCTGGCAGGAAGACTTTAAGTTCTTAAGTTAGAAAAGGAATCCAGAGACATGAAAACAACTGTTCAAGGCTACCAGGTGGAACAGAAGACAAATGCATTTCTTCCTTTACTGTTCCTTCTCTTTTTTTAATTTATTTATTGTTTTTTATGTGTCTGAGTGTACTGTCTGCATGTAGGTTGGTGCACCCGTGTCGTGCAATGCTGCGGAGTTCAGAAGAGAGTGTTGGATTCCCCTGGAACTGGAGTTAAAGACGGTTCTTAGCCTTCATATGGGTGTTGGGAATGGAACCCGGGTCCTCTTCAAGAGCAGTTGGTGCTCTTAACCGCTGAGCCATCTCTCCAGCCCCCCCCCTTACTGTTCTTTCTGATATGTTGTTTTCTTTTTTGAGAATTTCATAAATTATACTTGTATTGTTTCTACCCTTCCTAGTTCCCCTCTAATTCATCCTCTGACCCCCATGCCTTCTTATCCTCTTGTCCTCCTCTTTCTTGTTACATATACATACATTTATTGATATTCATATATACCTAATGCACTAAGTCCATTTAGTAATGCTCATGTGTACCTGTGCATATGGCTGCACACTTGGGATTAGACAACCTCTCAAGGAGCTAGTCCATGGAGAAAACTTATTCTCCCCCCTTCAGCATCCATTGATTACCTGTAGCTCTTCATCCTGAGGCAGGACTCTGAAATTTCACCCCAACTGACTTGGCATGTCAACTGGTTTTGTTATTATTCAGATCTTGTTATACTACAATACCATGGAGATTTCCATTGTTGTGGCTTTCCCATCATGCCTAGAAGACATTAACAAGCAGCAGGTGTCATTTCCCTGATTCCTACAATCTTTCTGCCCCTTCTGCCATTATGTTCCTTGAGCTTAAGGTATAAATACATTGTAGATGTATCACTTAGAGCTGGGCACCTCAGAGTCACTTGTTCTCTGTAGTTTGACCAGTCGTAGAACTTTGTAATAGTTTCTGTCTATTGCAAAAAGAAGCTTCTTTGCCGAGTGGTAAGAGGTACACTTCTTTCTAAATATAAGAATCCATATTTACATTTAATCCTAGCACTCGGGAGGCAAAGGCAGGCGGAACTTTGTGAGTTCAAGGCCAGCCTGGTCTTCAGAGGGAGTTCCAGGACAGCTGGGACTATAGGGAGACCCTGTCTCGAAAAAACCAAAAAAAAAAAAAGAATCCATATTTACAATATAATAAGAAATTATGTAAGTCTAGAGATGTGATAGAAGTAGGTTCTTCTCTAGGGTCTATGACCTCGGCAACTATATGTACCTGGCAATATTTACAGTACCATGCATAAATTCCCTCTATTGAACAGACCTAAGTCCAATTAGACAAGCTATTGATTACCCCAAGATAAAAATTACACCAATAGCGATAATTTTTCTGGGTCCTTCAATGTTGTGGTTCATAGACTGTACAACTGGGTAGTATCATTGATTGGTTTTCTGCATTAGCAACTTGCATAGTAGCTTCTGATACTATGAGAGCTACTCTTTGGGAAGGAGGCTTCCAGGTCAGCTCCACTTCCATTGCTCCAAGTTCCGTATCCCAAGTGTAAATCTACCATATTTTTATTCATTTTTATTTTCAGAAATGTTATTTTTTTGTTTTATTCTTTAACCCATTCATCATTCAGTAATGTGTGTTTAATCTACGTGAGTTTATGTAGTTACTAGAACTTATGCTGTTGATTGTGAGCTTTATTGTACTGTGATCCAATAAGATACATGGAATTGTTTCAACTTCTTTATATTTGTTGAATTTGGCTTTGTGTCCCAGTATGTGGTCTAGTTGTAAAGAAACTTTCATGAATTGTTGTGTATAATGTGTTTCATTTGATGCTTGGGTGGAATGTTCTGTAGATGTCTGTTAGATCTACTTGATATATGATATTTAATTTAGATGTTTATCTGTTTCTTCTTTGTCCAGATGACCTGTATATTGGAGAAGTGGGGTGTTGAAATCACCAACTACTGCGGAGTTGGTCTTAATTTGTGTCTTGAAATTCAATAGTACTCTTTTTATGAAATTGGATGTACTAGAGTTTGATGCATATATGTTCATGATTGTAATGTCTTGGTTGATTGTTTCTTTGATCAGAATGAAGTGATCCTCTTTATCTCTTGTAATTTTAGTTCGAAGTCTATTTGATGAAATTTAAGATTTATCCACCTGCTTGTTTCTTGGTCCCATTTATTTGGAATATTTTTTTCCATCCTTTCACTTGATGGTGGTGCCTGTCCTTGAAGGTAAAATGAGCTTTGAGAACAACAAAAGATGGGTTTTGTTTTTTTGGTTTTTGTTTTTTTTATGATATGTTGGATTTTATTACTTTTAAAATTGTATAAAGAGCACATGTGCATGAGTTTTAAAACATAAGGGAAATGTGGGGTGTTAAAAAAGAAATACAAAAGAAATCTGAGATATGAAACAAAAATTACATTCTGCGATTTGAAATAAAAAGGGACTTCACTGTACTACAAAAGGGTTATTCAATATATTAAGAAGTCTTCTGATTCAGAAGCAGCACAAGACTTTCCGTTACTCTTATCCAGTCAGACTGACTCACAGAAAAGGAAGGATCACAGCATGACCCGATGGCCACCGGCAGGGACTGACTGTGAGGAGCAGAGGCAGTGTCCATGACGTATCACCATAAATAAATTCACTGGCTCATCAACAAAGCCAGCAGGGAGAGGATGCCGCCATTTCTGCTGTAAATGGGAAACCCAACGCCATCGTTTTTCCTAGGATGACTTGCAGTGAGGGTTCTTCACATTTATAAAGCAGAACTCAGAGATCTAAAAGCAGTTTCTCATTGTCCTGTTTTTCCTCAGCTTCTTCAGATCCTGCTTCAGATTCAGGAGGGGAATAAAACTGACCATCAGAAAGTCCCAAGGAGATGAGGGCTGCCCTCTCCGATGCATCCTGAACTATCAGGAGTCTGTTTTCTTCCTCTGCTTCTTGAGGTAACACTTTGAAATCCAGGAACCATGTCTCAGTCCAGGCGAGAATGAATAAAATGATGGGCAGCACATAGCCAAATGCCCCTTGAGAGAAAAGCTTTGAGAGGATCTCTTTTGATAATAAAAAGGCACTGGTCACGGCTGTTATCAACGCTATCGCCCACCAATGGTGCAGTTTGCATACAGCACATGCAAGTATCAACACTTTAAATCGAAAAACGCCAAAAGGAATATGTCAAAATAAGAAGAGTAGTAGTCATAATGAATCACTTCCCTCTTCAGGGTGTTCTTGATGCCTCTGTTCATATTTAACTCTATTATCCACAGTAATGTTACAAACAAGAGGTCAAAAGTGACAGATAGAAAGTCCTCCTGACATCAGATATGCCCTTCTTTTCCCGTCCTTCATAGGATTCAATCCTGGCCATGAGCTGTGCCGGATTGATGGAATGGATGTCACGCACAGAGGCGTGGGAACTCTGGCTCCCCGTGAAAGCGTTCTCCATGTCTTCTGGCAGGTGGTTCACCCCGGGGGAGGGTTAAAGGAGCCTTCGTGGGCTGGAGAGATGGCCTAGCAGTTAAGAGCGCCAACTGCTCTTGCAGGGGACCCAGGTTCGATCCCCAGCACCCACAGGGCGGCTGACTCCAGTTCCAGGGGAATCTGACACCCTCTTCTGACCTCCTTGGCATTGCACGACACGGGTGCACAAACCTACATGCACACAGTACATTCATACACATACAAAAATAAATAAAAATTAAAAAAAAAAAAAAAAAGGAGCCTTCGTCCAACTCCACCATCCCTAGAAACAAGAAACCTCATTGGTGGTGCGGCGGCCCTCTGGCCTGGAGACCCGCTGGAGGTCCCCGCCTGCTTGCGCTGGGGCGGGGCTGCGAGGCTGCTGGGAGGGACCAACCCTCCTCTGAATTTTGTTTTTTAATACATTCATCTAGCCTGTATGTTGAGACGGACACCATGGATATTTCTTGCTATTGAAAGATGTGTGTTGGTTACCGCCATTATATTTTCTGTTTATGTTCTTACTCCTGTTTTGTCCTTTCATAATTAAAGCTTCATTTGTTTTGTTTCTGGAGCTTCTTAGGTATGGTTATTCCTTTCTTCACTCAGCAGTATTGCTTCTAGCATTCTCTGTAGGGCTGCTTTGGTGAACACAAGTACTTTCAGCCCATATTTATCATGGAAGATTTTTCTTTGTCCCTCAACTCTGATAGTTTTTCTGGGTAAAGTAGTCCGAGTTGGCATCTGTGGTCATTTAGAACTTGGAATATGGGGCTCCAGGCTCTTCTGTCTTTTAAAGTTTGCACTGAAAAGTTATTATACTGTTATTCTGGTGTGTTTTTCTTTACATATAACTTGTTTTTCTCTTGCGGTTTTCAGTAACTTCTCTTCAGTATTTTCGATGGTTTTATTATGAAGTGCTGTGGGGAGTTTCTGTTCTGGTCCTATCTATTTAATCATCTGTGTCCTTCTTGTATCTATATTAGTATGTTTTTTCTTTTTCTTTTTTTAATTTTTTTTTATTTATTTCTGTATGTGTATGAATGTACTGTCTGCATGCAAGTTTATGCACCTGTGTCGTGCAATGCCGCGTAGGTCAGAAGAGGGCGTTGGATTCCCCTGGAACTGGAGTTCTCCTGGAATTGGAGTTTCAGACGGTTCTTGGCCGCCATGTGAGTGCTGGGGATCGAACCCGGGTCCTCTGCAAGAGCGGTCGGCGCTTTTAACCGCTAGGCCATCTCTCCAGCCCAGTATGTTTTTTCTTAATTGAGGAAAGCTTTCCTCTATAATCCTGCTGAAGATCTGGTCAATCCCATTGACCAGGTTTTCCTCCTTCCTCTACACTTATGATGCATAACTTTGGTCTTTTCATGGTGTCCCACAGTTCCCGCATATCCCAGTCCTGTGGTTTTTGTTTTTTTAGACTTTTAATCTTTCATATTCTTTGCTTGAATAGTCCAATTCTCTTATTTTATCTCATCTTGATGTTCTGTTTTCCATTCTGCTGGTAAGAACTTCTCCTGTCTTGTCTAATTTTGGCATTGAGTTTTTCAATTCCATCTTCATCTCAGCTTCAGTATTCAATTTCTTCCACTTCTATCTCTTTCATGAACTCACTTTTCAAATTCTGAATTGTCTTTGACATTTCATTCATCTGTATATTTGTATTTTCTTGAGCTTCAGTCGGGAATTTATTCCTATCTTCTGTGTGTTCCTTTAGGTGTTTTTATGTTCTTTACGATCCTTGAACTCTTTGAAGGACTTTATGATTTTTTTTAAGTTCCATGTCCTGGGATTCTTCTGGATAGTTCTCACTGTAGAATGCTTCTATAGGACTGGTGGAATTTGGTGTGGACATACCATCTTGGTTTTTCATATTATTTGTGTTATGCTGTGACCTGGGCATATGGATTGCTTTGGTTGGATGTGTCTAATATGAAATTCTAGCCTGCCTTTGATGAGTGGAAGTATGATTCTGTTTTTATTGTTGTCATGGCTTGGTTGATTTCTAAGCAGGTGTGAATAGTTAGTTGGTCTATTCTTCAGGTGCTCACTTTTGATTTTTATTGGAAGGCCAGGAGTGATTCCAGGGTGCTCTGGACTTGATGGGGTTCTGACTAACTCAACAGGCTGGTTCAGAGCAGGAACAGCACATTCCAGGCCTAGTCCCATAGGGAGAAGATGATGACCTTGTTTTGTTTTAACAGGGTCTCCTGGGCCCCAAACTGGCCTAGAGACTCCATGTGCAGTGTAGGATGACCTTGAACTTCTGATTCTCCTGACTGTACCTTCAAAGCACTGGAGGAACAGTTGTGTACCACCATGCCAGATTTATGCAATAATGGAGACTGAACCCAAGTTTCAGATGAAACCCAAGTTTCATCCATGCTAGAGCCACACTCTACCAGCTGAGCTACTTCCCCAACCCAGGAATCCATTTGCTATCTGCCTTTATTTATGGAAAAGCATGAAAAAAAAAAAAAGTTTGTCTTGCCAAAACTTTGCCACTACAGCTCAGGGGCCTTTTCCATTTTCATTATTACAGATACTTTCTAGTTCAGGTTTTATTCAAAAGGATGCTACAGTAATGTGCTTGAGCACAAACAACTTTTTCTATCATGTGCTGTTGTGGCTGACACAAGTTTGCCTCTCTATACAAAGGATTAACAAAACAGTAATGGGGCTGGAGAGATGGCCTAGTGGTTAAGAGCGCCGACCACTCTTACAGAAGACCCGGGTTCGATCCCCAGCACCCACATGGTGGCCAAGAACCATCTGAAACTCCAATTCCAGAACTCCAGTTCCAGGGGAATCCGACACCCTCTTCTGACCTCCGTGGCATTGCACGACACGGGTGCGCAAACTTGCATGCAGAAATAAAATAAAAAAATTAAAAAAAAAAACAGTAATTACCCAAAGTACTCGAAGTCCCTATAGGTAAGAGGGGAGGTGATTTTAGGTGATATCTGGATATTGCACTAAATAACACTGAATGACCGTAAGAGAGGTTTTCTCCTTTGTTTTCATCCTAATTATCAAGCCCTTGCAAGAAGCAGACTCACACTGATGCTAAGCTGCTCTCAATGGCCTCTTATTCCTACTAGTGTCCCCTTACAACAACAACAAAGCAGACTATGCCTTAAGAGCCTTCCACAGCCACAATTTCTAATTAGAACCCAATACTGCCTTTTTACTTGATTGTATTTATTTTCACACCTAATTCTATGGATTGACAATTATCTCCACTTATACCATGGATGTCATAATGATTAAGCCTCATTGTCAACCTGATGAGATCTAGGACCACCTAGGAGACAAGCCTGTCAGATTATCTTGATGCATTGAAGTAGAAGACCCACTTAACCATGGGTGGCACCATGCTGTGGGTTGGGGCTAAACAAAAAGGAGACAGTGAGCTGGGCATCAGCACTCCTGGCTCTCTCTTTCCTGGCTGGGCCCAGTATGACCAGGGGCCTCAGCCTCCTGCAACCAAGCACACTTGCCAAAATGGGTTATAGCCTCAAGCCGTGAGCCAAAATAAACCCTCATGGGGTTGGGTTTTTTTTGTTTTTTGTTTTTTATTTTTTGTCTTTTTGGGACAGGGTCTCCCTGCAGCCCCAGCTGTCCTGGAACTCACTCTGTAGACCAGGCTGGCCTTGAACTCACAGAGATCCATCTGCCTCTGCCTCCCAAGTGCTGGGATTAAAGGCATGCACCAGCATACCCAGCCAAACCTTTGTTTCTTTAAGTTGCTCTCTCAGCTATGTTTGCCACAGCAAAAGTCATTAATACAGATACCAAATGTCCCTCTGAAGCTAATTAAATGCAGATGGCCCCTGGCTTACAATTCTTCAACTTGATAATACAGCAAAGTGGTCATAGGTATTCAGTTGAAATCTTTCATTTTCAAATTCTGATCTTCACCAAGACTGACTACAGCACTGTACTCTGTCATGATACTTGGTAGAGGTGGCAAGCCACAGCTCCCCATCAGCCATGAGGTCACAAGGAGAAAGAGCCGACACACCATAGTGTTGCTAGACTATGGACTTTGGTAGATGTGCTGATTACATCCACTGTTTCCATTACCTTACAATAGTTTTAGCTTACAATGCCCCAATATGACCCCACTATAAACCAGAGACTATCTGTACTTTTAAATTTAATCAATTTTGAATATATTAAAAGATATCTCTCAGGGCCCAGCAATATGGGACAGTGAGTAAAGGTGCTTGCTGCCAAGTATGATGATCCTTGGGACCCACACAGTAGAAGGAAAGAACTGACTCCTGCAGGTAGTTCCTTGGCCTCCACACACTCACCATGACATGTGCACATAGGCATACACACAAATATGATTTTTTAAATATGGCTCTTGAATATACTCCAACATATGAAGATAACTCTGATTATGAATAATTTCCACTGAAAAATAAGAAATTATGACTTGTGTTTCTTCACAACACTGAACTTAACAGTGAAATGGAGGCAACACGAATTTCCACAGGGAAAATACTTGTTCTTTCTCTAGACAAAATTCATTTCCGTGACTAGCGACAACCATTATTTTGCCTTTCTGCCTATTATTTATAATAGGCAGAGTAACAACATAGTTCAAGGGCAGTGAAATTCTAGACTCAAACAACTTAGAAGGGCATGCTGTAAACAACATGTAGATTCCCAGGGAGCACTGGTCTACAGCAATGTACAGTAGAAATCCTAAATAAGAACACGAGGAGATGGAATGGTACACAGTCAGCACAGGATCGATCCAGAGACGCGGAGTCTCAACCCTACAAGTCTGTGAGCTTGGGCCAGTCAGTTCTTCCTCTCAGACTCTAATGACTGTCTAAGTGAAGGGTGGATTCAGACACTTCCCAAAGGGTCAATAAACCATGAAACTATCAGATACAAAAAGCTTAGAAGCCCAGGACCTCAGCTGCAAGAGAACAACATTTGAACAGCTACTTCTCATCTGTAGGGTTCTCAGCCTGAAAATAGCCTGCATACTAATCTTCCCAGACAAGCAGCTCTTCCATTGAATTAGAGAAGTGTGATCAACAGACAGGATTCCAGGGAGCCCCGTTCCCAGCCCAGTGGCTGTGTTAGGACAGAGCCCCTCCTTTGTGTTCATGTTGTACTTAGGATCTTGCTGAGGTCCAACAAATAATCAATTATCATTCCCATTATTGATATCGTTAATAACTTGAAGTCCCGGCTTGCAGTGACTCCTACTTTACGTCATTAGCTTCCTTCCTGGAACAGCTGCAGGTCCCACTCCTGCTTCAGAAGCACCTATGCCACGGGAGACACTAACATAGTTGTTTTAAGAAGCAATCTACTGGGGCTAGAGAGATGGCCTAGCGGTTGAGAGCACCGACTGCTCTTGCAGAGGACCTGGGTTCGATCCCCAGCACCCACATGGCAGCTAAGAACCCTCTGTAACTTCAATTCCAGGAGAACTCCAGTTCCAGGGGAATCCGACACCCTCTTCTGACCTCCGCAGCATTGCACGACACGGGTGCAGACCTGCATGCAGGCAGTACATCCATACACATACGAAAATAATAAAAATTTTTTAAAAAATTATAAAAGAAGCAATCTACTATGAGAATTTGCAGATGCATAGTTCAATTTCTAGGCCCCCTTGGAGTTTTTCAGCCTCCATTTTGAGGAAACTAGATTAAGAGAATTCACACTTAGTCCAATCCATCCTTCCTCCAGTTAAAAGGGGCTGGGGCAAGGTAGAGGTTGCTGGGAATGGATCTCATGACATCACACCAGGAAAAAGCCCAGGAGAAGTGAACAGTTCTTTTTCCTCTACAGACATGACTGTGCTGTTCAGGTGCCTGCTCCTGAACCTGGGCTCAAAAACAGAAGGGTGGACTTTGACATTGAATAGGCACATTTGCCATTTAACACAAGCAAGATCATTCATTTCTTTGTACCACAATGCCCTAGCTTGCTAAAATAATGATAATAATGACAGAAACATAGAGGATTTGTGAGGCTTAAAATTAAACAGCAGTCTGATGCCCAGGAGTGTTAATTGTTAACCTTTGCTGCTGTTTCTGTAGTTGTGATATCCTTCCCTGTCTGTAGCTGGTATTGGAAAACAGAACTCAACACAAAAATTTAGATTCTTTTCTTCACTCACACAACAGGCATTTCTCCTTAATCTGGTTGTTTTATTTTCTATTATAGAAATTGTGACTAATATAATTGTATCAATATTTGCACTTCAAGTTGGGAAGTACATATTCCAAAGTCACAGAACTAATTTCTAAAGCACTGGATTGGAATGGAAGATTTAACTTCACACATACAGTGCTACCAGTTTGTTGCTGTTGTTTAACTAGAGATCCATTAGTATAAATCTTGGGTTTTCATGTTAAGAAACTGAAATGCAAATCCCATTAGTTCATGATAAATGACTACCAGAAACTCAAACACACAAAAAAAGAAACTCAAACTCAAACACACAAAAAAGGAAAATAAATAGAGAAAAATCCATGGTCCTTCCACACCAGTTATCATGGTTCACTCTTTTCTGAATTCTCCAGGAGGCATCACACCCAGAGAAAAATCCGTAAAAGATCCTGGATATATGGGGCTGGAGAGATGGCCTAGTGGTTAAGAGCAACGACTGCTCTTGCAGAGGACCCAGGTTTGATCCCCAGCACCCACATGGAGGCTGAGAACCATCTTTAACTCCAGTTCCAGGGGAATCCGACACCCTCTTCTAACTTCCGCGGCTTTGCAAGATACTGGTGCATGAACCTATATGCAGACAGTACACTCATACACATAAAAAATAAATAAAATTAAAAAGATCCTGGATATAAGTGGAATGACTCTTAAAATTTGGAAGGTCTTGAAGCACTCAAGCATTTAATTGAAGTCATGAACTTTCCTCCAAAGAATGTGCTTACATGAAACATATGTACCCAAGCAAGAGTACTGCTAACCTCTGGAGGGATGAGGAAGATCAGCAGATACTCAGACCAGTTCAGAACGTACCACCACTGATACCCTTCATGCACCCTTGACTAAATGTAAACCAAGAAAATCTGTGTCCAAACTATAGTCCCCACACACCTCATACCAGAGCCTGATATTATTTAGAGGTTATTTGGGACAAGGTAGTCTAACCAACAAAAATTTCTAGAAGCCTTAAAAGACTTAAAACACAAGCTGGGTGTGGTGGTGCACACCTTTAATCCTAGCACTTGGGAGGCAGAGGCAGGTGGATCTCTGTGAGTTCAATGCCACCCTGGTCTACAGAGTGAGTTCCAGGCCAGCTGGAGCTATAGGGAGACCCTGTCTCAAAAACCAAAAACCAAAACAAAACAAAAAAGAAAACAAAACAAAGACATAACACTATGGCCCTGTAATATAGCTTGAAGTCTGGTAGAGCAATCTCCCCTGTATTACATTTTTCACTCAGGGTTGGTTTAGCTATTTGGGGTCTTTTGTTTTTCTGTATGAATTTAAGGATTTTTTTTTCCAAATGTGTGAAGAATCTCATAGGGATTTTTATTGGGATTGCATTGAATCTGTATATCAATTTGGGTAAAATGGACATTTTAACTATATTAATTTTTCCAATCCATGAGCATGGGAGATCTTTCCATCTTTTGATGTCATTTTCAATCTCCTTCTTCGGGAGTTTAAAATTTTTGTTGTAGAGATCATTGGTAACTTTGATTAGGTTTGTTCCCAGGTATTTTATTATTATTGAGGCTAAGGTAAGTGGGAAGGTCTTCTTATATTCCTTCTCCACTTGTTTACTGTTGGTGTAAAGAAAGGCTACTGATCTTTCCAGGTTAATTTTGTAGCCCGCCACTTTACTGAAACTCTTAATCATTTCTAGAAGTTTGCTGGTAGAGTTTTTAGCACCTCTTAGGTAAACTATCATATCATCTGCAAAAAGGAATAGCTTAACTTCTTCTTTTCTGATTGGTACTCCTTTAATTTCCTTCTCTTGTCTTATTGCCTTAGCAAGCATTTCAAGCACTATGTTGAAGAGGAGTGGCGATGGGGGACAGCCTTGCCGGTTTCCTACCTTTATGGGATATCCTTCTAACTTTTCTCCATTTAGGATGATGTTGGCAGTGGGTTTGCTATATATGGCTTTGATCATGTTGAGGAATGTTTCCTTCAGTCTGATTCCCTCTAGAACTTTAAACATGGAGGGATGTTGGATCTTATCAAAGGTTTTTTCTGCATCAATTGAGATGATCATGTGGTTTTTGTCTTTCAGTCCATTTATGTGTTTTATATTTATTGATTTACATATGTTTTTTTTGTTTTTGTTTTTTTATTTTTAAGGGATTCTACAATACAATGACACAGTTGTTTGCAGATAACAATGATGTTACTCAGTATGTCATACAATTAAGTAATTGGTGCATTTTGCAAGTATCTATGTCCAAATTTTGAACAACCCAAGGTTCCCATAGTCCAGTTGGAGAAGCTTGTATGCACAGGCATGTTGATCAATCAGGTGTCCAGACTATATTCCTATAGTCTCATGATTCACCCCTATCTCTCCACAGCCCTTACAATCTACCACACCTCCTCTTCCACAGTTTGTTCCCTAGGCTTTGGGAAAGGGGCACAAGTGGGTGAGAAGAAAACAGTCTAATTTCTTTGGAGTTGTCATTTTGGACTCTAGTCTGTTCAGGTTGTTTCCCTTCATGGGTTGACAGCTTTTCCAGTGATACCTTTTTAGTCATACTAACAAAGCACAAGCAATTGGATGTACAGGCATTTAAGCAGTACTAATTATTATGTCAAGCTAAGCTGTGAGCATAGACACAGATGCTTGGATGGTATGCTAATCCACAAACTGTGGTTTCTCTATAAAGGGTGACAAGTTCTTATTGTGGCTTATAACATCTCCTAACCACTAGAGGACATAAGCTTGTGGCATCCGCTGTGAGTTATTCCTCCAAGGAGAGAGCTAATAGCCAAATAGATTTGGGATATATATAGACACTTGGCTGCCACTGTTGCACAGTATCTCCAGGCTGTTGAGGTGTAGCTGATATTGACGGAGGAGTCTTGCTTGTCTCAGGGAGACCAATATTTTGCTGTATTGCTTTAGTGGCCTTTGGTAACGCTCTCTAGCATTTCAGAGGCCAGTTGTACGCTAGCAAGTGACGTCTCATAACATTTTTCATGCTCACACCAGGTCTTCGACAACAGGGACTTACTGCCTTTCTCCTTGCATATATCCCACTTATAGGCAAAAGGCCTTTATAATTTGGGGGGGCGGGTTTGAATCCCCTAGCCAACATCTCCTAGGCAGAATAATTCATTGCTGATGTCAGAGCTTTCCTGTAGTAATATATTTTGCTTAATTACACAACTTATAAACACTTTACTATTGAATTTGGCTCTAGATAGAGAAATATCCTTTCACAGTTCCTATGCCTATCAATCAGTTAATACGTTGTGCCTGTTTTATAGGAAATTACCACTGTAACAATTGGCTCTAGTTTACAGTTTGGGAGTGGTTTCATTACCATCCTGTTTTTCTTTTTCCTAAAAAAAAAGGGGGGGGAGAGGTAGGAAGGTTTCTCAGCATTAGGGTCCATTATTAACAGTCAACCCCAATATTATTCAGAGAGATGCTCAGTGACCGTGTCTCAGGCAGTCTGATGTTCCTCATTCCTTAGTGTTCAGATGGGTCAACCTCTCTGCTGACATTCCCCAGTTCATCCTGCACAGCCATAAGTTGTATGTTTTCAGGCATTTAGATTGGTGACTTTTACCTGTGGGAACATAAAATTCTCCTCCCATTGTTATTTTCAAGATCAGAAAAATTGAAAATTTATCAATAGGATTGAAACACAGAGTTTTCCATTTGTATCCCAGAAAGGATAGTACCCCACCTCCCCCCTCCCTCTTTTTTTTTTTTTTTTGCTGTTTAGGTTTTTGTTTTGACCTATAGAAGCCTAAGTTGTATTACACATACCCATAAGCAGGAGCCAAGGCATAAGCTTTCATTACATTTACCCAAACTGGTTCTCATTGACTGTATGCTACTTATTTGGGAAGGAAATTTAAGCTTAGTTCCTTTAACTTGTCCTACAAGTAAAGAAAGTGTTATAATGTGATATTGTGTTATTCAGAAAAAATATATAGGCCATTTGTATACCTTAACCCGATACAAATTATAAATAAGACCAATTAACATTTTATATTCCCGATTGGTTCAATTGTATTACCATTTCCACCAAAACCTACACCTAAATTTAATTAATCTAAACAATTCACTAAGCCATTGAAATATCCTATACTTGGTGGATAAAGCTTGGGCAGAGTTGAGAACCTGCTAAATAAATTTTACCCAATAAACACTTTGCTCTTTAACGCTTTATGACTGGACTAAGACTTCTACTTATTTGGTAAGTAAAAATTTAAGCTTAATTCTTTTAAATTGTCCTACAAGTAAAAGAAAGTGTTACACTGTGATGTTGTGTATTTCAGAAAAATATAGAGCCCAACCCAATACTAACTATGAATAAAACAACTAGCATTTTATATTCCCAGTTAGTTCAAATGTCAGTATCTAGCTCCTTTTCTTTTTTCCCAGCACAAGATTCCTGCATATAAAACCAATTTGCAAGCAGTTGTGTCCCAGCCCACAGAGCCCAAGGCTCCCACCATCTAGCTGGAGGGGCTTGAATGTTCAATCAAGTTGATCAAATAAGTGTCCAGACTATATTGTCATAGTTTTACCGTTCACCCCAATCGCCGCTCCTACAATATACCACTCCCCCTCTTCCACAGATTGTTCCTTAGGCTTAGAGATGGGGCACAGGTGGACAAGAAGCACAACAGTCTACTTTGTCTGGAGATGTCGTCTTGGACTCTAATCAGTTCTGGCTGTTTCCTTTCATGGGCTGCCCGATTGCCCAGGGACAGGCTTCCAATCCTACTAATGAAGCACAAGCGGTTAGATATATATGTATTTAAACATTGCTAGTTATTATGGTAGGTTACTTTGGTATAGACACATATGTCTGGATGGTGTCTTAATCCCTGAATTACTTTTCTTTTTCCCCCTGAGAGAGATGACAAGGCCTTACTGTGGCATATATATCTCCTAATCGCTAGAAGGTATAAGCTTGTGGCAACATCCTCGAGTTATTTGTCCAAGGAGAGAGCTAATAATCAAATAAAGTTGGGATATACAGACATATGGCTGCCTCTGCTGCACAGTATCACCAAGCAGTTGGGGTGTAGCTGATGTTGGTGGCGGAGTTTTGCTTGACTCAAGGAGACTAACCTTTGCTTTATTAGTTCAGTGGCCTTTGGTAACACTCTCTGGTATTCCAGAGACCAACTGTATACTTGTAAGTGCGATCTCGATACAATCCTCCCATGGTTACATTAGGTCATTGACAGCAGGGCAGACCTTACCACCTCTTTTCTTGCAGATATCCCAGTTTACAGGCAATAAGCCTTAACCTTTTTTTGGGGGGGGGGCTTGGGTCCCCTGGCTAGCATCTCCTTGGCAGAATAATCCGATGCTGCTTTCAGTGCTCTCTTGTATTAATTATATGAACTACTTAAAGTAGTGTTTAAGTGTATTGTCTATTCAGAAACAAACACAATACTTTAGTATTGTGTTTGTTTCTGGATAGACAATAATCCTTTTTACAGTTCCTATGTATATTAGTCAATTGAAGAAAGCCGTTTTTCCAGTTTTATAAGAGATTACTTCTATACCAGTCAGCTCTAATTTACCATTAATGGATGACTTCATTACCACCCTGTTTTTCTTTGTTCTGTGAAAAAGAGGTAAGGAGGTCTCTCATATTGAAACTGTGCTGCACCTAGAAGGTAAAGTTCGTTAGGACTCACTGTAAACAGATGTTACACCTATGGTCCTCAGAGATGTTTGATGCCTGTAGCAGTCTGAGGCTTTTATTCCTTTTAGTGTTAAGATTGGTGAACTTCTCTGCTGGTATTTCATGGTACAACCTATACGACGGAAGGCTGTATCCATTCTTTCTCTGCCTTTGAGTTGGTGTCGTTTTGACCTGTGGGAACATACAAATCTTTTCCCATGGTTAGTCTTAAGATTAAATTGAAAGTTTTGGACAAAAAGGTTTAATATATAACTGTATCTCCCCTTTTTTTAAATTTTATTTTTTGACCCATGAGTCTCAGGAAGGCATTTGTAGTACACTTACCTATAGGCAGGGATCAAAGAGTAAATTTCATCAAATTTGTCCATTTTTTTTTTTTTGGGTGAGTGCATGATGTTAATTTGGGAAGCAAACTTAAATCCATTAGTTAAGTTATCCTACAGGTAAAAGAGGATGTTACAAGCTGATACTGCATAACACAAAAATTATAGAGAACATTTGTATATGTTAATCCCAAAGCTATTGTTATATAAATTTTGAGTAAAATACCATATAATTTTAAATTAAATATACATTAATAGAATATAGACCCATGTCCCTCTCCCGCCGCTCCCACCCCTCCCACCCCTCCCGGTTCACCATTTCAGTCGGTTTTCTGATGCAGTCTTTCAGTTGTTGTTCTTTTAATATGCATCCCTCATCACAAGAAATATTAATAACTGGGTTATTGATGCTAGCATCCACATATGAGGGATACCATTCGACGTTTGTTTTTCTGTGATTGCGTTACTTCACTTAATATAATATCCTCCAGCTCCATCCATTTACCTGCAAAGTTCATGATATCATCCTTCTTTATTGCTGCATAGAACTCCATTGTGTACATGTACCACATTTTTTCTATCCACTCAGCAGTTGAGGGGCATTTGGGTTGGTTCCAGCTTTTTGCTATTGTGAACAGAGCTGCAATAAATATAGCTGTGCATGTATTTCTGCAGTAAGATGAGTCTTGTGGGTATATACCTAGGAGTGGTATGACTGGATCAAATGGCAAGCTCATTTTGAGTCTTCCAAGGGTTCTCCACACTGCTTTCCATAGTGGCTGTACCAGTTTACATTCCCACCAGCAATGGATGAGTGTTCCCCTTTCCCCGCAACCTCTCCAGCACTTGGTATCATTTGTTCTCTTGATCCTGGCCAGTCTTATCGGAGTGAGGTGATATCTTAGAGTGGTCTTAATTTGCATTTCCCTAACTATTAGTGACGTTGAACAGTTTTTAAGATGCTTCTCAGCCATCTCTAGCTCCTCCTCTGTGAAGTCTCTATTCAGCTCTTTGCTCCATCTTTTGAGTGATTCATTTGTTTTCTTTTTTCTTTGTTTTTTCAGTAGTTTGTATATTCTGGAAATTAATGCTTTGTCAGATGTATCTGCAGTAAAGGTTTCTTCCCACTCAGTGGGTTTTCTCTTTACTTCCTTTATTGTTTCTTTTGATGTACAGAAGCTTTTGAGTTTAATGAGGTCCCATTTGTCAATTATCGATCTTATTTCTTGTGCAGCTGCTGTCTGATTTAGGAAGTCTTTTCCTACACCTATGTCTTGTAGTCTGCTGCCAAGTTTTTCTTCTATTACCTCCAGAGTTTTGGGTTTCACGTTGAGGTCTTTAATCCATCTGGAATTGACTTTTGTGCAAGGCGAGAGGTAGGGGTTTAGCTTCATTCTTCTGCAAGTGGTGATCCAGTTTTGCCAGCACCACTTGTTGAAGATGCTGTCTTTCCTCCATTGTGTCTTCTTGGCCCCTTTATCAAATATGAGGTGGCTGAAGTTGTATGTGCTCAGGTTTGGGTCTTCAGTTTTATTCCATTGGTCAACTGATCTGTTTTTGTGCCAGTACCAAGCTGTTTTTATAACTATAGCCCTGTAGTATAGTTTTAAATCTGGTATAGAGATCCCCCCTGTATTGCTCTTTTCGCTCAGGGTTGCTCTGGCTATTCGGGGTCTCTTGTTTTTCCAAATGAAATTGAGGATTTTTTTTTCCAAACCTGTGAAGAAGCTCTTGGGGATTTTGATTGGGATTGCATTAAATCTGTATATGAGTTTAGGTAAAATGGACATTTTTACTATATTTATTTTCCCAATCCATGAGCATGGGAGGTTTGTCCATCTTCTGATGTCTTGTTCAATTTCCTTCTTCAGAGGTTTAAAGTTTTTGTTGTAGAGATCCTTGGTGTGTTTGGTTAGGTTTGTTCCTAGGTATTTTATTGTTTTTGAGGCTATTTTAAGTGGGAAGGTCTCCTTGTAGTCCTTCTTCAGTTGCTTATTGTTGGTGTAAAGAAAGGCTACTGATTTTTCTAGATTTATTTTGTATCCTGCCACTTTACTGAAGTTCTTAATCATTTCTAGGAGTTTACTGGTGGAGTTCTTAGCATCCCTTAAGTATACAATCATATCATCAGCAAAAAGGGATAGTTTAACTTCCTCTTTTCCTATTAGAACTCCTTTAATTTCCTTTTCTTGCCTTATTGCCCTAGCAAGGGTTTCAAGCACTATATTGAAGAGGAGTGGTGACAAAGGGCAGCCTTGCCTAGTTCCTACCCTTAAAGGGAATGCCGCTGTCGTTTCCCCATTTAGGATGATATTGGCTGTGGGTTTCCTGTATATGGCTTTGATTACATTAAGGAATGATCCCTCCAATCCAATTCTTTCCAGGACTTTAAACATGTAGGGATGTTGAATTTTGTCAAAGGCTTTCTCCGCATCAATTGAGATGATGGTGTGGTTTTTGTCTTTCAGTCCATTTATATGCTTGATGATGTTTATTGATTTTCGTATGTTGAACCATCCCTGCATCTCTGGTATAAATCCAACTTGGTCATGATGGATGATCTTCTTGATGTGTGTCTGTATGCGATTTGCCAGTATCCTGTTTAGAATTTTGGCATCTGTGTTCATTAGGGAGATGGGTCTATAGTTCTCCTTTTTGGTTGCATCTTTGCCTGGTTTTGGTATTAGTGTGATGCTGGCTTCATAGAAGGAATCTGGGAGAACTCCCTCCAATTGTATCCTTCTAAACAGCTTGAGTAGTAATGGTTGTAGGTCTTTTTGAAATATTTTATAGAATTCTGCTGTGAAACCATCTGGGCCTGGGCATTTTTTGTTTGGGAGGCTGCTTATTACATCATCAATTTCCTCATATATTATTGGACTGTTTAAGCTGTCGATCTCTTCTTGGTTCAGCTTTGGTGGTTCCCAGGTTTTCAGATATTCATCCATTTCTTCTAGGTTTTCAAATTTAGTAGAGTATAGGTTTTTGAAGTAATCTCTTATGGTTGTCTGGATCTTTTCATTGTCTGTTGTGATATTTCCCCTTTCATCACAGATTCTATTGATTTGGAGTTGTTCTTTTTTTCTTTTAGTTAACTGGGCTAGAGGTCTGTCTATCTTATTTATTCTCTCAAAGAACCAACTTTTTGATTGATTGATTTTTTGTATGGTTTTCTTTGTTTCTATTTCATTGATTTCTGCTCTGATTTTTGTTATTTCTTCTTGTCTGCTGCGTTTAGGGTTCATTTGTTGTTCTCTCTCAAGTACTTTAAGCCTCTGTGTTAGATCATTCACTTGTGCTCTTTCTGTTTTTTTAATGTAGGCACTTAGAGCTATAAACTTCCCTCTTAGGACTGCCTTTAAAGTGTCCCATAGGTTTTGCTGTGTTGTATTATCATTGTCATTCAGTTCCAGGAATGTTTTTATTTCTTTCTTTATTTCATCCCTGACCCATTCATTATTCAGTAGAGTGTTGTTTAGTCTCCATGTGTTCTTGTACGGTGTAGGGCTTATCCTGGTATTGATATTGAGCTTTATTGCACTGTGGTCTGATAGAATGCATGAAATTATTTCAATCTTTTTGTATTTTTTGAGTTTTTCCCTGTGTCCCAGTATATGGTCTATTTTGGAGAATGTTCCATGGGGTGCTGAGTAGAAAGTGTATTCTCTGGTGTTTGGGTGAAATATTCGATAGATGTCTGTGAGATCCAGTTGGTGTATTGTATCATTCAGTTCAGATGTCTCTTTGTTTATCTTTTGTCCTGTTGATCTGTCTAAAGGACTTAGTGGGGTATTAAAGTCCCCTACTATTACTGTGCTGGGGTTAATTTGAGCCTTGAAGTCCTGAAGAGTTGTCTTTACAAAGTTTGGTGCGCTGGCGTTTGGTGCATATATATTCATGATTGTGAGGTCTTCATCGTTAATTGTTCCTTTAATAAGGATGTAGTGGCCCTCTTTGTCTCTTTTGATTTCTTTTGCTTTGAAGTCTATTTTATCTGATACTAGAATAGCAACTCCTGCTTTCTTTTTGGTACCATTTGCTTGGAATATTTTCTTCCATCCCTTCACTTTAAGTTGGTGCCTGTCCTTGAAATTGAGATGGGTTTCTTGTAGACAGCATATAGATGGATTTTGTTTCCTAATCCATTCTCCCAGTCTATGCCTTTTGATTGGGGAGTTCAGCCCATTAATATTTAAGGTTATAATTGAAAGATGGATGTTGCTTCCTTTCACCTTATTATCCATTTGGACTTTTAGTCTCTGTTTCAGCTCCTATGATTATGTTTTTATTAGTTTCTTTCCCTAGGTGCTTGAGGATAGTTGCTCTTCTCTTCTGCCCTTTGAATTGCTTCAAGTATTTTCTGGAGAGTTGGTTTTCCGGAAATGTATTCTATCATCTTGCTTATGTCATGGAAGATTTTTCTCTCTCCTTCAAGTGTAATCGACATTTTTGCTGGGTAAAGTATTCTGGGTTGGCATCCATAGTCCTTTAACACTGGAAATGCTTTGCTCCATGTTCTTCTTGCTTTCATGGTTTGCGGCGAGAAGTCATTTGTGATTCTGATGGGTTTCCCTTTGTATGTGACTTGTTTTTCTCGCGTGGCCTTCAGAATTTTATCTTTGTTTTGGGCATCTAGCACTTTGACTATGATATGGCGTGGGGAGTTTCTTTTCTGATCTTGTCTATTTGGAGTTCTATGTGCTTCTTGTATTTGAATGGGTTTGTCTATTTTTAGTTTGGGGAAGTTTTCATCTATTATTGTGTTGAAGATATGCTCAATACTATTCTCTTGAGATTCTTCCCCTTCCTCTATTCCTATGATGCGGAGGTTTGATCTTTTCATAGTGTCCCATATTTCCTGGTTGTTCCACTTTTGTGTATTTTTAAATTTTTCATAATCTTTATTTGAGTTTTTTAGTTGCTCTGTGTTATCTTCCAGATCTGATATTCTTTGCTCAGCTTCCTCCATTCTATTTCTAAGGCTTTTTCCTTTCCTTTCTTCTTGATTGGACGAGTGTTCTATTTCCTTTTTCATTTCATCCTGTGATTTCTTTAATATATCAATTTCTTTTTTGAGTTTCTCAATCTCTTCTTCGTGCTCCTTACTTCGTTGGTTGGCTTCCTTTTTCAGTGTTTCTACTTCCTTAAGGTGTTTGTTTTTTTCTCTCTCTAGTTCTTTCTGGAGTTTGTCAATCCCTTCCTTTAGTTCTCTGAATTCTTCTTTATGCTCTTTAATTTCTCTGCATAGCTCTGCAATTATTCCTCTAAGGTCTGTTTCTGGGGTCACCTCCAAGGGGATCCCACTATATCTATCTCCTACAGGGTTGGTAGAGCTTGGTGTGGAATTATCCTGCACCTTTCCCATGTTGTCCCTTCGTCGTGTCCCTGGCATGTGGATTTCCGTTTTGTGATTCAAATCACAAATGCCTTTTCAGTGTGTTGAAGGGTGAAAGCTTCTTTTGTTTTGCTTACCTCCTTTTTGCGCTTTTTTTTTCTTCCTCTCCCCCTCCTTCTTTATGGAGTGTTGACTTGTCTAGGTTTTCAGGCTTTCACTTTTGTTTATAGATTGGTTATTGGAAGTCTAAGTCTCTCTTCCCTCCCTCTTCTGAGAGTTCTCCTAATCCAGTCCACTGGATACTCTCTCTTCCTCAAATCCAATTGTTGGCGGGGGGGTGGGGGGGAAGATATGCCTGGCTTAGCCCGCGCCCCGGCACCCAAGCGAGCCAGACCCAAGCTCAGGTCTGCTTCCGGCTGCGAGGGGGGAAGGGCGTCCCGGCGGGCTGAGGACCCGAACCTAGGCCCCGCCAGCCACCTGGCCCTCCGCCACCGACCAGAAATCAGTTGTCCAAAACCACAAAAGTCACTCTGCCCTAAGCCTTTACCTGGCTAGAGCCGTGTCGGATGGCTCCAAGTGTTCCTAACAGGTCCGGACCTGGAGTCCAGACACACCGCCCTTCTACGGCTGATTCAGCCACCCGAGCGAGCCAGACGCAAGCTCAGGTCTGCTTCCGGCTGCGAGGGGGGAAGGGCGTCCCGGGGGGCTGAGGACCCGAACCTAGGCCCCGCCAGCCACCTGGCCCTCCGCCACCGACCAGAAATCAGTTGTTCAAAACCACAAAAGTCACTCTGCCCTAAGCCTTTACCTGGCTAGAGCCGTATTGGACGGCTCCAAGTGTTCCTAACAGGTCCGGACCTGGAGTCCAGACACACCGCCCTTCTACCTGATTTACATATGTTGAACCATCCTTTCATCTCTGGTATGAATCCAACTTGGTCATGTTGGATGATCTTTTTGATGTGGGTCTGTATGCAATTTGCAAGTATTTTGTTGAGAATTTTTGCATCTATGTTCATTAATGAGATGGGTCTATAGCTTTCCTTTTTGGTTGTATCTTTGCCTGGTTTTGGTATTAGGGTGATGTTGGCTTCATAAAAGGAATGTGGGAGAATTCCCTCTCTACACTAATGAATATATGTCATTCAGGGCTGGGCATCTCTCAGACATTTATTCTCTGTGTGTGACCAGTTGTGGAACTCTATACTAGTCTCCATCTGTTGCAAAAAGAAGCTTGTTTGATAAATGGTGAAGAATCTGTAACTATAAGAATCCAAATTTAGGATACAGTAAGAAATTACATTTGTCTAGGAATGTGACAGAGGTGGGATTTTCCATAGGATCTATGACCTCTGCAGTCACGTGTATTTGGCCATGTTTACAGTTCCAGCCATGAGTTCCCTTCCACCGAGAGGGCTTTAAGTCCAATAATGGAACCTCTATACCTAAAGCTCATGGAACACGGCAGAACCAGAGAATACTAATGGATCCCTCAGCTCTTACCAGCAAAGCTTCCTCATGCAACAATACACAGAGAATGTCACAACTGGCCACACTGTAGAGAATGAGAGACTGAAGAGCACGTGTCCCTGGAGAGGACTCCTTTATCAACCCTCACCCACCCACATCTGAAGGATCATCAAGAAAGAGTGGGCAGAAAGATTATAAGAGCCAGGGTTGGCGGATGACCACAGGAAACAGTTTGCCAGGCAGCTGGGAACTTGCTCATGTGAACTTACAGCAAAGGTGTCAGCATGGACATGCAAAGTCAATCAGACCAAAACCCAGCATGGAACTGGGGGAAATGGGCATTAGAACCCAATCTTAGCTGAAGAAATACTGGCTTCTGATTACTGCTGGGCGAGGAACCGAAAAATGAAGTTACGTCATTCTCAGGAAAAAAAGAATCCAACTGGCGATAATCGCATTAAGTGAATTTGCTCTCTATAAGAAAGACAAGTATCGGGCTGGAGAGATGGCCTAGCGGTTAAGAGCGCCGACCGCTCTTACAGAGGACCCGGGTTCGATCCCCAGCACCCACATGGCGGCCGAGAACCGTCTGAAACTCCAATTCCAGGAGAACTCCAGTCCAGGGGAATCCGAGACCCTCTTCTGACCTCCGCGGCATTGCACGACACGGGTGCACAGACTTGCATGCAGACAGTACATTCATACACATACGGAAATAAATAAAAAATATTAAAAATATATATATAAAAAAAAGAAAGACAAGTATCAAATGTTTGCTCCCATATGTGGGTCCTAGATTTTATATAGATATAAAAGTCATGTATATATGTGATTTGATGGAAGATGCAAGCTGTCTCAGAGAACAAGGGACTGATGGGAAGAGGAGGGGAAAGAAAAGAAAAGATAGGGAGCATGAATTGGAGAGGGGTTTGCTCAAAGTACAGCACAAACTTGTATAATGTTTTGAATAATAAAAATAAAATGTTTACACTTAAAGTATTTCAATCTTCAGAGCAATGCATTCTTCTTAAAGATAGGATCATCGTCCGTGGAAGAGATGCTGTTGGTCTTTCCCCATGATGCCAAGCGCCTGATCTGCCCAAACACAAATACTAAACAAAGCTCTTCCTCAATGAACTGGCCAGCCAGAGGCTGACTGATGACCTCAGGGTGCCATCTAGATGTGGGCCCAGAGAGAGAGAGAGAGAGAGGACAGTGGAGGGACAGGAAGAAGAGTAACTACATATTATTGGAAAGTATCTTTTTTTTTTTTCTCAAAATAACCAAGATAAATGACTCTGTCTGTGACATTGGATGAAGAATTTCAGTGTAACAGAGTTGACTACAGAAAAAAAGTACAGCTAACACAGTAAATCATTCTATGAGGGAACAGCAAGGAAGCTGTCTGGGGAGAGGCCCCCAGAGATAAAAATCACCTCAGAGATATTTTGGTGAGTTTTTTTTTTCCTTAGGAATATCAGGCAATAATTTATGGTAGGAAAAAAAGCCTTGATAGGCCAAATGACCTTCCCTCAGGGTAGCCGAGTACATTTTAACACCAGCTCATTATACAGAGTTTGCTATCAGTTCCAAGTAGGTTTTCTTTTGCTGCCAAGGTTCAGCCCCAAGAGTGTTAGTTCTAAAGCCAGCCCATTCTTCTCAAGGCTATAAATGTCCTGCCCACAAAAGGGGTTAGAAATACAAACAAACTTCACCCTGGTTTCCAGACTTATCAATGGGAGGCATTCACTGCTCGAGTTTCTGAGATGTGTAACCTACCTGCCAATCACTCTTGAAGCACAATGTAAAAACAATGTATGTTCCAAAGTTCTCAACGACTAAAGAATGGCATTCAGAAAACAGAATAATCACCTGGAGGGAAAATGTGTGATATTTGGTCCCTAAGCTGTTTCCCTGAACCAGAAAGGATGAGATGAATCAAAGACTAAAATTCACACTGTAAAATCATGAGGTTTTTCCCCTGTGGGAAAGTGTGAGAAACCTCTAGTGGAAGAAACACTCCTGCGTGCTCCACAAAACTCAAATGCCAAATGAAATAGAGATGCAGCTGTCTAAAAAGTTGGATATGAAAGAAAACACCACTGAAAGAGTCAAAAATAAATAACAAACTGGAGGAAAACCAAGTTGTAATGTGTATATATGTACATCTTATCCATATGCAAAGAGTTCTTAGAAATCAATAAGAAAAATTCAACTTACACAAAAAAAATACAATAGTTAAGGACATGAGTACCTCACAAGTAGCTAAGACAGCTTACAGAAAAGGTGGATTTAATCTCCTTACAAGAGAAACAAACAATAAGAATTATTCAAAAATACAGCCTTTCACTCATCACACCAACAAAGATTAAAAACATTTATAGCATTAAAGACAAAAACATTTATCTTGCATTAAAGATAAAAAAAAGATTTGTATTCTTTACTACTGGGAATTTGGACTGACTTAACCTCTGAGAAAGGCAATTTGGCAATATTTCACAAAATTTAAATGCACACTTCTTTTAACCAATAACTAAACTTCTAATGATCCACGTCACAATGTACCTACACAAGTTCAACAGCCACAATAGTATTATAGCACTATTTACAAAAACGAGAGACTGGAACAAACTGAGCATCCATCAGCAAAGACTCAGGAGAAATTACTGCAAATACTTTAATAGGGTAGAGCATGAAGCTACTAATATTGGGAGGTATTTGTCTACCTGTATAAATAGAACTCAAAAAGGCACTCCCCAAATTTGTGTACCAGTATAGTATATTTATGTATGATCAAATATTTTCAAAGAATATTTCTGGGAAGAAAATCAAGAAACTATAATGGTGGTTGTCTCTGAGGAGCAAATTTTGAAGCTGAGAATTAAGACAGGGAAAAGACAGAAACTTCTTAATGTATATCTTTTCTGTATATTTTACATTCCTAAGCTATGGGTGAGTATCTATTCAAAAGATTCTTTAATTTGTTTAATTTTTTTTTTTTGGTCTTTTCGAGACAGGGTCTCCCTGTGATCCCAGCTGTCCTGGAACTCACTCTGTAGACCAGGCTGGCCTTGAACTCACAAAGATCAGCCTGCCTCTGCCTCCCAAGTGCTAGGATTAAAGGCGTGTATCACCACGCCCGGCTTAATTTATTTCTTATGTGTATTTTATGAGTGCGTTGCTTCCATATAAGTGTGCTCCTGTGTGCAATCCCCCCAGAGGCCAAAAGAGGGTGTTGGATCCCCCAGAACTGGAGTTACAAGTGGTTGTTCACTGCCATGTGGGTATGAGGAACTGAGCCTGATCCTCTGTAATAGCACCCCATGTTCTTAGTCCCAGCTGAGCTGGAACTCACTCTGTAGACCAGGCTGGCCTTGACCTCACAGAGATCCGCCTGCCTCTGCCTCTCAAGTGCTGGGATTAAAGGCATGAGCCACCACGACTGGCCTAAGATGGTTCTTAGCTGCCATGTGGGTGCTGGGAATTGAACCCCCGTCCTCTGCAAGAGCAGTCAGCACTCTTAACCACTGAGCCATCTCTCCAGCCCCGCCTAGTGTTCTTAACCACTGAGCCATCTCGCCAGCCCCCAAAAGATAATTTTTTAAGCTGCATGAACTTCAGTCAAATATTCAATCCACCTCTTCATAGTCTAGCATGGTCCTAAAGACCAGCTTATACAATCTGGCAAGAAAAAAAATGCAAGACTTAGTGTTCTACTTTGTTTCTTCCTCTACTTTTCTAAACATATTCGGATCAATGAGTCCTGACCTTAGATGCCACACTGGGTAGAGAACAGGACCTTGGTGGATCTTTCAGTTCTCCGTACCTGGCACCTGCAGGGGCTGGTAGCAGTAGACCTGCAGGGAAACGAAGAGATGTGGTGTTTGAAGCTAATAATGGAATGCAGGAAGAAGAAAAGCATCTCTACAACCAACGGGAGGTAACATTTGTGCAGCAACAGCACACGTATAGTCTGCACAGTACCTGGGTTTACATTACATGTATTCTGCACAGTACCCTGGTTTACATTACATGTATTCTGCACAGTATCCTGCTTTACATTAGGCACTCAACACAAAAGTCCCACTGCACAGTGTCTTTTTTTCAAGATATATTATTTTTATTTTACATGTATGTGTGTATTGCCTGCATGTGTGTAAGTGCATCCATGTCACACAATGCCATTGGACATCAAAAGAGCATCAGGTGCCCTGGAACTGAAGTTACAGACAGTTATTAGCTGCCATGTGGGTGCTGGGAATTGAACCCTGGTTCTCTGGAAGAGCAGCACTCTCTTAACCACGGAGCCATCTCTCCAGCCCCTGCCCCATGTCTTTCTGGAGAGTAGATGGAAACATCTCTCTCCCTGTCACCCTGCTTTGTTCTTCTTTCTTCGTTTACTATACTCCATCTTTGACTCTTTTCTTTCTTGCTCTCTACAACATAAGCACACCCAAAGGACAAGTAAGGATGTCTGGAACAACCAGACTCACCAAGGATCGAGAAACTCTATAGAGTTTGCAGAACCCATTACCAGACCAGATACATGTCTCAGCCTGGTTGCCTTTTCCGGTTTCTCCATAAGTGCTGAGACACACAGTCAAGGTGTCATCTGAGCAGGCCCAGGAGTCCTCTAGACAGGGCTAGTTCTTTCAAAAATAATAATAATAAAGCTTGCCTATAGAACAGACACTGGAGACAACCACAGTGCCTTTGATTGGGAGTTAAAGTCCTTCTTGGGTAAGAGTCATCACAGGATAAAGGACGAGGACCACCAGCATCACAAAAATTATCAAATATATTCTTCCTGGCTATTTGAAGAAACATAATGGAAAGAAGGGAAGTGACTAGGAAGCCAAGCCCCTCAGGGTCTGGGGGGATCCCCCTCGGTGCTTAATTTAAAGCGCAATGAGAGGCCCACATCATCTCCCTAGTGGATCCCAAACAACTTTCCAAAATCACACTGACAAACCCCTTTGCTTAAGGTCCTGTTCTTATACCCGAGGCCCCCTTTCTTCCTGTAGACTTTGCACTTTTTCTCAAGGACCTAGGAGTTTTAAAACATTTTTAATTGTGTTTTTATTTCACTCATCATTTAAAAAAAAAAAGAAAAAATTCAGCCAGCTAACAGACCAAATGTTATCCTTAGTGATGACAATTAAAAAGTGATGTTAAGCAGGAGAAGGTTGTCTTTTTTGGAACTGAGTGAAAATTTTTCCTTTCAAAATAGTCCCTGCCTCATACAAGCTTATGAAGCTAAGGCTTCAAGCAGTATCTTTACCCAGAAAAGCTGGGTAAAGTGTGAATGGTCCCCTCGTCTCCCAGCAGTGGTAACACTCATCCGTAATGTGGAAAGTGGAATTCTAGCTGTCAGTCCACCATGAGTCTGTGAAGGAGCCAAAAAAAGTCCATCATGAAAGCTAGCATCACTAGACAGAACCCCTCCACCCCTCCCAGCACATTCTAACTGCCAGAGGGCTCGGCAACACCCATCAGCCCAGAATGTGGACCAGCCTCAGACTCCCGCACTTCCCTTTCTGAACCCTCGCATCCTTCAAGGTTCACCTTCTAACCTGACTCGGTGTGCCGCAGCTTCTGAACCATGTCCTCTACAACCATAAACTGAACGGCTTACTCACTCTTGATCAATCAGTATGTCTATGCGAACACTGGTAGACCCTTGAGTTCATTCTTGGAAAAGTACCAGCCCATAAAATCACTATCACTGGGGCCGGAGAGGCAGCCTAGCGGTTAAGAGCACCGATCGCTCTTGCAGAGGACCTGGGTTTGATCCCCAGCACCCACATGGTGGCTGAGAACCATCTTTAACTCCAGTTCCAGGGGAATCCCACACCCTCTTCTGACCTCCGTGGCATTGCAGAACATAGGTGCACCAACCTACATGCAGACAGTACACTCATACACTAAAAAAATATTAAATGTGGGTGCTGGGGATCGAACCCAGCATTGAATGACACAGGTGCACAAACCTACATACAGACAGTACATTCATACACATACAAAAATAAATAAAATTTTAAAAATATCGCTATCTCTTTCCTCTGCTACAAAGGTGCTCTTATACATATTCTCTCATTTGACTCAAAAATCTATCTAGTTAGGGCCGGGCGTGGTGGTGCACGCCTTTAATCCTAGCAATCGGGAGGCAGAGGTAGGCAGATCTTTGTGAGTTCAAGGCCAGCCTGGTCTACAGAGTGAGTTCCAGGACATCTGGGGCTACAGGGAGACCCTGTCTCGAAAAGACCAAAAAAAAAAAAAAAATGTAACTAGTTAGGCAAATGAAACCAGAATAACCACATGCTTCAAACCTGAAAAATGAACCCAAGTCTCAGAAAAGAAAAAAAAAAATTCTATGTAGCCCAGGCTGGCCTCGAACTCCAGATCCTCCTGCCTCTGCCTCTTCTGTATATCCTACCAGTGTGTGCCACCACAACTTTATGAGTTCAAGGCCAGCCTGGTCTACAGAGTGAGTTCCAGGACAGCTGGGGCTACAGGGAGACCCTGTCTCAAAAAGACCAAAAACTAAATAAATAAAAAATGGTGAGTAGGTTTGATCTGGTTAAGGGCGCTCTTAACTTTCAAACTTCTGAGCTGTCTCTCTCTCTCTCTCTCCAGCCTTCTCTGTGAATTTTTTACTGATAAATTGTCATTCACCCCCCCCATGAAAATCATCCATGATGACCACAAACAAATGTCACTCAAAAAGCTCCTTTCTAAGGCTGAAGAGTTGGCTCAGTGGTTGGTTACAGGCATCTGCTGCTCTTACAGAGTCCCTGGGGTTCAGTTCCCAGCACCCACCCAGGTTCACAGTTACCCCTAACTCCAGCCCCAGGGGATCCACTACCTTTTATTGTTTCAGCAGTACCGGCACTCACATGCGTGTGGACACAACACATCAACACATAATAAAAATCTCTTTTTATAAAATATCTACTTTCTGTCAACCTCTCAAACCAGGGCAGTGAACCCCAAACAGAGTAAGGAATACTTTCTAAAAAAAATGGCCTGGCGTGGTGGTGCACGCCTTTAATCCTAGCACTTGGGAGGCAGAGGGGGGTGGATCTCTATGAGTTCAAAGCCAGCCTGGTCTACAGAGTGAGTTCCATGACAGCCAAAGCCATAGGGAGACCCTGTCTCAAAAATAAATAAATAAATAAATAATAAAGTATAAAAACCAGAACAGTTCTCAGGCTGCAAATTGGCTGCGGATTCAGTCTCTCTTCCATTTGCGCTCTTTTCAGGAGCTATTTCAGGTGATAGCATTATCATGGATGGAATTCAGTAACGCCACCAGCTCCCCCCCCCCCAACACGCACACCCTCAACCTTTATTTTCTGTAATCCGTCTTACAGCGGGAGACCATTATCCAGTCAAACAACTCTCAATTTCATCGGCATTACTGCTTCAAGAAAACATGCAAAGGGCTCACGCAAATGGGTGTGTAGTAAATTTAGTCTTTTAATAGGTTCATTCTTTATTCGGTATTTATTTCGGGAGGCGAAGTCCTAATTAGATTAAGTGGAGAAAGCTCAAAGGCTGTGGAAACCCACAGAGAGATTCTAGAATTCGATGGATTTGACGTAGCTCTCCAGTTTTCCTTTCCTTTTCTTTCTTCACTTGGCTGGAGAAACCCACGCAGCAATTTTCAGCTCATCGGATGAGAGTTTGAAGAGAAATCCTGTGGACCATTTCAGTCAGGAAGTAGCATTAGTCTTCCTCCTAAAGCTATGGTGGGTCTGGAATCCAGGAAAAAATAGCTCCGGGAACCGAGGGCGAGCCCAATTTGCTGTGGCAGAGGAATCTAACAAAGGTGGTGGTCTAGATGTTTGGCCTGAAGGCACAATTCAATTTTCAGCTGTTTCAAAGCTATTATGTCAAAGGCTGTTTGCATAAACATAATGTTGCCTGGGTAGTCTCTGCTGGGCAGAAATGGAAACGTCTGCCCTCTACTGCCCAAAGAGGAAACAGCAGTCTGATTCCCCCTCCACATTGAATTTACTATTTAAGGGGGGTGGGGGCAAAGCCTTTCTCCAAGTGAAAGGCCATCTCCAGATCATTCTGAACTTCTTCCCCCTCAAGCTTTCAAACCAGAAGTGATTATTCGGTTTTGTTTCAAGGGGGAAAGTGCAGTAGATTGAGGCGGTGATGAGTTGATTGATGGTGTGGGAAGCAAGGAGCAAGTTATTTCCCTTCTCAGAGTTTGAAAGAAAATTGCCCTCACTCTCCCATCCACCCCCACACATACATATATTTTTATCATCACAATGATATTTAATTTTTTTTAACCATAAGAAGAAATAGACAGTGACTCACTGGAAACAAATCAATACATTTCAGAATGAGCTAAAAATGTCACCATTAAAAAAAAAAAGAATGTTTACTGTTTACAAGGGCTGGAGTAGAAAGGGAGTATCTTCCCAGCTTTACACAGAAATGTATTTATTTATTCAGGCATCATCTCTCCTTGTTCTTTTTAATAAAAAAAGAAATGGGCTAAACCACACAATCTTCCAGAACCACATATAAGGGTTAAATATTAAATGCCGGTGATTTTGTGAAATAGAACACAGGCTACTCTGGAAAAATGATTTTAGGGCGAGAGGCAGGAGAAGAAAGAGGAGGAGGAAGGGCAAGCCCAAACAGATGGAAGATGGGTTCCAGAGGAGACTGACATAAGCCCAACACATCGGGTAAGTCCAGAACCAAATACGAACAGTAAAACCACATATCCAATGACATGGATCCCATATGCCACAGACCCAGTCCCCAGCTGGGCTCTGTAAACTACACCCAGAGTTATGTGTAAAAGCTTTATTCCAAAATGTCCAAAATTGGTTCGTTACTGGTTACAAGATATACTCATGTATCCTGTGAGGCCATTGTATTAAAAGTAGACAATAGGGGCTGAGGAGGTGGCTCAGTGGGTAGGGTGCTTGCTGCATAGCATAAGGACTTGAGTTGGAGGTCTAGCTCCATGAAAAGCTGGGTGTAGCAGCACATACCTGTTACCCAGCACTAGCGAAACAGAGACAGAAGATGCCTGGAGCTTGCTGACTAGGCATGCTAGCCAAATAGGGGGCTTCTGGTTCAGTGAGAGACCCTGTCTCAAAACCAAGATGGACAGGAATTTAGGAAAACATGGAGACACACACACACACACACACACACACACACACACACACACACAATCTAATGGAATTTGTAGGCCAGTGAAAGAGATTAGCATTCATCAGATAGCAGAGTCAGGTCATTAGTTTCAAAATAAAGAAATTGCCAGGCCTAGTGGCTCATGCCTTTAATCCCAGCACTCAGGAGGAAGAGGCAGGTGGATCTCTGTGAGTTCAAGGTCAGCCTGGTCTACAGAGTAAGCTCCAGGCCAGCTGGGGCTACAGGGAGACCCTGTCTCAAAAAGACAAAAAAAAAATCCCTTTTACAGCAATATATTTGTCAATAATAATAGTAATACATCTAGTTATTGTTGTCTTTAATCCCCCTGAGCACTACAGGACATCTTCACATGGTTTTCTCATGGAATTTGTGCTACTTATTCCCTATGAGGTAAATATATTATTGCCTTTATTTTAAAGATAGAAAAGCACCTTGTTAAAGGGCACACAGGTAGTTAGTGGCTCCTGACAACTGAAGCCCAAAAACAACAATCCTAAGCTCTTTCTACTTTTCTAGTTCTCTAAGTCAGCTCTTCTAGAAAATTCAATGAGTTTAAGCCGAGGACTATCTGGGTTCAAATTAGACAGAGCTAGTGAATTTGTATATTTAGCTCCTGAAAGTTTTGTGGGCAGAAAGAATTACAAATTGCTAAACAATACAGGGCCGAGCAGTGACAGCCTTGCTAGAAGATAGGCTTACCCTCTGAGCCCAAGCTGCCTGGGTTCAAATCCTAGAACTACCAGTTGCCATCTGTATGACACTGGGGTGAAATTTGTCATTTGCTATACTTTGTCTCTTTACCTGTAAAAACAGAAGTATTAGCAGCAGTATCTACCCTAGACAGTTGTTTGTGGGGATTATGCAACATATATCTGAGACATTTAGAACAGTGACTGGAGCCACATGTGTGATCTGAAAATGCTGAATGAAATCCCCACGGGGTACGCATGCCTGGGAAGAAGAGGTCCCAATAGCAGCACCAGCATGAGGGCTCACGGCTTTGAGATGAACCATACACTGATCTCTATCTAGATGCCGAGGCCGACGCATTTATCAGAGGCTCAGGTCTAGCTGAAGAGCAGACTAATTCTGTATAGTCGCTGGCATTTGCTATCAAAGCCTTGGTGTTCAGACTCTTCAGAACTGCACAGTCTGGGAAAAAGATAAGTACATTAGAGAGAGCAAGCGTTTCTTTGGTTTCTTCCCACATTCCCAGGGGTTTGGCTCACCCACCCACATAGAAACAGAAATTCAGGGCCTCGGTGACCTTATGTCTCCTCAGCTGGTATAGTAAAGAATAGTGATTAGGGACATGAAATTTGGAGTTGGAGGAAACTGGGGTTCGAGTTCTATCTCTGCTTATAGACGACCTTAGCCCAGGGCTTAAATTTTCTGAGCCTAATTCCTCACTGGTAAAATAGGGAGTGAAGTAGTATTTTCTTTATAGATCTGTTGGAAGAATAAAATATAACAGAAGAAGTGCTTAACGTAATAATCATTTAAGGAGTATGGATCTAGTTCAGGTTACAGAGTTTGCATACCATGTGCAGGGCCCTGTGTCAGATCCCCAGCACAGAAAGTAAATACTACTAGTATTTATTGAGTTCAGAGCATGTCAAGACCCTTTTACAGCTTATTTATGCTTTACAAAAATATAGAATTAGTTCTATTATACAGACATAGGATAACTCAGTAATTTACTGACCTCAGTAGAATTTCAAATCAGGTCTGATTGGCACTGGGACATAGTGTCCTGGTATTGTGTTTTGTACCACAAATTCCTCAATGCCTCAGTCTGTCACATATTTCTTGTGTACTTAATTTGTGAGTAAAACCATGCATAGTAAGACACAATTCTCACCTTCATGGAGCATTTAGTTTTATTGTTTAGACAGGATGCAGACACCTGGTGAGTTATTGCTCTCATCACACACCATGCTCAGCTTTCCCCCTCATGTCTAAGTTCCAAAAGCCCTATTTCAACTACTCAAAGTTTACATTATTTGCCATCAAAACATCAGTTAGGAATTCTGAAGAGGATCCAATCAGGCTGGAATATAATGTGAAATTATACACTCCACACTCTGGATTATGCTTGGCATACACGAATATAATGTGAAATTATACACTCCACACTCTGGATTATGCTTGGCATACACGCCTGGTATTTTCTACCTGCCATCTAGACTTCTTTCTGCATTGCAACTTTACTCTGCAGCCTCCAACTCTGAGTCAATTTGCTTTGAAGAGAATTGATTTCATTCTAAGCTGTCATAGAGTGTAGAAAGGAGTACTAATGTCGACATAGGCTTGGCCAATCAAACGACTGCATTCTCTGACCTAAGCACTTGGTAGGCAGTTTCAGCACCAGGAAGCCTTGTTTGAGACTGGTATGAGAAGAGCGTCTTGCTTTCCTTTAGGTCCCCTAGTAGTAAGGAGTCTAGGAGCTTCCAGGCTATCAGAAGGACCTTCGGAGGGAAACTAGCATGACGAGGGGCAGATTTGAGAAATGGAAAGAAACCAGGACTTCGCATCTGTTGAGCTGTTGGCCATATCACTCACAAAGCGTACTGAGAGAGAGGGAAATGTTCGCCCTTGTGTATAAATCCCTTCTCTGTGTAAGCTGCTTTTATTTAGAGGTTGTCCTTTTTAGCCAAATTTAACTGGACTGGTAAGAGTGCTTGTATTATTCCTAACAGTTACAGTAGGGATTAGCTGCCTAAGACCCTTTTAAGCTTCTCGTGAGTTGGATCACTGGCTCATACCTGTGAAACATCTCTCCAGAGTTGATGCCGTGCTCTGAAGAACAGAAGGAGAAAAGGCTCACACCAAAACCAGAGATGATTTCCTTAAGGAAGTGCTCGAAGGTTTCTCCTTGGTAATCCCAAACAACCATCAATCCTGCACTTTTGCTCCACATTGGGGTCTTTCCCTCCCATGGTCCCCCAATCTTTTAGGAAAAAAAATCCTCCAATTCAAGTGATGTGTGTATGTATATATTTATGCATATATATTACTAGGTATATATGTATATATACTGTAGCAACACACATTGGAGAGAACAACAACAAAAGAACTGAAAAAAAAGGACTGAGAGAAAGATGCAGAACAGTTATGGCAGAATGCATGATCTGGGTTGGGGTGGGGTGGGGGGAAGGGAAGGGAAAGGGGAATATGCCTGAACTGATTGAAAAATGATGTCTGAAATACACAAAACATCAATAAAAAAAAAGCCAGAGATGATCCAAACCAGCCCCCAGAACTTGACTCCACCCATGTAAAGCATAATGCTGACTCCACCCATGCAAAGCATAATGCTGACTCCACCCATGTAAAGCATAATGCTGACTCCACCCATGCAAAGCATAATGCTGACTCCACCCATGCAAAGCATAATGCTGACTCCACCCATGCAAAGCATAATGCTGACTCCACCCATGCAAAGCATAATGCTGACTCCACCCATGCAAAGCATAATGCTGACTCCACCCATGCAAAGCATAATGCTGACTCCACCCATGCAAAGCATAATGCTGACTCCACCCATGCAAAGCATAATGCTGACTCCACCCATGCAAAGCATAATGCTGACTCCACCCATGCAAAGCATAATGCTGACTCCACCCATGCAAAGCATAATGCTGACTCCACCCATGCAAAGCATAATGCTGACTCCACCCATGCAAAGCATAATGCTGACTCCACCCATGCAAAGCATAATGCTGACTCCACCCATGCAAAGCATAATGCTGACTCCACCCATGCAAAGCATAATGCTGACTCCACCCATGCAAAGCATAATGCTGACTCCACCCATGCAAAGCATAATGCTGACTCCACCCATGCAAAGCATAATGCTGACTCCACCCATGCAAAGCATAATGCTGACTCCACCCATGCAAAGCATAATGCTGACTCCACCCATGCAAAGCATAATGCTGACTCCACCCATGCAAAGCATAATGCTGACTCCACCCATGCAAAGCATAATGCTGACTCCACCCATGTAAAGCATAATGCTGACTCCACCCATGTAAAGCATAATGCTGACTCCACCCATGCAAAGCATAATGCTGACTCCACCCATGCAAAGCATAATGCTGACTCCACCCATGTAAAGCATAATGCTGACTCCACCCAAGTAAAGCATAATGCTGACTCCACCCATGCAAGGCATAATGCTGACTCCACTCATGGTAAAGCATAATGTTGACTCCACCCAGGCAAAGCATAATGCCGACTCTACCCGTGCAAAGCATAATGCTGACTCCACTCATGTAAAGCATAATGCTGACTCCACCCATGTAAAGCATAATGCTGACTTCACCCATGCAAGGCATAATGCTGACTCCACCCATGCAAAGCATAATGCTGACTCCACCCAAGTAAAGCATAATGCTGACTCCACCCAAGTAAAGCATAATGCTGACTCCACCCATGCAAGGCATAATGCTGACTCCACTCATGGTAAAGCATAATGTTGACTCCACCCAGGCAAAGCATAATGCCGACTCTACCCGTGCAAGGCATAATGCTGACTCCACTCATGTAAAGCATAATGCTGACTCCACCCATGTAAAGCATAATGCTGACTCCACCCATGTAAGGCATAATGCTGACTCCACCCATGCAAAGCATAATGCTGACTCCACCCATGTAAGGCATAATACTGACTCCACCCATGCAGAGCATAATGCTGACTTAGCACCTAACAAGAATCAGCTCCTTCTCTCTCACCGTTTGAGATTACGTCAAAACAAGCCTGGGATGAAAAATTTAAGCTGAATCAAAAATAAGGAACTTTTGCTGGTGTGGTGTCACACTCCTTTAATCCCAGGACTCAGGAGACAGAGGCAGGTGGATCTCTGTGAGATGGAGGCCAGCCTGATGTACATAGTGAGTTTCAGGCCAGCTTTTTAAAAAACCAACTTTGGGGTTAGAGAAATGGCTCAGCACTTAAGAACACTAGCTACTCTTGCAGAGGACCCAGATTCCATTCCCAGCACCCACATGGTGGCCAACAACCATAGGTAACTCATTTCAGAGGCTCTGACACCCTCTTCTGACCTCCATGGGCACTGTATGACATGGCTGCACTTAACATGCATACAGCAAATACATTAATACATGTAAAATAATAATAATAATAATAATAATAATAAAATATTTGTTTTTAAAAAAGCAACTTTGTGGCCAGGTGTGGTGGTGCATGCCTTTAATCCTAGCACTTGGGAGTCAGAGGCAGGTGGATCTTTGTGAGTTGAAGGTCAGCCTGGTCTACAGAGTGAGTTCCAGGACAGCTGGTGCTACAGGGAGACCCTGTCTTGAAAAGACCAAAAAACAAACAAACAAAAAAGTAACTTTGTTCATCTCAAGCAACTGATTTGAAAAAAGCAAATGCTATATGTTTTCAGCTGGACACTTAAACATTTCATTTTATGTTTTTCTTTCAGGTCTTTTTTCTTTTCTTTCTCTCCTGTGTCTTCAGGTCCCAGGCTCTGTGCTTTTTTGTCCAAGGGAATTTTTTTTTTGTTTTTTAACATTCTTTTTATTTATTTTACGTGTATGAGTGTACTGCCTGCCAGTGTATAAGCGCACCCACATCATGCAATGCCCGCAGAGGACAGAACAGGGCGTCAGATCCCCTGGAAGGTTCTTAGCTGACATGTGAGTGCTGCCACTTGAACCTGAGTCTTCTGCAAGAACAGCCAGTGCTCTTAATCACTGTCCAGCCTCTCAAGAGAAGATTTGTAAATGTAGACTTCATTCCTCTCTGGACTTTGTCTTCAAACACCTACACTGGAAATGAAAATAGTTGGACATGTTAAGTATTTGAACCAACATCTGATCTGAAGGAGATTACTCATAAAATAAATCTGGATTGGGGGGGATGTTCCTTGAAAAATAAGTGATCTGGGCTAGAGAGATGCCCCGCTAGGCATTGCATTCATGGTTACATTTACATACATGCAGGTAAAATACTCATGGACAGAAGAATATTTTTACAAAAGAAAAATAAGCGAACCACCAACATAAAGCAACGTGTGCGACATAACCCAGAACTGGGTAGCAGTCCCCGCTAGACCAACAAATGGCTCTCCACTGCAGTGAGCCCTTAACCTGTTGTGTGACCCACCTATGCCTGCCGAACCTCTGCAGCCATTTGAGTTTGTAACTCTTGGCCTCAGCCTACAGAAGTCAGTTTGCCAGGAGTCCTGAAGAAATGGGAGCAGACAGCTGCAGACTAGACTTGCTTTAAGGGAACCAAGAAGAAAGAGTTCTCGAGAAGAGAAGAGGAGAGGAAGGGAGGGGAGGGGAGGGGAGGGGAGGGGAGGGGAGAAGAGGAGAAGAGACCTTTAGAACCAATGAGACCAGAAACCTAAGAGGCAGTATGCCATACAACCAGGAGACTTCAGGGGACCGGCTATGAAGGTCTCCACTTTGACAGTGGTGGTTTTCTTCCAGCTGTGGCACAAAAGCAGGAAGACAGGAATCACCCCATGTGGTGTGGGCTTCCGCCCTACTAAGACTACTGCAGACCCCCCTAATCCTTCAGGGCATGGGGAGAGAGATAGCCCCAAGGATTAAACAGGAATGAACTTGTAACCTGACAGGGAAATGGGGCTTTGAATTGCTTTGAAAAAAAAAAAAAAAGTACATACTGTTTTTGAAATATATAAAACTAGGGGCTGGAGAGATGGCCTAACAGTTAAGAGCACATCAACCACTCTTACAGAGGACCTGAGTTCGATCCCCAGTACCCACATGGCGGCCGAGAACCGTCTGAAACTCCAATTCCAGGAGAACTCCAGTTCCACGGGAATCCGAGACCCTCTTCTGACCTCCGCGGCATTGCACGACACGGGTGCACAAACTTGCATGCAGACAGTACATTCATACCCATACAGAAATAAATAAAATTTAAAAACATTTTTTAAAAGAAATATATAAAACTAAAAGCTACTGCAATTTCAAATTGCTCTACAAAAATCTCAAAAATGCCCCTTCAATGGGCAGCAGAACCTAATCTTAGTTGAAGAAATATTGGCAGCTGATTACCATTGGGTGAGGAAGAGCTGATCTTCTTAAATCGAGGGACTCTGGAAGGGCTCAGGGGATGAACGTGCACTGAGCAATGGCCAGGAACACTAATTTGGCACAACAGGACTTAACACTAATGAAAGAATGCATGAGTTCCAGTGGGGCTGTGGGAGGGGCCAATGGGGAAGGAGGTATAAAGGTGATTACGACCGATTGAAATGCTATGTATGAAATACACAAAAATTCAAGTAAAAAGTTTTTAAAGGAATAAATAAGAAAAATTCCCCTCTAAAAACCCCTGTGTCCTTGTTTGGGTGGGTTTCCCTGGACAGCCACTTTTGTTGGCAGTGCTCCTACGGCTGCCCCATCCTTGACCTAAGGCCCGCATTGTACCGTGACCTCTGGCTCAGGATGTTTGGCCATTCCCACTTCCCTGACAGGGACGTGATGATCCAGAGAAGGAGCAGCAGTTCCACATTCCTCACATACTGGACGAATCCCAGTTGATAGCTCCTTAGCTGACAGCAAGAGTTCAGTTCAGGCAAATGTGCAGAACGTGTAGGAAGATAGTCCCTGTGAGCGCTCCAGACCTCAGAACTCAGGCACAACCTCTGGTGGCTCACAGGGCAATGCTGTAGGAAGATAGTCCCTGTGAGCGCTCCAGACCTCAGAACTCAGGCACAACCTCTGGTGGCTCACAGGGCAATGCATCTACTTGGCCATCAAGCCTACCAGATTTCAGATTGAACAGACTAAGTTCGAACCAAGGCATAAGAAGCCTCATTTGCTTCAAAATAATAATGCCCACCTCACAGTTTTGTTGGAAAGATTCAAGGAGATAAAGCATTAAAAGTATTTAGGCCAGGGCCAGGATATGGTTCAATTGTTAAAAGCACTAGCTGCCCTTGCAGAGGATTCTGGTTTTGTTCCTAGCACCTACATGGTGGCTAACAACTATCCATAACTCCAGTTCCAGAGGCTCTGACTCCCCTTCCAGCTCCTTGGGCATCATACATATGGATATACTTATATATATGCAGGCACAACGTTCATATATGTAAAATAAAAATAAATAAGGCCAAAAAAAAAGGTTTTAAGTGTCTAGGCCAATACTTGTTCACAGTAAGAACCAAACGGGAGGTTAGCTATTAAAATAACAATTCTTATTATTAATGGAAAACAGCCCAAGCACCCTGGGAATTCAGAACCTGAATAATGAAGCCAGCTAAACCAACATCTGCCCAGTGATTTCATCTATAGAACACACATTTAAAAAAACACCAGACCCTGCGCCAACACGTAGTCATTCCAGACTCTGCTCAATCCAAAATAAATACAAATTTGTCCTTCTCTGTCCCAAGAGCCAAAGCCTTCTTGTGCTCAAAGAGAATGGAGGCCAGTATTCATTGGGTGTACGGAAAGCGACGGCCCAAGGCCAGCTGACGGTTCTTCCAGAGAACACAGAGGAGCCAAGCAAAACTACCCCAGCCAATCAGGCAGTGCAAGCAGAGGCAGACCAGAGCCACCAGACAAGAAGTTTGAAGGCCAAGGTTTTGTTCAGCATTGTGTTACTCTCTTTGTTGACAGATTAGAATGTACTCTCCCAGAACAGCTGATCTTCTTAAGGGGAGGAACTCTGGATGGGCTGACTAGACCCCAGTGGGTGAACTTGGACTAAGGGACATCTGGAGACACAAGCTTGACAGGAAAGGTCTTGACATGGATGACAGGATGAATTCTGGTTGGGGGGTGGGGGTGGGGTTGTAGGCAGGTACCAGGGGAGGAAGGATGTATAGGGATGATTGGGATGTTCTGTATTAAATACATAAAAATTCAATTAGAGAAAATATGCTGTCCCAACTGGGCACCCAATACTCCATGCTGTCCTTTTCAGACAGAGGGTCTGAAGGTCAGATACATTCTGTCTCAAGAAACCTCAGGCCATTTGAACCTTCAGGTAATACTCCTGCCTCTAGTCTAAACCCGCCAAGCATACCCTTCCCTGGAGATTCTGCCTCTTCACTATTCCAGAAACATAATTTCTTCAAAAGTGTTACAGGTAGGGAAAGAGGCTACTGCTTCATTCAAGTTTGCATCTGGCCAGGCTTTTCATACTCCTATGAGCAAGCATTCCTTAGGCCTGCCTCAAGAGGCCTGACTAAAACACCATGCTGCACCCTCTGTACACACACCTCAACTAGGCTCAGCCCCACACATAGAGACTGCAAAGAAGGCAAAGCAGAGAAATCATGGCCCACGGAAAATCCCACTTGTAAAGTCACTTGGTCTTGCAGCATGCAAGCATCTGTGAAGACAGAGCAGAGAATTTCCATTAAAGTTCACACATCCATTTATTTATTTATAATGTCATCCAGGATTTCTCAAGCCTTTGCCATCTAAGAAGGATTTCTTCAAAATTCCAATTCTTTTTTTTTTTTTTGAGACAGGGTCTCCCTATAGCCCCAGCTGGCCTGGAGCTCACTCTGTAGACCAGGCTGGCCTTGAACTCACAGAGAACCGCCTGCCTCTGCCTCTGCCTCCCGAGTCCTGGAATTAACTGCGTATGCCACCATGCCTGGCAGCAAGTATTCTTAATAGCTGAGCCAACTCTCCAACACTATTTTATTTTTATTTATATGTCTCTGTGTGTATGTGCTGGTGCCCATGGAGGCCACAAGGTGTCAGATCTCCTAGAGCTGGCGTTACAGGAGGCTGTGAGCCGCCAACATCTCTCCAGTACCTCCTGTCTACTTCTGATCTTTCACAGGAAGGTGTAGAATTGGCTGGAGCTGCACAAACAGCACCAGCCGCTGTCCTGGCCAGAGCAGCAAGAGGGAAACTAGAGAGTTCTGGAAAATGGCTGAGGCAGAAATGATGGGGCATGCAGACAGAGGTGGAGAAGGGCGCCAGAAGATGGCGGGAAGAGCTGGCCGGACGAGCCCAGCCACCAACAGCCAGGGGCCTGCCGAGTATGGGCCAAGGCTCTCAAACATCTGCCACCCTGTAACACTGGCTGCCGAGGGTCCCAGCAGACTCAGCTGGAGAGTGGAATGTGATCTCGGGAGGAGCTGAAGATCCCAACACCTGAGGCCCAGCCAGAAGCAGAACTGAACAGCTGCTGCCTACCACTGTCACTCACCCCAGCTGGAAGCCCAGACACTCAAAGTCCCTGGAGCACCAGCCCCCAAAAGTAGCCCTCACCTACCCACAATTCCTGTCCAGGTAGGGAACAGGACCCAACCAGATGACCAGTGACCGTGTCTTTGTCCTAGAGCAAGCGGAGTTTGCTTCCTTTGCCCAGGCCTCCATTTCCAGGCCACCTTTACCTTGAGATCCCATCTTTGGGGTCTCCTCACAGCAGTTGTCTCCTACTTGGGGGAACTGGAGGCCTCAGAAACATCTCAGGTAGGGGTTAGCCACAGGAAGGGCCTCTTGCCCCAAGGTTCTTTCTCAGTCTCCCGCATGCTGGGTCGTACCAGCTCCCCTCTCTGCTTTGAGAGCCTGGGGCTCTAACTCAGTTCCCAGCATACACTTATTCCATGTAGCAAACAAGCCCCTCTGCTCAGAGAGACAGGTAGAGAGGCAGGCAGCCAGCCACAAGAGCTGTGAGGCATGCAAAGGTAAGACCCCCACAGATGCCCCTCCNAGAAAAAGATCCTGGCCAGACACCAAATGATATGTAGGAATCTTACTTAGGTCAGAAAAAATATACATAAGTGTGTTTTTTATGATGCCCTGATGGGGCCATTTTTTCCATCAACTGTATGACTGCTGAAGTACCAGATCAGACGTACCTCTAATCTCTTTTTTTTTTTTGGTCTTTTCGAGACAGGGTCTCCCTGTAGCCCCAGCTGTCCTGGAACTCACTTTGTAGACCAGGCTGGACTTGAACTCACAAAGATCCACCTGCCTCCCAAGTGCTAGGATTAAAGGCGTGCGCCAGCACGCCCGGCTCGTACCTCTAATCTTAACCAGGAATTTATGCACAGACAAAAAAGGGTCTGAGAAATTACTTAAGATATATCCAAAAGTGGCTGGAGAGATGGCTCAGTGATTAAAAGCACTTGCCGCTCTTATGGAGGACCCGAGTGCAGTTCCCAGCACTCACATCAGGCAGCTCTTAACCACCTATAACTCTAGCTCCAGGGGATCCATTACTCTCTTCTGGACTCTTGCAGACACCCACACCCAGGGCAGACACTCACACAGACATATACACACATGTACACAAAATTAAGTCTTTTTAGAAAATGTACACAAAGCACTGCATTCACATAAGAGAGTGCAGAATTTGAGTTTCAGGTGTGACCATCTAGCCGCCATGTGGGTGCCGAGAATTGAACCCAGCTTCTCTGCAAGAGCAGTCAGCACTCTTAACCACTGAGCCATCTCGCCATCCAGGAGTGACCATCTAAACAGCTGCTATGCTGCTGCCCTCACAGGGTGACCAGTCATGTCCCTTTGCTTGGGATCGTCCCTGTTCACCTTTCAGACTGAAAGTCCTATGTACTAGGTGTCCCATCAGATCGTGGGTCATCAGGTGGTTTGTCAAAATAATCTATAGTTGTCAGAGAAAATGTGGGATGCGCAGGTCAATTTGAATTTCAGATAAACTTGAATTTCAGATAAATAATGCATAATTTTTGGTATAAATCTGTCCTGATCAAAAGTTATGGTTAATCCGGGTGTGGTAGCACACAACTGTAACCCAAGCCCTCAGGAGTCAGAGGTAAGAGGATCACCACTGGTTTAAGACCAGTCTGGTCTATATAATAAATTCCTTGCTAGACTGTGGACTCTGAATAAATAAATAAATAAATAAATAAATAAATAAATAAATAAATAGCTATTGTTTATCTAAAAGTCACATTTAACTTGGCATCTTATATTTTATTTGAATAATCTGACAACCTTACCTAATACAGCAATTCATTGTAGGAACGGTATTATTTGTACATTAAGAACAGCAGCATCAACCACAATAACAATTACTGCATGCTTACTTCATGCCACATGCGCTGTCTTAGGGGTTAGGATTATCATAATCTCCATCTTAAGAATGTGGTGGCTAAGAACTAAAGAAGTAAAACACAGTGTCCAATATCATATAGTCAGTGGCAAAGGGCAGGCATAAATCTAGCCTAGAAAAGGAGAAAGCTGGGGCTGGTGAGATGCCTCTGCAGGTAAAGGCACTTGCAGCCAAGCCTGACAACCTGAGTTCAATTCCCTGGACCCACTTGGTAAAAAGAGACACCAGATTCCACAAAATTGCCCTCTGACCTCCATACATACAGTGGCATGTGCGCATACAGGAAGGAAGGAAGGAAGGAAGGAAGGAAGGAAGGAAGGAAGGAAGGAAGGAAAAGGAAGGAAAGAAGTAAGGAAGGGAAAGGAAGGAAGGAAGGAAGGAAGGAAGGAAGGAAGGAAGGAAGGAAGGAAGGAGAAAGGAAAGGA